>ML685903.1:3288262-3373998 GCA_007922175.1 Pelusios castaneus
GCAAAATCTTGAGAAAGGAGTGGTGTATAAGGTGCACCATCTCAGGAGAAGTCTGGGAGGTATGAGTCAGAGATGCTCCTCTGAATCACAATTCTTTTCCAGCTTTCTCTGCACTCTCTGCAAGTTAGGAATTTGCTTCTGGCCTATACAACATGCTACTGTTAGCTCAGCTGTTCTGGCAACAAAGAGTGGATCTGGAACCCATGTCATAGCCCATTCCCTGCCCCTCCCTGTCTATTTGTTTTGCAATAATAATAAAAATAAGTGGGCATAGAACTCACTCATTCTAATGTGCCTGGACCCAAGGTCCAGTTACTCCATCCAGTGTAGAGCTGTAAGGTGTATTCTTACTGTTTCTTATTCCTGTACCATGAACACATTGTGCAATTCAAACTATCCCTTAATAAAAGATATTTAATTTTGAAACTAAATTATTTCCAATAAAGTGATTGCTTCTTTAGGAAGGGTGGCTACTTATGCCAGGCTCATACTAAATACTAAATTTGTAATTTGCTCAAATGAGGCTTAACCCACTGATTGATAACTGGATTGTTTATTATGTATTACAAATACACATGCACCATTTATGTGAATTTTGTGGGAAAAAATGAATAAGTCTTGATAATGACCTTTTAATAACCAAGATAGATAGATATGTGAAAGGATGGACTCACCACTAAAGAGTCTCTTTCGCTATGTCTACACTTGCAATTTAGGTCAACTTAACAACGCTTAAGTCGACCCACACAAAGCCACATCCACACTGTGCCCTTATTAAATCGATGTAAGCACTTCCTTAAGTCAACTTAATAACTCCCCCTCTTTAGGTTGACTTAATACCTAAGTCAAGCTTGTTAAGTCAACTTAAAGCTGGTGTTGACGGGATATAGCCTAAATCGACCTAATTGGACTTATGCTGGAGAGAAGGAGAGAGCCATGGCTGGGAAGAAGGGGAGAGCCACAGAGGGGAGAGCTGCAGCTGGGGAGAGCCATGGCTGGGGAGATAGGGCTGAGGAAAGCCACAGCTGGGGAGAGCTGCAGCAGGGATTGGGAGCTAGAGAAAGCTGCAGCAGGAATTGGGGTCTGGGGAAAGCCGCGGCCAGGGGATCAGGGGCTGGGGAGAAGGGAAGGGACACGGCGAAGATCGGGCTGCACGAGGTGCACAGATATGCAGTGGCCCCTGGGCCACCATGCACCCATCCTTTTTTCTTCTGTCACTTCCTCCCACATCACATCAAGGGCTGAGTATCCACTATAGACCCGTAGCTTAGAGGGAACATAGCTCCAGACCCCTGCAACACTCCTCCGTCAACCTAGCACCTGCCAGTGTTGATGCAGGCAGTCAACTGGAGTGTTTAGTGTGGACGCTTTAACAGTCGACCTAAAGTTGACCTTGTTAAGTCGACTTAACAGAGCCTGTAGTGTAGAAATGGCCTTTGTGAATGGATCTGAGAGTTACGTAATCTGGCAACCATTTCTGATGATTGCTCTGGTGGTCTACATCTCTCTTTGGCTTGGTCTTCTGATCAAGCCATGATTTAAGTTCACCTCTTCTGAGGGAACAGACTCTAATAAGCCAAAGTGCAAGACCTCATATCAGGTTTATGGCCTTGACTCTGGGTCTCAATAAGGCTCATTCTCATAATGTTCATTCATTTCTCAGGAGTCTTCATTGTCCATGCCCCCTTCTCTGACACTACTACACCACAATATCCATGGCTGGCAGGTGAACCTGAGCCCTTCCACTATTCTGGGTTCCAGCTTAGGGACCCTAAAACCAGCATCTAGTTTCCCTTACTTTGTTTCTTAAATGAACACCTCCCAATCCTCTCTTCCAGGAAGTCCAAATCCTTTTCTCTTTTTTTAGGACATGACACCAGAGCCTTTTCTACCACAGTGGTTACTCTATGCTGTCCCTGTCTGCTTGCCAGGCATCTCTACTCAGATTCCAGGGCTTTCTCTTCTCTCTATAATCCCAAAGAATTATTGCAGAATTCCTTACTTTCTACCAGTAGACCCTCTCAACTTTCTCTGTTTATAATATTCTCCCAGCCCCTTCCCATCTGGATATCATTCTCAGTTATGTCTGGCCCACTCTTCAGGTACAGCTTGGTATGTTAAATGGCTTCTGAGTGCATGTAGGGATATATGCACCATGACATACTCTTCCTCTTAAGACTATAGCCCATGTGAGTACACATGCTATCTACCTTGGAGTTTCTGGAGCTGGGCAAACAGGGTATCCCAATCTTCCTCATGCTTACTCACAGTAATGAGAAGTTGTCCCTATTTAACTGAGGTGTCCTGGTATATCTACTACAGTAACTGTGATCCCAGATAGCTGATTATAAGGCCTGTTCCACTAGCTTCTTCGGAATCCTTTTTCTTTCTGTCACTTCCTCCCACATCACACTTTGTATCAAGGGCTGACTATCCACCATAGACTGTTTAATCTCAGTATTCATCCCTCTATTAGTCTGTTTGACTCAGTGGGAGCCATCCTCCCTTTTAGTTCCTTTCCGCCCTCTGCCAAGCAATTTTGTTGAATAACTAGAAGGGTCTGTGTCATATCTATCACTTCCATTTTTATGCTTCATGGATATTCATGCCGCAGGATACTCTCCACTTTCTCGGGGACACACCACCTCTTTCTGCTCCCCTCCAGTCTCCTAACAGGGCAGTGCCTTTTTATATCGCCAGCTTCTCTGAAACAAAACCAAATAACCTTTGACCCATTCTTGATAGTAGGACACATTGCTCCAGTTTTTCTCATGCTCTGCTCTCCTGGGTTCACTGGAACAGCTCATCTAGAGATAAACTCTCCTTAAATGCTCTTGTTGTCCACTGGCATAGGAAAACATCTGCTGGACCTCTTGGCTACTGGCTCCAGAATCCTTAATCTTACCTCATCCTTGTGATCTCTGATTCTTTCTTTCTGCAGGACCCTAAGCAAGTATTGTTGCTGTTATTCCAACTATGCCTCCACTACCTCTGCTTGTTCTCTTAGATCTGTAGGAGGACTTAAGTCAACTTACTTTACTCTGTGTCTACACTTGAGTTTCCTTAATTGGACTTAAGCAGTTCCTTAAGTCGAATTAAGGAAAAGTTAGTTTGAAATAGTAAAAACTTGTTTACTTTGAACTAACCCTTAATTCGAACTAGTTAGTTTGAATTAAGTCAATGTGGCCATGTTAGTTCGAACTAACCAGTACATTGAGCTTAATGCAACTGACTAATTTGAACTAAGCAAGTGCCATGCTAATGGGACCATGCTAATTCGAATTAAGTTAATTCAAACCAACTGAAATTTGAACTAACTTTGGTAAATGTAGACATAGCCAGTCTATGGACATGTCTACACATACAAAGTTAAGTTAACTTTGTTAGGTCCACTTAAAGTCGACCTTATTAAGTCGACTTAGAGAGTCTACACTAGACTCCTTAAGTCGACCTAACTTGTAAGTGTAGATGCACCCTATGATCTGTTTTATACAGAAGATCAGTGTGCTGCTCTACAATATGAAATCTCTGTAAAAATATGATTACTTAGATCTTTTGCAGAAGGCGGAACTAAATACTATTTCTAAATATAAATTTGGAATATTTTATATATGTATTGGACATAATGGTTTCTTTTTTCCAGCAATACCTAATATGTTGTACTTTTAAAAAAATGGTAAAATATTAATTGTCTTTTGTAAAACAATTGATTCATAACAGTAAATTGAAATAAAAATAGACAACATGCTATATATCTACATTAAAGTGTGAATAATTTCATAGTTTTGAAAACTAAAAAAGCATCTCAGCATTTTTTCCCTTCATTTGTCACAAACTCACAAAACAATAGACTTGCAAGATATTTTTTTTAAAAGTCAGCTAAAAGTGTAAGGTCAGTTTCAGCAAAAAAAAAAAAAAATCATGCAGCCTCTACACCAAAAAACTCCGCAGGAAAAAAAGATTCATATCATTATAGAGGGGCATTTTAGTTCCTGTGTTAGACCTCAGAAAAGCAACAAGGGCACTATACATTGAAAAGTACAGTTCAGTATGAAAACCTTATACCTACCATTATTATTAGAAACAACTAGAATGATGATGACCAAAAGAGATTAGTGCATTTGCCATCTTGTGTGGTTGCACACTAAACCCATGAAGTAATATTGTTATTTAGACTGGGGCAGGGCTCTCCTTGGGGGGGGGGGGGTGATGAACGGGGCAATTGCCCCAGGCCCCGCAGTTATGTGGGTCCCATGCTGTCCTGCTCCCAGCTGGGGGCACAACGGGGCCCATACCATGCCCCCGCCCCATGGCCACACTTCTCCCTGCCCCCACTGCCTTTGGTGGTGAGCCAAAGGCAATGGGGTGGGAGGCTTTGTCCAGCCTCTGGCCCTGGGCCAGCCTTCCCCACCCCCAGGGCGGAGCAGGCAGGCTCAGGGGCGGGCAGTTCGTGGGGCCTGGGCTCTCTGGGATGGGCTGGCCTGGCCTGCCCCACATTGGCAGCCCCGGGCTGGGCTCAGGGACGGCGTCAGCCAGCGGCGGAGCCTCAGGTCCCATTCCCCAGCTGGGGTGCCACTGGCGGCAGCCTGGAGTGCTGGCTGGGGCCTGCTCCTACTGGCCCCAGCTGGGGACCCGAGGGCGCACCACAGCTGGGCTCCCAAGGGCGGACTTGGTTGACCCAGGTCTCCCTTCCCCCCTCCAGCATGAGGTGGAGGTAGTGGGGCTCCCCCAGACCTGTTGGCCCCGGGCCCCGCTCCCCCTTAGGGATGGCCCTGGACTGTGGTAGAGTTCACCATGTGCTAGGTTGTCTCCAAACACAGAGAATGACAAACTCCAGGACCAAGACACCTTACAGCCTCAAGTTCCAATCCTGCAGCAGACTCCAGCCTGCACATTTTACAGCCTCAGGTTCCAATCCTATAGACACACCCTCAAGCCTGTACAAAGAGTCATTCAAGTGAGGTACAAGAGTTTGTCTATATGGAGGCAGTTCGTGGAATGATGCCTATGACAAAGACTGAGGCAGTGTGAGGAATGGATACAACATAAAAACAAAGTGAAGGGTATACATTGTGTTAAGCCTTGTCCAGAATGAGTTGTCATACTGTGAATGTACAGGGAATTTAGTTAGATGAATAGAATTAAATTCCTGGTATTTACCTTGCATAGCAGGAGTCATAAACAATAATAATATTACCATTATGAAAGACATTGTATTATTGTACTGTTTGGATCTTCAGAATTAAAGGAACCATTATACTCCTTTAATTCACCTATCTTTCTCTGTTACATTTCTTAGTAAGCATGTTGCCTTCCAGAAACTAATTACATTGTTATCTAAATATTTGGAAAGAATTGTTTATAAAATATCACCATGTGTACTCTACTAGTCTATGTATACACTGAAGTAATAACAAAACCATATTAGCCAGGTTCTATGCCTCTATAAATCATATTTATCTGACTATGCAAGGGCAGCCCATTCTCAAAACAGGACTTAAGTGGAATTTATTTAGTGCAATGGCTGCGTAAAAGGGCTTGGTATAGGTGGGAATTTTACCTTATGTGCACATAACAAGAGATGACAATGCAGTCCTGTATCAATTTACATAATGTGATAATATTTCACCCAACCTGTCATTTGCAGCACTCATTTTGGAAGGTGTTCAAACTATTTTTTCCCAAGTTGCCAGGTGCAACTTATTGTGTGACATGTAATAGATAATTATATTATGCGCAAATATGTATTTTCATGGTTATGCAAAACCATATAGTCAACATACAGAAACTAATTTGTGTCCAACAGGGGAAATTCACCTACTATTGTTAAAAATAAATGCATTATTAATAGACAACAAAGTAACTCAAAAGTTTATTGGAGGGAAAAATGTATAATTTCACTTATACTTCTTTTTTGCATTCAGAATTCTTCAGCAATATCTTTCTGAACAGGTACTTTAAAGATACCTGCCATCTAAATGCTCCAAGTTTGGTTTTAGTACTCAAGTGCCAACAATGACAGTTCAGTTAATGTCTTCTAACAATAGATTAGTTGTTGACTAACAGTATTGTTCAGCAAGGGGAAAAAAATGTAATTACATGTTTAACTCCACAACTTTTTGATTACTGATTTTGGAATTTCAAATGGTGTTGTGTTTTCTTCCATATCCAGCAACACAGACTGATAGATTTAGAGGTGTCAATGACTTTCTGTTAGTTTCTCTTTTAGTAGCTGATGTGATAAAAAACAAAGCAAATGAGCAGTAAAGTTTATTAACTAATTTGATAACATTTCAAGTTAAAAGTTAAGCAGGAGTATCTTAGATTGAATTAGATGTGAGAGAGACCATTTGGTTTAAATGAGAACCAGCTCAAATATTCACTGGTAACTTGATTTTTTTTAAAAAGAAATTAAAGGCAAATATTTGGAATCAGTGGAAGTGTTGCCTGTGTAAAGATTGAAGGACTGGACCATAGAATTCTATTAAGTATTTTAAAGGTTCTAATTCATTTTAATATATTTCCATACTTAGTGGGTTGTGTCCAGCACTAGACTAGAGGCTGATGTTCTCAAAGGGTTCTACAGAACTGGGGCACCAAATTCCCATTGAAAAATACAGTTAGAAGGACCAAAATGCCACCAGTAAATCTGGCATTATTTCAAAGGAACACTTATTACCTTAGGCTACGTCTATACAAGAAAAATTTAGGTCGACTTTGTTAAGTTGACTTAATAAGGTCAACTTTAAGTCGACTTAAAGTCAACCTTATTAAAGTTGACTTAACAAAGTGGACTAAATTGACTTAACTTAGTCCACTTTGTTAAGTCAACCTAATCACTCTTAAGTCGACTTAATAAAGTCAGCTTAAAGGTTACTCCACATCCACACCACCCTAAAGTTGACTCAAGGAGTCGACTTAAGGGTTAAGTCGACCTAATGAGTGGTAGTTATAAAATTGACCGAAGCTTTCATTAAGTTGACTTACAGAATTTCTTAAGTCGACTTAATGAAAGCCTAGTGTGGATGTGGCTTAATTTAAGTAGACTTAAGCCTCCTTAAATCAACTTAAATTGCCAGTGTAGACACAGCCTTAGTGTGGAAATCGATGTTGGGTGACTACTTATTGGCTGGCTATAATATATAGTAATAAATAACACTTTAATCAAAGGAAAACAAACACAATTGAAGACATTGGAAGAAAAAAAGTAACTAATTTGCTTTTATTTAAATTTTACCAAAATATAATTATAATATCATCAACTGAAATTAGAGGAAATAGGGGGTACTATTCTCCTTATGGAATTCTAACCCCTTTGAAATAAGTGGGATTTTCACTAGTGACAGCAATCTAGCCAAGATTTCACTTAATTTCATGGCTGCTTTGCATCATACTGCCTGTATAATCTTAACACAATTTTTAGTAGGAATCACTTCATTATAAGGCTGAACAATCTTAGGGTCAATGAAGTGGCTCTTATTCTTGACTTTGATGTCAGTGTAATAGTGGAAAAAAGAGCTGACTGGAACAAAAGCAATATTGTTAGAATGCTTCCTGGAACCATCTGCAACCAATATGAATTACAAAAACCCTCAAGATGTAACCCAATTTGGTTTTAAGTTTAAGCCACATTTTCATATTATCTGCTGACCAGTGTTCTCTGCAAATCAGCCATACTATAGGATTTTGACCCATAATTTGACCCATTCAAATATACCAAAGCTCAGTTAGGCAACTGCAGGGAAATTGGGGTTAGGAAATAATATGGAGTAATAAGAGGAAAGAATGCAACAGATTATAAAAGAACTGTAAATGTTTAGTTCACATCATCATTATAATTTATGGGCCAAAAGATCATCTCTTTCCATAGCAAATATTTACTCTGATATTATGCCCTTCCTACACTATGGCATTTCTCCATCTGTGAGCAGAAGAGAGCACCATTATATAAGGTTCAAATTCTACAGTTTTAAAAGGACTCTCATACCACAGCAAATAAAATATAAGCCGTTCAATTGACAGTATATTCTCTTTTAGGCAAGAAATGATCGCATGCAATTTTAAAGTTATTTACAGCTGTTGCATTGTGCTTTAGTAATAGACTAAGAAGATAAAGTCTACTAAGGGTTTATGATGACAAAGGATGTGTTGTTAATGAATTATTTCAGTTCAATTAATAGTAAAGTTAAAGATTCAGATCAATTTTCATTTGGAATCTCCATTTTTAGGGTGTTGAAAGGTTTAAAAAAAATTGTTGTTGCAAGACCATATTTTGCATGCACATCCTGGGGCAACATGGTTTATTTTTCATTTATATATTCATCTGACCATTTGTAAGTTGCATTAAGAAAGTAAAGCAGCCTCTCATCCTATAACTTAAATAGGGGTTTGTTTTTAAAAATATTTTCAGGCTATTTTTCAGACTATTGCCTTTCAGTATGGATCTTATATATGAAAGGATTGCATTATTGCACTCAGAAAAAATAGCCACTGTGCATACATTTTCATTCTTTTTCATACAAGGCCATGGCCTGACCTGTGTTTATGTGTTTGCAATGGACTTGGTGGTTTCAGATAGCCAAATGAACAATGTATACCAGGGCAACTGATCTTGGGAAAAATGATAAAAAGGATAAAAAAGGATGGATCCTTGTAATAGATGGATATCAGAAGTGGGTGGGTGATTAGAGGGATAGGACACTCAAACAAGAATTGATGTTCTCTACCCAAATCCTGACCACCGCTCTCCTACTCACTTGGACATAGTCACAAACACTTGAAGAAATCTCCACTTTTCTCCTGTGTAATGGGAGAGAAACTGTAGGTAGCTAGCTTGCACCTTGGGGGGAGCTCTCAAGTGCTCCCCTCTTCTATATTTCCTGTGAGGAAAGGGGAATTATTTACTCATGTAACTGGAGTTCTTAAAGATGTGTGGTATTTATTTGTATTCCACTGTGGGGTGTACATGTGTGCCATGTATCTGAGACCAGACTATTCTTGTAAGTAGTGTTTATTTGTCCACATCTGTGCCCTTACTCTCCTCATGCTCCACAGTGAGGGCCTAAGCGCCAGTCTGGGCCAAACACTGTTTCATTTTCCACTTACCACAAATTAGCCATGATCCAAAACACAGGAAAAGGAGGTTGAATGGTGGAAAACAGAAAGGGACTGTGCACCTCAAAGAACTCTGATTACAAAGGATAAGTATTTTACTTTCTTCTTTGATTGCTGATCCCTATGAGTATTCCACTGTGGGTAACTGACAAGCAGAATTCATAGAGGAGGAGGGGGAGGTAGGAAGATGTGGACACTATGGCTGCTTGCAGAATCACTGTCCCAAAGAATGCATAAGAAGAAGAAGCTTAGACTAAGGCAAAATGTCTAGTAAATGTGTGGAGGAAATTCCATATTGTTTGCCGTGCAAGTGTCAAGCAAAGTTTCCTGTTTAAATGAGGCTTCTGCATCTATTTGTGCTCTTATCCTGTGTGAGGGAGGACGATATGCCAGCTGACAAAGTCCAATATAATCAGATATCCATTTATAGATTCTCTGAGAGTAAATAACTTGCCCTCAGACTCGTTCTGCTATGTCAACAAACAGGTGACTTTCTGATCAGTTTTGTTCTCTGTAAGTAAAACCTCAATGTTTGTCTGACATTTAGATAATGAAGCCTCTTCTCTTTGGTGCAAGCAGGCAGCTTCAGAAAAAGTACAGGTAAATAAATGGACAGCCTATAAATTCTGAAATTACCAAAGGGATGAATTTCAGACATAGTCATAGCAAGACCTTGTCTTTATGCACTATTGTGTGTTGTGAGTCCATCATTAGGGCCCAAGTACACCCATCTGTGTGGTTAAAGGGAGGGCAATGGGGAAGGGGACCTTCACTGGCAGTGGTTCAAAGCATGACTTGGTGAGTGTCAAAAGTACAGAATTAAGGTTGTAGGGAGGGGATCACTTTGTTACCAATACAAATATTCTAAGTAAACTTTTTAAGAACTCAGACATGGTTAGGTAAGTAAAGGCAGAGTACTCATCCACTGCCTCTTGAGACATATAATGTCACTGGACTCTGTGGCAAACCAGCCACTCTCCTCGTATGGGTCCTGTGCTTCTTTATGTTGTGGGCCCAAAGTAAATCCTGTTTGCCCCAGTCTCTGGATAGCTGGTGCTCTGACCACACAGAGGAGCAGGAGGGGAAAGGGGCCCAAGCCCTCCCTCTACTCCAAGCCCCAGACCAGCAGCCCCAGAAATGGCATCTGCACACTGCTGACACTTCTGGCAACAGCCCTACCCTCCCCCAGGCTATTTTCCCCCCTCTCTCTCTGAGCTCTTTTACCTCACACAGGACTTCTTACTGCTTCCTCTGTCTCTTTCCAAAACTCTACCACATCTCTCCAACACTCCCTGCTTCTACTCTTCCTTGCTCTCCACACCCTCTCTCTGGAACAAGGGCTTTTTAGCATCAGGGCCTTAATTGGTCCCAGGTGACTCTAATCAACTGAAGCAAACCCTGCTCAGTCTGTGGGGAACAAAGCCCAGGTCATTTGACACCTCTCCTGCTTGAGAGAAGAAGGCCCCTCTCCCACTACTGCCGCCGCTGCTGCCACCACCACCACTACTGCTACCCACCACCACCACCACCACCAGAGCTGCTGGGACTGCCACATCTCCTGTTCCTGAGCCTGTGCGGCCTCCCACTGGCTGGCCAGTCTCCCTCCTGCCCCCTGCGGCGGGAGGGAGAGACCAGTCAGAAGACCTCCTTCCGCCCCATCGGAGGAGGAGGAGGAGAGGACCCCTGCCTGCCCACCAGCTGGACCCTGTTGCTGCTGCTGTCATCATTACCTCCACCACCACCACCATCTCCTGGAGCTTGCTGCAGGTGAGGAGGACTCTCAACAAGAACTGTGTCATTGTGTTTGTGACTGCTGGGGGAGTGCTTAAGACCATCTGTGGAGGGGTGGCTTTCTGGGCCTGAGAGACTTGCCATCACTGCTCATCTGGTGGTGGGGTAGTCCTTGCTGTTATCACATGGGTGAGAGGGGGGAGCGGTGTGGAGCCCTCCCCCCACACACTCCATCTGTCCCCCACCCCACCACCAGCACCACTGCTGCTGCCACCCCTCCATCGCCTGCCTCGCCTCCTCACCTCAGGACTGCTGACAGGCACCTGCCTATTTGGACTTTGCTGCAGCAGCTGCAGCAGAACTTGCCTTACAGCCAACACCTCATTCCTCCCCCTTAGTATCCAACCCCCCCCCTCCCCAGCCCCACTTGGCTGGAGGGCTCCCCATTTCCGCCTTGCCCTCCGGCTGGTTCTGTATACCCTTTCCGGTCGTGTCCTCTGTTATCCACCTACCCTCCTCCCTGACCTGCCCCTCCCCTTTGGTCCTTGCTGAGTTCAGTTATTCTTCCTGCCCCGCCCCAAACCTAGAGTGTTTGCTTGATTTTTTTTCTGCCCCACCCCGCCTTTGGCTCCTGCTACTCCCCCCCGCGCAGTTGCCCTTCTCCTGCCCCCCCCCCAGTGTGCCCAAGATTTGTGAGTACCAGTGAGCACCAGTCATCCCCCCTTTTTTATTGGTTCCCTCTCACTGCACCCCTTGATATACTAGTGATCCTATCCTACCGAGTGCAGCCAAGAGGAGCCAGATCCCCTCGCACCCTCTCTCCTCGGCACCCTCCTCCCCTGCCTGCAGCCTAGCGGGGAGGAGTGGTTTGCCAGCCCGCGTGCCTCTCGCTCCCCACGGTTCCCACCCATATATCCTTATAACTCACCCCAGGATTTACCCTCCTCCTCTGCCTGAAGTCTAGCGGGGAGGAGTGGTCCCAACCCCTCCCCTCCCCGCAGTACTCTTTCCTCTACCCCCACCTGAGGTCTCCCATCCTGTTGGCCCCTCTTGGGGACATGGAGACCTCTTCAGCCCCTCCTGCCCCTCTTCCTGAGCCTGCTCCCCCGTCCACCTCTGCGACTCCCCCCTCGACCACTGCCACTGCTTCTACCACCTCTGGCGCCCCCATCAAGGCACCTGCAGTGGCGGGCACGGGAAGGGCCTCCACTGCTACTGCGGCCTCCTCAGCCAGCTGCAAGAGCTGGGCAAAGAAGGCAAGTAAGAGTTCTGTTGCATCCCCGCCACCGGCTGTGGCCCCCCTCTTCCCCTACCTCAGCCTGGACCTCGCCATCATTTGGGCCAAGTCCAAGCGAAGCAGAACGCTCCACCTTTCTTGCCAGCTGGCCGCCCTGGCCCTGCTGCCCAAGAAGGGGGACCTCCGTGACCTTCGGAACTGGTGTCCTGTCTCGCTCCTCTGCACGGACTATAAAATCATAGCCAAAGCCATCTCGCTGTGACTGGGGTCCGTGCTGCAGGACATGGTCCATCCCGACCAGACCTACACCGTCCCGGGCTTCAACAATCTGTACTTTGTCCGGGATCTCTTGGAGCTAGGGTGCAGGGATGGTCTGTCATTCGCCCTCCTGGCCCTGGCTCAGGAGAAGGCATTTGACAGGGTGGACCATGAGTATCTCCTGGGCACCCTGCAGGCGTTCGGCTTCGGACTCCGTTTTGTGGGGTTTCTCCAGGTGCTGTACACCTCCGCAGAGTGTCTGGTCAAGCTCAACTGGACCCTGACTGAACCCTTCAGCTTCGGGAAAGGAGTACATCAAGACTGTCCGCTGTCAGGCCAGCTGTACGCTCTGGCCGTGGAACCCTTCCTCTGTCTCCTCCGTCGGAGGTTGACGGGGTTGGTGCTCCGTGATCCAGATCTGAGGATGGTCCTGTCAGCGTACACCAATGACGTGCTCCTCGCGGTCCAGGACCCGGGAGACCTGGAGCGGTTGAAGGCTTGCTTGGCCATCTATTTGGCAGCCTCCTCCCCTCGGGTCAACTGGGTCAAGAGCTCTGGCCTGACAGGAGAGTGGCCGGCAGGATCCCTCCCACCCGCACTTCAAGCCACCCGGTGGAAGGCGGGTCCGCTGCTCTATCTCAGCGTTTAACTTTCTCCCACGCATCCCTCCCCGGATGACAACTGGCAAGGTTTGGAGGACAGGGTGTCTGAGCGGCTGCGGAGATGGACAGGACTGCTGCAGACCCTCTCCCTCCACGGGAGGGCACTGATTGTCAACCAGCTCATCCTGTCCATGCTCTGGCACCGGCTCAACATCCTGGTTCTGCCCCCGAGTTTCCTGTCCAACCTCCAGAAGACAATTCTGGAGTTGTTTTGGCCAGGACTGCACTGGGTCTCTGCAGGGATCCTGAGTCTTCCCCTGGAGGAGGGAGGGCAGGGCCTGTGCTGTATGCACAGCCAGGTCCACACCTTTTGCCTCCAGGCCTTGCAGAGACTCCTTTATAGTGCAGGTAGTCCGGCGTGGAGCCATCTGGCGCACACCTTCCTCCACCGCTACTGAGGGCTCCGTTACGACCGGCAGCTCTTTTATATCCATCTGAGAGGTGTTCTGTGAGAGCTCTCTGAGCTGCCGGCCTTCTACCAGGACCTCCTCCAGACCTGGAGGCTTGTTTTGGCCTCCAGGTCCCCTGTACCCACCGAGGGGAAGGATCTCCTCACTGAGCCCCTGCTACACAACCCCCATCTTAGTGTGCACGTGGTGGAGACCCCCTTCGTGAGGCGGAGGTTGGTCCTGGCAGGCGTCACCAAGGTCGGAAACCTCCTGGACTATGCCTGGGGGGACTGGATGGATCCCCTTGTCCTGGCTGAGCGCATGGGGCTCTCCATCCTTCGAACCCCCTGGCGCCTATTCCAGGAAGTGAAGGCAACCTTGCCCCCTGCTGCTTGGGTTTACCTCAAGTGGGTCCTGCGAGAGGGTGCTCCCTGCCCTCACCTCAGCCCTGGCCCTCCGGAGCTTTTAACTGGGCCCCGGCCCCACGAGCTCCCCCGGCCGCCCCCGCCCCAAGCCCTGAGCCGGCTGCAGAGCTTGCAGCCAGCATCCTTCTGAACTGCACCCCGTAAATATCTGTATATGCTCGTGCTCCACACCATCCACTTCCTCGCCCTCGTGTCTCACCCCAATACAAAATGGTGGGACCTTATCCCACCTGGTGGGCCAGTCTATATGCCACCTTAACTCCATGGCCCACCAGGGATATAAGTTGATGGCTCCTTCATGGAGCCGTGAGCATGGGCGTGTACCTGGCGCGGTTCAACCCCCGTCCTGACACCTGCCCCTTTTGCGGCTTAACGGAGACCTTGGCGCACTTCTATCTTGAATGCGCCAGGTTGCAGCCCCTCTTCCGGCTCCTCCAGAACTTCTTATTGAGGTTCTGGCTGCACTTTTCTGTTTTTGTATGCACTCCCCATCCGCGGCCCCACAAAGTCACGGGACCTCCTTGCCAACCTCCTCCTGGCCTATGCCAAGGCCTCAATCTATAAAACCAAGGAGAGGAGGTTGGCTGAGGGGGGGTGCCTGCAACTGTGGGTCCTACTTCCGGTCCCTTGTCCATCCACATATCTGAGCAGAGTTCCTCTGGGCAGCGTCCGCTGGCTTCCTTGACACCTTTCTGGAGCAGTGGGTGCTGTCCAAGGTTCTCTGCTCTGTGTCCCCCTCCGAATCCCTAATTTTGAACCTCTGACCCTCACTCCCTTCCTGTTTGTCATTAGTTGTCCCAAGGAATCAGTTGGAACCGGGCCCAGTGCCTCCTCCCCTTAGGCTGGTGGAGGGGTTTTAGCAGTGGACAGGCCCGTGCCCGCCCATTTCCCATTTTCCAAATAAGACGACTCTCTTGCTTCCCTCCTGCCCTGGTGTCTCACAGCTCAGATAGAGAAAGTTTTTTGCTTAGCTAGATAATATTTGCTGGTGGAGTTCCTTCTGGTATTAAGAATGGCTTTCACAATTTTGGAAAAAGGAATATTCTAGATGCAATGATTATCCAAATACCAAACCATGAAGTGAAAATAGTTTGGATTGGAATGCTTGCCTTTGCTGACATGTTGAGTCAAGAGATCAAGGAAGAATTGAATGCTGTTGGGCAGATGGATTGACAGTTGTAGGAGACCTGGAAATCAGAATTGTTTGGGTCATTTGGGCACAATGAGGATGATTTGTGCTCTGTCCTGTTAGATTTTCTAGGGGAAAAACATCTGGGATGCTACAGGATAGGAGAAAAGACATAGTTCAAGTGGTCTGTCCAAGGGAATAAGAGAGCATCATCTTTGGAGTACTGGCCTTGAGCTTCCCTATAGCAAAATATATTTCATTTCCTCTTTACTTGGGAATAAACAGCTCTCAGGTGTGGATTCTGGGAGGGAAGATGTTATTTACCAATGAAATGTTTAACTCGCACTTGTGATCAATGATGAAATTCCAGCTTAGGCAGTACACCAGAGAATTCTGGGTTCCTGGAAGATATGTTATCAGTAACATGATCTAGTTCCTTATACACCAGTTGTATAAGTTGACATCTTATACAAAGAAGAAAATGGGCCTTGTCTCTCCCTGTCTGTTTATGTAGAGTATGGTTGTTGTATTGTCCAACAATATGTTTATGTGACAAGATTACCTGCTTGCCCTCTAAGGTACTCAAAGTAAGTCCTGTCCTACTAATGTAATTTGTCCTTGAAATCTACAAACTTAGAATAATTCAGAAAATCATACCTAGATAACAGTACTTGATAATCTGATATTCTAACCAGAGGCATAAACATCTGTCTCCCCAGAAGGACCAGGCCTCTGTGTTAGTGGGGATGGCACTTGCAAACATTGAGTTTTGTGTAGCAGACTGAACAACTAGGGAGTTAGATGGAAGGTAAGAAATTCAATATTTTTCTGCCTTCTTGAGGGTAGAAGCATATATTGCTGATGTATGTTATGTTACGCTTGTTGATTACATAATTGCTTTATGCACTGAGGGATGCAGCATGTCCAGGAGCTTATGCTGTATGTTCTGGACCTTGTCTAATGGCCTTATTTAATGAGATTTGGGACTCCTTTCTATCCATCTTGGAATGTGGTCATCCAGTGGAGATAGAAAAGCTGAAGTGTCATTAGGAAATGAGGAAACTAACCTTGTCGGTACTTCATTTTCTATGAGCTCAGGAGGATGTTCTGGTTGTCCCCTTGGTGGAAAGGAGTGATATGACTTCCCATCAGATTGCATAGACTTTAGGTATTTTGCAAATAGGACTTATAGGCCCCCAAAAGGCCAGTATGATGGGTCAAAAGTGGGTTGTGGGAGTTTTCAAGGCATACGGTTACAATTGACCCCATGGTGGAGAGGGAGTGTCTGGTTTGGGTAAATGAGATTGGGTCTAGGAAGGATTTGCCTGGAAAAATCTGCCTTGGTGGAAGTGATAATGGCTTCTCCACTAAATCTGATTTTCTTGATGCTCATAAGGTCAGCTCTACTTCAATCAGAGGTACTGTTGACAAAAATCACAGATAGTAGACTGGATGGGAATAAACTTTTCCTAGAACCCATATCTCTTGATGGAGTTAAAATTTCACAGTAAACATTCGGTTCACCAACAGGACAGATTGTGAATCTGGGAGAAAAAAAAATGTGAACATCCATTTTCCCTGGAGTTTTTAGCATCCTGTTTGACCAATCCATACTGGACCATGGCAGTAGTGCCTGTGAATGATGTTCTGATTAGGCTCATAGACAACAATTCATCCATTTATCAAAGAAATAGGAATGCCCCAGCATGCTCATTCACCCTCTCTAAAGTTCACACAGCTTTAGCTAAAACCAATACTAATTTATTGATTAGGACATGATTTTAAGTGAGTATATAGCAAATCAGTATTCAATCATTTAATAAGAGTCAGTGGTTGTCACAAGCAAATGAAGGCTATAAAACACTTTCTAATCTAATATCACTGTCCAGGATTATTCAGAAGCTAAAATGATGGTTTAACAGCCAGTTTCTGCCTATTCCTAGGCAGGGTCCAATCCTTCTTGGAGATGTTTCAAGATTGAGATTCTCTAGCAAAATCCTCTCACCATTCCAAATGTGTGTACTTGTTTACAGTCCCTCTCACCCCCACCCTCTTCTCAGGCCGAGGTGATTTTCTTTCAGCCTTAGCTGGAGAGCTCAATTTGCATTTTCCTCGTCATGTACCTCTTCAGACTCCATGCAGAGAGGCATCCCTGATTGTCTGCCTCCTCCTAGGGCCATGTGAAATACATGAGAACATGCTTCACATCTTTGCACATTCATGATGCTTCAGGAAACTTGGATTACCATAACAATAAGGTAGAACATTATGAACATTCAAAAGGGAGCCTTATATGCCTTTTTTTAAAAAAATAACACCTCACAATTATATAGCAGGAATGAACTGAACAGACACACAGGTCATACCCCAGGGGACATCACATGATAATGGGGCACACACTTTGATGACTATGGCTGATGTCAAGAGGGTGCTAGATCCCTGTCTTGCTTTCTCCATGAGGTGCTCCTTAAGCTGGAGTTCTCACAGCTGCCAAGTCAGATATTTGAAGACAAAGAAAGCATATAGAAAAGCTCAAAACACTGGAGAATCTGATTCAAACCAGGTTGTGGTAAGAAAGAACTGAAGAAGTGGTTGATTTGTACTGTCCCCCATGTCCTTGGCATATAGCACAAGGAGATCAAGAGCACAGGTGGAAACCTAAAGAGATACTTTGAAGACTTCTCCAGTCTGAGATGTTCAGAGTACATGCATAACCCACAGTGGAATACATGTAGGGATCAACGCTCAAAGAAGGCATTACTTCATTTTTTTGGGCCACATTTTGATCTTCTTGTTGACTCCCTCTCTTGATGGCCTTGTCAAGGACCTATATGCCATATGTGACACTCAAGCTGAGAAGAGTCACAGATTTCATCCAAAGGAGCAAGGTTGGGCTTGGTGTTACAGGTATGGTAAGAAACAGTATTTAGCTCAAATTTGCTGACTGATGGCTGTTTAAGTGCTGTAACAAAGCTTCTTCTCTACCATGATGGGTCCCATGCTTTCCTCTAGCAGTGGGTCAGAAAATTGCTTCACTCCTGAGTGTTCTTGTAGATCCTTGCCTATTTGATGGCCGGTGGGGGGTAGAGGATCGCCTGCTCTCACCCTGTACTCTGGGCCTCAACCCAAGGACTCTACAAGCCACAGCCTTACTCTGCTGCTTCAGAGAACCAGCTAGATTCCCTGGGTTACTTCCCCATACCTCCTAGACATACTATCTCTCAAGGGCCCTTCAAGGCCTCCTTGCCAGGAAAAGAACTTGGTCTCTGAGTCCCACTGGGTGTGGTAGTCTACAGTTAATTCATCCTCTTCTGGCAGGGTCTATTTCTCTCAGACCTCCAGGCCTGGGAAAGGTCTTTTGCCCCTTTGGGCAGGAGTTTTTCCTTCCCCCAGTCTCTGTACCTTCAGGGATCTTCCTGACCAGCATTCCACTCCTTCTTCTAGATCTGTCTGCTCTATACCCACAACTTCCCCCCCCCCCACACACACACACACACTCTCTCTCACTTCTCTCTCTCAGCTCTCCTCACACATAGGGCCAGTGCAAGGGGTTTTGGTGCTCTGGACACCTTTGGCACACCCACCCACATGTTAAAAAAGAAGATTCTCTCTCTCTCTCTCTCTCTCTCTCTCTCTCTCTCTCTCTCTCTCGAGAGAGAGAGAGAGAATTCAGTACCATCTCGTGGTATCATTAAGTTACATAGAGAGAAACAGAATGCCAGCTGAACTTCTGCCACATTTTGATTATTTTGAAATCATGCAATTCAGAGTCAAGTTTTTTCTTAAACTTATATGAAATGCCTATATCTAACAGAATGCAATGTGTATTGTCTAATACAACATACAATACAATAAAGAATGACTCCCAACAGCTGGGTTAAGAATGAATCAAAAGGCTTTAATTCTGGACTTCTCTCTTTTTTATGGATTAAAGTTGGACCTCTAAAATTATTTTGGCTTATATATTCATGTATACATATACTAAACATTTTCCAACCGATAGTGGGGGGGGGGGATCTTGAATATATGAATGGTAAGAAGAGTATGGCCTGCTTGTTTCTAATCTGGAAAAGATACTGTGTTTTGTGAAAAAGCAAAGACCAATGCTATGAAACCTTTAGACTCTTTGGGAAATAAGTGAGGCTGACAATTGTGGATATTATAGTGCGCAGCTTCACAAACTTTAGTCAATGTGATTGTTAAGATGAACATTTAAATAGGAGCCCTGTTTAGGGAGAGTATCTTTTAGTTACATTTTGTAATTTGTGTTTTAAAAATTAAGTTTCCTGAGACATAATCTTTTCTTGACATTGAATCCATTTTATCCTCTTTCATTTAGAACTTTTGTTAGTTTCAATTATGTGTCTTGAAATTAGGTGTAAAAGTGAGGTATATAAGGAATAATCAGTGAGGTCCCCAATCCTGAACTTAGAGCTGTATGGTGGGGTATTTGCAACTGTCCCACTGAAGTCAATCGACTTTTATATGGACATGGGGGTTCATTCACATAGACTTGAGTACAGGATCACTGTCGCTGTAATTATTTTCTTTGATTACTAGATAACAGAGACAAAGAGAAATACTTAAATTTCACTGCAAGCAATACATTAGTAGACCTTGACCACCCCAGAGGTGCAGAGGTCTATCTATGTCATGGCTATTGCCCGATCAAGAACTTAGTTAACAAAAATTGCTAATTAAATAATAAATCTTGTTGGGGGGGGGGACGACGACAATGCCAGTATTTTTATAAACTGAGATTTCATGGATGACAAACTAGTCCATTAATTTTAGAGCTAGGAGAGACTACAAAAAACTCAGTGATTACCCTACTTAATTTTTAAATCACTGTGCTTCAAACATGGTTTGTGCTTCTTTGAGGTTGATTTCTGTGAACATTTTTTTATTTGTTTTACGAAACAAACAACCTCCTCAAAAAACCAAAACCCAATAACAATAAGGTTATATGCACAAGTATACATACCAGAAGTGCAAATCAGAAAGAATATCATTTGACTTTGTTTGACCAGTCACAACTAGTCAAGAATATCTATATAGTCACAGAAAAAAGAAATATAATCAAACTAGAGATTTTAAAATGTTCTCAAAAAAGTTCATCAAATGTTATCAAATAGGACAAACATTTGAATAAATGGAGATAGGTTTGTGCATGTACCACAAGCAGAAAAAAAATAATAAGGCCTCTGGATAAATTATTTGTAGTCAATTATTTATTAGCTCTAATTATTCTGAAACTTTGTAAAAAAAATCTTAATTTCATATTATCTATAGAGAAAGAAATAACAAAGATTAACATATACTTACAAAAACTAGACCAGATTCTGATCATCCTAGTACTTGATTCCATAAATAGCCCTTCTCAAGTCAATAAGACTGCTCATGGAGTAAGAGAGAATTCAGCATGGGTAAGGATAGCAGAATCTGTCTGATAAGAAATTTCTGGTGCATACAATCCTTGTATTCTTCTAAGTAATAGACAGTTACTAATAATTGCATGTTTATACCCCATATAAATATTATCTTACTCTTACCTTGATTATGAGAAAGAAAAAGGAACAGTGTTTGTAAACATTGTTTCTCACCAAACAGAATGCAGCACCATGTGCTTTAATACCAGTATATTATACTAACATCTGGAAAGCAGTCAATTAAAACCAAGCAGATACTCCCCCACTTGAGAAGATGGGGGATTTTCAAACTGCACTCACTGCAATCAGTCTATAACCATAAACACCAATGTACAATGAAATACTTTCGGTGCAAAAATGAAACCTCTGAAACAACTGGGTGCACACGCACACGCACACAACCCACATTCAGTGAACTGGTAACTATTATGATATCATTATAACAGGCAACATGTTCCAGAGGAAGATATAAGATTTTCCTTTACTGTTGAGTGAAAAACAAGGATTTGTGCATTTAAGTTGGAGCATTTTCAGCATTTAAAACACACCTCAGATAGATCTTACATTTACTGTAGTCTGCAAACAGAAAAAGCTGCAGGAGCTGTGTTAGAGGTTTATTGTCTTGCAAAATCAGCCATTAATAGATGTTAAGCAATTTACAACAGATTTAGCTGACGGTTCAATTAGAAAAAGAAAACAGAAGGTGAAATAAATTGCAGGGGGAGGTGGAGCTGAGCTGTTCTGAGGTGGAGCTGTATCTTGTATTAAATGACACTGGCATATTAAAGCTCTCTGATGGGGAAGGGGAAGGGCTTAAAGGCTGAGTCAAAAGCCAAGAAGTCTCCTTATTTACGCCTACCTCCCAGCCCCTGGCAATCTGACTAATAACAAACTGTGGTAACAAGAAAGATTAGACTGAAGAGGGAGAACGCAGAAGCAGCATGGATCTAAAAATCTAACAAACCAAAAGAGATCAGTTTAAGCTCTGATGAACATCTTGTTCATTTACTGCATCCAAAAGCTTGCAAATGGTTAACTATATACAGAAAAGTCAGCATAGATGGGAAGTATGCTGTGAATTTTAATTGAGGAAAAGGGACAGGCACTTGCAGGATGGTCTAGGGTGCATTCTGCTTGAGAGATTTTTTTTTTTCCCCTTGTGAAAAATGCTCTGTACTTTGTCTTCTGACCTGGGATTTTAACTTTAAGCAGCTGGAGCTGTACAAAAGCTTGTAGCAACGTGAATATTCAGAAGAAAGTGTACATTTTTATAAAGGGAAACTGAATTCCATTTGAACATCTGCTCAAACTGTGTATTCTTGATTGTGTCAGGGAGTGTCGCTTCTGTACAGGTAAGAAAGCTTCCAGTTAGCTAATTACCTCAAGTGAATTTTGTCATTTATTCTTTGTCTCTTTAATACTCATTGATTTTATTTTCCAATATACCTTACAATTCAATGATAGAAATCTGTACAGATTTACCTACCAATATTTAAAGAACTGTTTGGGGTACCTTTTTATTGAATAGTTTTCAATACATGTAGTCATTCAGCAAACAAAGAGAGAGTAGTTTTAGACTGTAGTATGCACAGTAATGTGGATTAAAGAAGTGTTTTTCTAAAGTCCCATAAAATACATCACTTAGCTGTGATTGTATAGAAAATTAACAAGGGGACTTGAAGGGTTTTATACACTTCACATCCCCCTGGCTTAACCTGAGGCTTTGGAATTATTCACCACTCACTTTACACATATTTGTTTCAAGAGTAAGATCAAATAAAAGTGATACTTTTTTTTTTCTTTTAAGATTCTATTATTTCATTGCTTCTTAAGCATATTTTAAATTTACCTTAAGGGACCCATAATTCACTACTTCTGTATGTACTGCAAATTTGCCTGGTTGGAAAGTCTCTAGCATTTGTTAGTCTTTTTAATGAAAACTGCCAAAAGAGCAATTATAGTCAGCAGTTATGGATGACTCTTACACAGAAGCAAAACTGAGCAGCTGAAATTTCCTATAACAATTCACTAAATGAAACAGGAAAATAAAATAATTAGTCAAAGTATATTTTTTAAAAAATGAGATGCATACATGAGCTTTGTTGTGAGCTCCTTCAACTTAATGTTAATCATCTGTTACATAAAAGTATCTGTTATATTAAAATAACTGTGGAGCCCACTAAAAGCTAGATTTACTTGCTCCAGAATGCGAAGACTGAAAATGTAAAAAGAAATGCTAACCAGTTCTCTCCAATCCTTCCAAATATTTGCAAGTTCCAAGCTTCTTTCTACTCTGTGTGAGGGGAGAAGGAGGGAAGGAGAGAGTGTTCATGCAACATTACCCTAAAAAGTATGATAATGATTTAAATAGGAATGTTTTCCAATTGGTTGCAAATGTGGTTTCTTTCTTTAAAAATTGAGTTCCTTCTTTTTTTTTTCTTTTAATTTCCTGTACTTATTAAAATGCAAGATGCATTTCAGATTTTTTTAAAATTTATTTCACTTTATTTTGCTCTAGGCCCTCATCAAAAATACAGTTTAAATACAATGCATAGTTATGGTGGTGTCCTTATGCAGAACAAAGTTACAGAAAATAAAGCTTAATTAGCAATACAATAGGCTTGTTACTGGTAGTTGTTACCAGTCATTTTTCACCTTTGGTTACTGAAATGGATGCTAGTAGTTATAAAGTATGAATATATTTTTCTTTAACATGATATCATGCTAAGTTTAATCTGAATATTTTGGAATAATATTTCTGCATATTGTGTCTTTCCCAATACTCATGGAAAAACAGAAACTCAGACACTGTATAAGTTACATTTAACCAGCTAAGTAGTATACACTATGTTCACGTACTACTCTATGATATAATAATAAAACAAAAAATATGTTTTATTTTTACTGGTGGGAAGTACCTTACTGCACTGAAATCAATGGGACTACTATGGAGTAAGGTACTGCACAATGTCCATAAACTGATGCTTATGAACATTTCAGTTGCGTTCACAAAGATAGTATCTGAGTGCCTCCTGTGTCCTCTTATCAAGTTGCAAGAGAAGCCTAAACGAATAGTGCATTAAGAATGAGATAGGCAGCTAAATTATAATTGCTGATGTGATGCCAAAACATATGGCCATATTCCGAGAATGTTCATACACATAATTACATAGATTCCTTGCAAAGGGTTCTAACTTCCTCATGAAGCAGCAATTCAGCTGATTAAATGTGTGATGACATTCTGCTC
This sequence comes from Pelusios castaneus, assembly GCA_007922175.1. Lineage (NCBI taxonomy): Eukaryota > Metazoa > Chordata > Testudines > Pelomedusidae > Pelusios > Pelusios castaneus. The sequence continues at coordinate 3,311,884 of ML685903.1, forward strand.
TCCAAACATGATTCAATAGCTCACTTAAAAAAGATCAAGTGACCTTTATGACACAGGTTTCTTCAAGCATTTTTGTACAGTTCTAGAATAAGTAATTCATTGAAGGCTAGTCCTTGCATGAAATGTGTTTCAGATAAAACTTTTCAGAGTAGGAACCTTTTCTTGTTCAAAATGTGGAAGTATTTACTTTAATAATCAATTGTAAACAGACATATGACTTCATCTAATGCAACAATAAAAATCTTCGTCGTTTGGTAATTCGTTGAGATAAAAGAATGATGCAGAACCCTCATATGAGCACTAATAAACTAATCTCATCTCAATGTGAATGGTACCAAACATAAACTTGATTAAAAATGTATATAATTCACCGTTTTCTGTTCCTGGTTTAATAGTCTGGCAGTTCTAATACATTTCTTACACCTCCTAAAGTTTGAAACCAAGTGCTTGCAAAATAATAGCTTAAATTTCACAGTGCAGATGATGTCATTCATCATTGTTAATTGTCAGTGATAAATCTTATGCTGTGTGCATTTTAGAATAATACTAATACTAATTATTAAGGGGAAAATGTCTACTTCAATATATTATATACCGCCTACTTATTTTTTTTTTTTTGTTCTCCTATTTGTTCTTCACTCTTATTTTTGTCTTGCTGGTAAACTTAGTTTACATATTCTGTATGTATAATCTTCCTAAAATTATGAATGTTTGGGCAGGGGATATGTATATGTATCTACACATAACTGTATATAAAATATACACACAGCACATACATATTAATATTTAAGAAAAGGGAAAAAATCACTGCTTTGACTGTTTTATTCTCAATTTTAGAGTAGTAGGATTGCAAAAAGAAGTTCCATTTCAACTTGTATATAAATAGAAGAACCAGGCAAAGAAAAAGTTCTCCAAATACTGGCTGAATAAACATTTGATAGACAATAGATTGTTGGAACCACACCAAGTTTATGGTTTGTTATGAAACGTCTGTTCAGTCATAAAACTTGTTAATATTTATCTGTTTCAGGTTTCTGAAAAACTGCAACACTGCATGACCATCAGAAGTGAAAATATAATATTTTATATTAATCTTGAGAGCAGCAATTTTGAGCACAAATGTGTTATTCTTATTTGCTTGTTTTTTCTGCAATGGCACTTGATAAATAAGAACATCATTTTCATGAACACTGAATGCTTTGTTGTTGCAGTATAAAAATACTGAAGTGCTTCTGTGTTATGACCTTCTTGCTATATTTAATGGTCATACTAATCATGCATTGCGCTCATTACAGAATCAAAATATTTCATAGAACACAATATCATTTTTTAAGGAAGGCTAGATAAATTTGGGAAACTTTCAAATATTTCTTTTTTCCAAGTCTGAAATGATGAACTCAATTCATTTTTTATTTTATAGGATCTACTGGCAACTATGACAGTCTGGATTTTTATGTTATGTTCAGTTGTGGTTGCTTCTGATTTACTACAGTTCCAGCCTTCTTTGTCTTCAGCAAGAGGATCTTGTGAGAATCTGTGTTCTTGTGAAGAAAAAGATAATATCTTGATTATAAACTGTGAAGAAAGAGGTATCAAGATGTTATCACAAATAAAGGTCCCACCATCACGACCTTTCCATCTTAACCTGCTGAACAATGGTTTGACCAAATTACACGTGAATGATTTTGCTGGACTCATTAATGCTATCTCACTACATGTTGGATTTAATAATATTGCGGATATTGAGCCTGGAGCTTTTAATGGTCTCAGTCTTCTTAAGCAACTTCATATCAATCACAATTCTTTAGAAATACTTAAAGAGGATACTTTTCAGGGACTGGAAAATCTGGAGTTTCTTCAAGCAGACAACAATTTCATCACCATGATTGAAGCAAGTGCCTTTAGCAAACTCAACAGACTTAAAGTGCTTATTTTAAATGACAATGCCATTGAGTTTCTCCCTCCTAATATATTTCGCTTTGTGCCACTGACCCACTTAGATCTTCGTGGAAACCAGTTACAGACACTCCCATATGTTGGCTTTTTAGAGCATATTGGTCGAATACTGGAACTTCAGCTAGAAGACAACAAATGGGTCTGTAATTGTGACTTACTGCAGCTGAAGATATGGCTAGAAAACATGCCTCCCCAGTCCATAATAGGTGATGTTGTATGTAACAGCCCTCCAGGTATCAAAGGTAGCATCCTAAGAAGACTGAAAAAGGAATTGCTCTGTCCCACTCACCCTATAAATGAACTTGAAGATCCTTCAGGATCATTGCCTTTGGCGGTAACCACCTCTATAAGTGATAGTCACCTAGCAGTCAAGGTGATCCCTATCCTAAAAGCACCTACGAAAGAGCCAGGTGTAGTGCTTCATGTCACAAAGCCAGCTACTCAGCTTCCAGGAATATATTGCCCCGTACCCTGTCACTGCACTAGCCATATCCTCTCAGGAGTTCTCATTCACTGCCAGGAGCGAAATATTGAAAGCTTGTCTGATTTAAGTCCACCTCCTCCAAATGCTAAAAAGCTTGTTCTAGCTGGAAACATTATTCAAACATTACTGAAATCAGATCTTGTGGACTATGCTAGCTTGGAAATGCTTCACTTGGGAAACAATCGTATTGAAATCCTTGAAGAAGGATCATTTATGAATCTAACGAAACTGCAGAAGCTATATCTAAATGGTAACCATCTTACAAAGTTAAGTCAGAGTCTCTTCCTTGGTCTTCAGCACCTTGAGTATTTGTATCTTGAATATAATGCCATCAAGGAAGTTTTGCCAGGGACATTTAACACAACGCCAAAACTTAAGGTGTTATATTTAAACAACAACCTTCTTCAAACATTACCACCCCATGTTTTTTCAGGAGTGCCACTGGCCAGGCTAAACCTCAAAACAAACCAGTTTACCCATTTGCCTGTGAGCACCATCTTGGATGAACTGGATTTGCTGGTACAAATTGAACTTGAAGACAACCCTTGGGACTGCTCTTGTGATTCAGTTGGACTGCAGCAGTGGATACAAAAGTTAAGTAAAAGCACAACGATGGGTGAGATTTTCTGTAAATCCCCTGGACATCTAGCAAAAAAAGAATTGAAATCTCTTAACAGTGAGGTCTTGTGCCCGGGACTAATAAATAGTCCAGCCCTACCAACCCATCCTAGCCTAATAATTGTGACAACTTCTTCCACAACCACCAATACAGCCGACACTATTCTTCGATCACTTACAGATGCTGTCCCACTTTCTGTTTTAATCCTAGGACTCCTAATTGTGTTTATTACAATTGTATTTTGTGCAGCAGGAATAGTTGTCCTTGTTCTGCATCGACGGAGAAGACACAAAAAGAAACAGGCTGATGAACACATGAGGGAAAATAGCCCAGTTCATCTCCAGTACAGCATGTATGGTCACAAAACTACACACCACACAACTGAGCGCCCAGCACCAACTCTCTATGAGCAGCGCATGATTAGCCCCTTGGTTCAGGTTTATCAAAGTCCTTCCTTCAGCCTCAAACAAACAGAACAACAGGAGGAGGGAAATGTGAAGGATGTGAATGACTCTAAACATCTCCGCAGAAGTCTTCTGGAAAGAGAGAACAATTCTCCTCTCACGGGTTCAAATGTCAAGTACAAAGGTACAGACCAATCGACTGAATTTCTGACCTTTCAGGATGCCAGCTCCTTATACAGAAACATTCTTGAGAAAGAAAGAGAACTCCAGCAGCTAGGGATCACTGAGTATCTAAGGAAAAATATTGTCCAGCTACAGCCTGATGTGGAAGTGCATTATCCTGGAACACACGAGGAGCTAAAGTTAATGGAGACACTAATGTACTCTAGACCAAGAAAGGTTTTGCTAGAACAGACTAAAAATGAGTATTTTGAGCTCAAAGCTAACTTACATGCTGAGCCTGACTATTTGGAAGTTCTGGAACAGCAAACATAAAATTGTTACTTTGGACTAGGACAGAAAATTTGTAATTCTAGCTGAAGTCAGAACATTGTAAATAAAAGTGCCTTATAATAATGTGTCATCCATCAAGACTAAAGCACAGCAGTAACCCTAGCAAAAAAACTCAGGGATCACTGTGGGAAGCCATGGGGATGTTTGCAGGCAATGTCTTTATCCCAAGTGAAACATGAACTCTGTATGATTCAACTGTTGGAGGAAGGTTTCCATATTCCTTTAGGGAGTTTTAACCAATCTATATGGCATTCCCTATTCTTTACATAACCTAGATTAAACCATTTATGCTAATTTTACTTCCCTCTTTTCTCTCAATTTAAGTGGACTACACTTTTTTTTATATATATCTGATTATATAGTTATAAAGGTTAAGATGTATTGGTTAGGTATTAGTACATGCACTACATACGTGAACATTTTCAACATCTGCACTTACCATACTTTTATAATAAATACAAAAGCAAATGAAGTTTTGTCATACTGTCAGTTAAAAATAGAAAAAAGAAAAGGAAGATATTTAATTGTATATGCACTCAGTGCCTGCAAACATTTAAGTATCTTCTATGCGTGACTTACTTTAACACTCTATTAAAGTATATGGATGGAAACTATATCTATAAATATAATTACCCAACGATTTAAGAGTTGTGTTAACAGCTTAAAAGAAATAATCAAAGCTTTCTGCTAATTTCTATATCTGACAATTTTACTCAAACCAGGACAATCTTTTCTTGTTCTGCTGCTATAAAATGTTGTGCATCACTGGTGTTTTAACTCATAAGCCTGGACAAATTTGAAAGCTACTGAGAATCAGCTGTAAATACATAAGTGCACCTAATGAGTTTGATTTATTTCATATGATTGGCTCCTGTGGTAGCTTTGAATATTCCTGGTCAGTAACTTCCAGGTTAGGGGAAAAAAATTTTTGTTGTTGTTGTTTGTATCAATTCCCTACATTTACCACACATTAACAGCAAAAAAGCACTTCTCCTGATAAGTGGTAAAAGTGGTTAGCGTGTGGATCCCTATAGCTTTATTTTACAATGTCTAGCAAGATTTATATTAACTATTTATTCTGTACATTTTTTTTTTTAATTTCACAACAAGGAATAATTCTTGGGTGCCTTTCAAGCAAATCAAAGAACTGTTCACTTTAAATTTAAAAAAATGGAAATAAAGCTTTTTAAAAAAAGAAAAGAAAAAATGTCATTTTCTTGAAAGTCACTTTTTTAAAAAGAAGGCAACAGGATCTGCATGCACAAGTTCAAAACTGTTCAAGAATCAAACACGAAGCTTCTCTGTTGTCATATGGACAGAAGCATCTTGTTCACTGTGCAATAAGGCTATTCAGTTTCTGTGCATGACTGACACAGTGCCAAACTGAAAATCTGACTGCAATTCTCCTTTTTCCTAAACAAATCTTTTGTAAATCAGCTACTCATGAACATTTTTTCCTCAATTTCCAGTTGCACATCTATTTAAAGTCTGAATCAATATATATATATATATACACACATGCAAACTAACAGCTATAGATGATCAATTCAGAACCAGAAAGATTCATTTCCTTTAGTTTAGCTTACTGAAGTTTTCTTACCAGCTGTGAGTTCATCACACTCCTTATATATGAGTTTCTGAAGCAATACATTTTCTGATAAAAAACAGCATATATGTACTATATTCTAGGCTCTTGAATTTGCATAGTGGTATTGCTATCAGTGATACTATACAAATTTATATAAGCTGAAGATCTGTCCTTGTAAACTTTCTGTTATCTGATCAAATTCCATAATAACATTTTCTTGATATCATCATGTTGCCATGACAGTCAAACTAGCTGGCTCCCAAGAATCAAACCTGCAGTAGCACAACAATAAGCATTGTTTGCTCTGGCTAGGACTAAAACCTATTTTAGGTCTATTACCAGTACAGTCTAGGGGCTGGGGGAGCAGAGCTGATTTGAATATAGCAAAATAGAATTGCTATTATTTGATTTTTTTTAAAAATCACTATAAAAATCTGACTATAGACTATCACTATAAAAAACTGACTATAGACTATCTTGTAGTAAGAAATACTAATAAATTAAATAATTAAGATTAAGGGCCTAATTAAAAATCTAATTAAATGTATGGGCTTGATAGTGGTAGACTTTGGATCAGGACTTATATATATGTCCTATAAAATAATTACATTTAACTAGATGGATTAATTCCCTCAAACTCTTTCCCCCAAAACATCATCGTTCCAGACTATCAGAGATTTCAAAGTCAGAGGGGGAGGGGGAGGAAGAGGCAGTGAGAAACAAACTGAGCCTAAGTCTTCTCTGTCCTGCACGTTTTATGGTTATTAACACCCATGCAAAATGGGTGTGCAATGCTGCCTTCTGATTTCTCTGGTGCCGAGCAATGGAGACTCAGGCCCTCAGGCTTCTGTTTGAAGGAAATGCTTTCAGACTAGAGACAAGTGCCACATGCCTAGATGACACTTTATTTAGCTACTAAAGATTTCTTAGCAGAATGTAAAGGACAACTATGATGGAAAATATGTTTTTTCACTGTAGACTGAAAGCATCATAAAAATGTTGTGCCCAATTCATTTCATGGCAACTCAGATGCTCAGTTGTATCAAAGCTCCACTCACCACTGTTGAGGAGGCTTTAGAATAACTTTATTCCTCCTCACTGCCTATGTCTCCTTAGGGTTAGTTCAACTGCTGCATAAATTAAGGCAGCCTCAGGGGTGATCTCTTTTATAAAGAGTTGTTCATGGTCCCAAGTGGCTGTTGTAGCATCACTGGAGCAAGACACATGTAATTCACAGACCTTTATGATTTAAAACACTAAGAAGAATGATAGGTGAAAAGTTGTGCCTGTAGGTTCTCTGGAATATTTCCATCACAGCAATTAGAAATGCATAACTTGTGGGAAATTGGGTGGGGTTCCTGAGGGAGTGTTCTCCTGTTGTGGCATGTTCTCCTCCTTTTCACTGACAGTCAAAGTTAAATAGTTTATATGTTTCACCGAGACAGTACATTGGAGGCTGGAAGATGAAGCATGTTTCACAGTCTACAGCAAAGTGGATTCATTTTCCCCCTGTCAATACAGTAGTTAATAATTGAATGCAAAAACAGTACTTCAGCAGACATATCGGTGCAGTTGGCAGGTACATAACTGTTATGTTGTTAGGGCACCTCAAGGTACCTGACAATATCTTTTATTTTTTTTCTGGCAGTTTGGCAAAAAAAAAAAAATATTAAATAAAAATAGGGACCTGGTTCCCTTAAGAAACGCAACTTACAACAATATCTTGCAGATAATTATGGTATGTAAAAAGATAAAGTATGTTTGTTTTCTTCCCTTTTCTCTCTACCACAGAAGATCAAGTAATCATGTTAAAAGAGAAGAATGGATGGAAAATATTTTATCAGTCCCATACTCAGTGAGCCATTACACTGTCAGTAATTTTATTTGAGACTTTGCAATTCAAAAGCTAGAAGAGACATTGTTGTAGGTAATACATGCATGTGCTATTACTAAAGAGGTTGTCAGAATAATGGCTCACTGAGTATGGGACTGATAAAATATTTTCCATCCATTCTTCTCTTTTAACATGATTACTTGATCTTTTGTTAAATCAATTACCAAACTGAATGAGTTTATACCATTTACAGGGATGGGTCCAAGCCACAAAATGCAGATTTGAATCCAAGCGTTGTCTAAGATCAGGAATATTTGGTGGGTTAGCAATTTGCAGATTAGGTTAGATGTACCTCTAGGTGAAATAAAATAAAAAATGTATTCTACTATAACAGCCGGTATTGTGTGACACACTTACGCATAGTTCTGTTACCGGGGGAGAATAAGAAAATGAAGAGATGAGAGTCTGACTGGGAAGATATCTGTGCAAAAGGACTTTCTGGTACATTAATGGAGAAAGACATTTGCTGTAGAGAAAACTAAGAGTAGTCTGTTAAATGAGGGAAATTATCTCAAATTCAGCATAAAAGAGGTAGTTAATTCTTAATCATTTTAGGGATGCTATAGCTGTACAATGTAATTTCTCATGCACATCAGCATACTTGACTACTTTGATAGAGATGCTGAAGGCATCATGGTGGGGCAGGGGAACATCTGATTTCAAGATGACAAGATCAACCCTGACACTCTTTGAAGATACATCACTTTTTTTTTATTTCGCCTTTTGTTTTTCCAATTCAGAATTGTTCAAACCCTAGAAATTTCCTTGTGGGCAAGTCCTTCCCTCAGAGGATCCTCATGGAGTTGAAGCAGTGGAACCAATTATGTTACACTATGTAGAGATTTGCAGAGTTTAGAGAGGGTCTACAGGGTGTGCATGTTACTTGCAGCATCCAGTTCTGTGCAGTCTCACTGTGTGGTACCACCAGTGCTTAATTTGTACCAAGGCTAAACCCCAGGACCTCTAGGTTTGCTGCATCATTTCTGAATGTAAAAAGTTTCTTGAGACTGGGCACCTCTTTCATTACAAACAAAGCACTGGGGCCCTGTCCTGATAGATTAGGGGCACAGAAAAGGCATACAGAGGCGGCTTTTAGGGTAGGTGAAGCAGACACATGCCTAGGGCCCTGAGCAGTAAGAGGTCCCATCGGCAGCAGGAGGAGGAGCTGGCGCCGGGACAGGGGGGACCCTGCAAGACTATAGGGGGCCCCACAACTGGCCTTTGCCTAGGACCCCCAATAGCCAAAGGCCACCTCTGAAGGCATCAATGAGTGTGGGAATGTGCTGCTTCAAAGGATTTGCCCATTAATGATGCTCTAGATTTATAATATTCTTGATCACACCCCAGTAATAGATATTAAATCTCTCTCACTCTGAAAGAGAAATTGACTATAACATTAACTACCCACTGGAATCAATACTGGGAAGTTAATTGCCGTACTGAAAAGATACAGCATGACATTCTCTTTTCTGCTCATCTGCTAACAGTGGGTGCATCTACATTTGTAAATTAAGTCGACATAAGCTTGCTTAAGTCGACTTAATTTACTCTGTGTCTACACTACACTTTCCTTAGATCGACTTAAGCAAGCTGCATAAATTGACATATGGAAAATTAAGTTGACTTTTTAAAACCTCGTTTTAAGTCGACTTTTGGCTTAAGTCGACTTTCTAAAGTCGACTTAAGCCAGTGTAGATGTGGAATAGACCTAAGTCGACTTAGGGCTCTCCAGGACTCCCCCACTGCCCTCCCTGCCACGGGGGTGGCACAGAGAGAGCCTGGCATGCCCCTCCACAGGGCAGGGCAGTGTCCTCCCCACCTTGCCCCATGCCCTGCCAGGATCCGTGTCCCCCTTTGCCCCATTGTACCCAGGTACATAGGACAAAGGCTGAGCCCTCTGGCACTTGGCAAGGGGTGCCCCCCTGCCACCGTGGACCAGTCTCAGGTCCACCTAGCCCCTACAAGATGACGTAGGTATCCAGTGTGGACGCTCTAGGTTGACTTTGTAGGGTCCCCCCAAAGTCAACTTAAAATTTAAGTGTAGACATGCTAAGTCAACTTAAATTAACAAGTGTAGACAGAGCCAGTCAGACTTTGCTTTTTAGAACAATTGCTGAAAAAGCCACAATTTCATGGAAACCATCTAACTTCAGGAATAAGAGAAAAATTAAAACACCAGATGTTGTTCAGTTTTTTGATGGCATGATGTCATGGAGAAAGGCTCATTAGTTGGAAAGATTTATTTCCATTGGGTCACTCTAGAATGGAGTGAAAATATATATGCATTATACAAGTGCTAAATGGGCACTGAAGCTTTGGATTGCAATACACTAGTGCCAGAGGCCTGAATGCACAAAAGAAGTTAGGCTGAGTTTAATGTTCGGGTGTGCTAAAATTCATTTAGTTGCCCTTCTCCAGTGCCTCACAGAAATCAATCCCTATGGAGAAAGCAGCTGGAGACCCAGGATCCATTCTGTACAGGACTCACAGCAAAGATTGCTCAGAGTTATCCTCCCACATTAAAATACTACTAAAAACAAACATAACAATGAACTTTATTTACTACTAACTAAATAAACCTTATCCTAAGGAAACAAAATACAATTAACCAAGACCAATCCCTACAGAAAACGCCCACATGAAAGATACCCAAGAGTCCCAAAGTCCAGGTGGAGTTCACCCAACTCTCAGCTACAGTCTTTGTTCGAATGTAGAGGCTTGAGTGGCAAGAAATAGCTGTCCTCTTCTTCTTTCTTTGCAGGAATCTTCTATGAAATTCCATGCAGGCTTTTCCTTCTCCTTTGCAACCAGCCCTCAGTACCATATGCATGTCTGCAAAATCTGTTGCAGATGACTCCATTAGAGGGAGAAAACATCTTGTTCACTCCTGGCTCAGCTTCTTGACAGGAACAGGTAAAGGATTGGAGAAGGATTTCTGGAATCTCAAATGGATAATAAAAGAACAAGCTTTATTAGTGTATTTCTCAATTACAAGACAGAGTGGACACCCAAGCCGCTAGCTGAACTCAGTCCGGAAATTGGTTTTAGACAGGACACAGGAAACCACAAGTGACGGTTTCTACAGTGGAGAGCTGGCAGCCTGAACTCACATTAAGCTACACAGAACCTAACATTTAAAATAATCCATCTTCTTGAATCCTTTTAATGGCTCACAAACAAACTATAAACAGACAAAATCCAATACACAATACAATAATAGTAACAGCAATACCTAAGGCTATTTCAATGGTTATTCCCTGAGTTAAACAGAGGTAAGGCTAGACTCATTATACATTACAACTTCTCTCTAAAGGGAAGTTAACTGATAGAGAGAAACACGAGTTTACATACATACCAGAACCATCAAGCAGGTGACCAGCAACAGCATGATGAGTTTTGGGACGAAGGGAAGTTAACTCAACACGGGCCGGCACTTTTGGGAGGGCCTCCTACTGGCAGGTTGATGAGACCTGGCAGTTGACACGCGGGGACTCTCATGTGGCAAAGGTGGTTTTATTGCCTAGGCCGTTTCCTGCAGGGGTCGTGTTGGTGTGCGATTGGCCCAATTTTGCCTCAGTAGGAAGGGGGGTAAAGTGCTGCCCAGTCCCCTTGTCCTTTTTTTGGGTACGGGGCAACTTCTACTGGCTCTCCAGGTTCCAGGCTAGAGCCCTCTATGCACCCTTGTGGGAGAGGGAGGAGGGGGGCAAGCATGGGCAGCCATGTGGCACGTACACATACATGCCCTGCTGGTCCACCTACACAGTGGGCAAGAGGGTTAACCCACCCCTAGGAAACCCAGGTAGGGAATAAATTGGGGTTCCAAATTAAGCAGTGGGTGGTCACCGGCCGGTGGGCATGGACATATGGCTGAACTGAGGGGGAAATCCCTATTAAATATACATATCAGGGTCTCTACTATGTGGGAGGTGGCGGCCATTTTATGGGGCACAGATTGGGGCAACTAACACTTCTCTCCTGAAAACTGAGCACATGGTCTCTTCTCAAGGCAGCTCTAGCCTGCTGTCTGCACAGACTACTGCTCTCATGTGATCTGACTGACCACAACACATCACACCAGCAGAGCACCTGTGGAGCATGCTCAAAATGTTCCCCCCCCCCGCTTCCAGAAGTTTCTAGTTGTGGGTAGCTAATCTGCCCAGCAACAGTAACCCACCCTTCAGTAGGTCTCTCTTAAAGGGATAGCCTTTTTTTAGGCATATGGGTTACATTCTCCCCTGCTTAAATCACTGCCATCCCCGGCAGTATACTCGAAATAATAATCCAACAAAATCTGTGAATCCCTCAGAACTTGCAAAATAGCAGCTTCAGTCCTCTCAGATATCTCAGATCCCTGTCAGTAAACAGAGGATTTCTATAGCTAGTTCCAGTCTAGCTTTGACGTTAACAACCGACTCTCAGTTGCAATAGCCTGTATCCAAAGTGGTACAGGAATTGTATTGGATATATAAAATACCCATTTCTCAGATCTTAATAGCTAAGATCTCACACAATAGAGCACCATGCTCATAAGCCCAAATAAATCAGGCAAGCACTCACATCAGTCTCAGTTTCACTGTCTGATCTCAGCACTCTCTCTCTCTCTTACAAAAGAGAGCATCACAACAGGAGTAAAGGCTTCTCCTGAACCTCTCTCTATAACAGGAGGTAGCATCTGCCAACCACCCCATCTGTCTACCACTCACAGGTAAAACCTTCTAACAAATAAGAGTCACATCCTAGTTGTGCTCTGGCTTCTGCAACACATAATTTCTCCCTATGTGTATCACAGAGGCAGGGGCTTTAAATTCACAAATAATCATTTCTTTGTTCTCTCATCACCCACCTCATATTGATCTTACATGCAAAAGTTCCAACAGATGATACCTCACTAACTAAAATGATTCTATACGGATCTAACACAAACTGTATACAACTTTCCATTATCTTAATATTAATACCAAAATATAAATTCAAATCAGTATATAATGACACTGAATTCTTTTGTAATAACTACTACAATATTCCTCAAAAAGAAATCAGAGGAGCTCTGAACAATCTTCAAGACCCTGTTCGGGTGACAATTTGTAACCTTTGGGTGGGCTAAAATTCATTTAGTTGCCCTTCTCCAGTGCCTCACAAAAATCAGTCCCTATGGAGAAAGTAGCTGGAGACCCAGGATCCATTCTGTACAGGACTCACAGCAAAGATTGCTCAGAGTTATCCTCCCACATTAAAATACTACTAAAAACAAACATAACAATGAGCTTTATTAACTACTAACTAAATAAACCTTATCCTAAGAAAACAAAATACAATTAACCAAGACCAATCCCTACAGAAAACGCCCACATGAAAGATACCCAAGAGTCCCAAAGTCCAGGTGGAGTTCACCCAACTCTCAGCTACAGTCTTTGTTCGAATGTAGAGGCTTGAGTGGCAAGAAATAGCTGTCCTCTTCTTCTTTCTTTGCAGGAATCTTCTGGCTCAGGTTCTCTCCTGAAAACTGAGCACATGGTCTCTTCTCAAGGCAGCTCTAGCCTGTTGTCTGCATATGGGTTACAGAGCATCACAACGGCTATCATTTGGGCATGTGGAAAATCACTGTGATTTACAAAACCTGAGTTAGGCTCCTATACAATGAATGGGAGGTGATAGGCCCCATAGATAGATAGTGAACCAGAAAAGCCTAATATTCTAGTCAAGGAGCTGCATTAACTCCAATGGAAGTTACTCACAACAGGGCTGAGTATTAATTCTGCCCTTCTCACAGAGATAGGTACATAAATCCAGGATGCAGTGAGGCACTTATATCTGGTTGTGGTTCACAGGCGAGACCCCTCTTTGGAGAAAGACGCATGTGCCATATTGCAAGAAGGAGGAGAGGGAACTACTGCCCACTTTGTAACTTTTATCCTGCTGGCTGGAGCACTTGCCTGGGATGTGGAAGATCCAGCTTCAGTTCATTCCTTCTACCCAAAGAAGAGAGAGGATTTGAACAGCTCTTAAGCAAATGATCTAATAATAAAGGTATGGGATAGTCTGATGTGAGAAAGAAGACTGTTCAAATTTTCTTCTCCTTTTGCAGAGGGGATGATTTGAATGTGGGTTTTCAAGACCCAAGGCACGTGTTCAAATCACTGGGATAAAAGTTAGAAGGTAGACTAGGCCCCACCAGCATCCAGTAAATAGCCTATAAGCCTGCCAGCCAAACCCAATCCCTGATGCAGCCAAATACCTTCCTTTCCGATTTGTGAATTTCTCTGTGAGATAGGGACCAGAACCTAGAGTGAGGCAGAAGTGTGTATGCCCAGAAGCAATAATTTAGGTGCTGTGGGAAGCTTCAATCTGCAAATTTAGGCACTGAGTGAATTCAGGCCCCCAAAGAGCTTAAGCAGGAGTTCTGTGAATCACAGAGGAGACAAAACTGGAACTTAAGCACTAAGTCCTTTTGGGTATGTCTACACTTGCAACTTAGGTTGACTTAAAGACGCTTAAGTCGACCTACAGAATGCCGCGCTCACACCTGGCTTTCATTAAGTCGACTTAAGTGCTTCCTTAAGTCAACTTAATAACTCCCCCTCTTTAGGTCGACTTAATGCTTAAGTAGACCTGTTAAGTTGACCTAAAGCCAGTGTGGATGCCCTAGGTCAACCTAATTGGCTAAGTCAACCTAGGGCTGGGGAGAAGAGAGCTGGAACTTAGGGGAACTGCGGCTGGAGGAAAGGGAGCCACGGCTCCCCGGGGAGAAGGGAGCCGCAGCTCCCTGGCAGAAGGGCACCACAGCTTGGGGGGAGAGTCGTGGTTCCCCTAGAGAAGGGAGCCATGGCGCCTCTGGAGAAGAGAGCTGCAGCTCAGGGGAGAGTTGCAGCTCCCCTGGAGAAGGGAGCTGAGCTCCCCAGCAAAAGGGAGCCGTGGCTCGGGGAAGAGTCACGGCTCCCCTGGAGAAGGGAGCCGCAGCTCCCCTGTAGAAGGCAGCCATCGCTTAGGGGAGAGTCGCGGCTCCCTTTTCCCCAGCCGTGGCTCTCCATCGACCTAGCACCTGTCAGTGTGGACGCAGGCAGTCGACTTAAGTTTCTAGTGTAGTAACTCTAAGTCGACTTAACAAGGTCGACTTTAAGTTGATTTAAGACACCCTTGTTAAGTCGACTTAACAGAGTTGACTTATCTTTTCAAGTGTAGACATACCCTTTGTGTATCCAGGCCCAAATCTACATTTTAAACCATTATTTGTAATTCATGCTTTTAAGAAGGAACAAAGAGAAGGACGGAAGGGAAGAGGAGCCTTGGCTTTTTTTATTATGATGTTAGAAGGAAATTGCTTAACAAATGATTTACTTTCATTATAGCCTATTTTCATCACAGACACACTTATCTAGATTGGTTTACATTTGAGGTCACTTATTTTAGGAATCTTTTAAAAAAAACAAAAAAAAAAGCCAGGCAGATGTAATTAATTAACCATCTAGATTACAGAAGTACCTATGATAATTTTCAGACAAAAAGAGGACTGGAATTCCTTCTACACAATAAAATCTATCTTCTTAAATGTTGCCATAAATTAGCATTTTAATTAGCAAAAAAATTGTGTTCTGTTAGCTCATAAAACTAAATCCTAATTTTGTTTCAAATAAAAGATGGCAAGCATTTTCAGATTGTTTTAAATACAAAGCTGATATGGCATTTTCATAAGTAATACACATTTTAGCTTAAATACTATTGAATAGCTTCAGCTTGAATATGATTAAGAAGAGAACTAAATAGCAGAAGGAACCTGAGATATATGCATCCACACTGGTTGTAGGTGGACCTAAAGGAGGGTTAGTTCGACCTAACCAGCAGGCCTTACTAAGTCAAGCTTAGCTTTCATTAGGTTGACTTAAGGATTTTCTTCAGTTGACCTAATGAAAACCTAATGTGGACAGGGCTTAAGTTAGGTTGACTTAAGCCTCCTTAAGTCGACGTAACTTGCCAGTGTAAACATAGCCAAGGAGCTTGCTCAGAGTTTTAAAGGGATAATTTACAGTTGCAAATTACATTTCTCTCTGAAAATATTATATACTACAATAGTCACAAGTAATATTTAATATTGCATAACAAAAAGAAACTAACACATTTTTTTCCAGTTTGCTTACTTTGTGCAATTGACAATACATGGGTCCAAATCCTCAAAGGCATTTATGTACCTAACTTATATTGAAATTGGTGGAAATCAGGTGCAAAATAGCTTTGACAATCCTGGATTTCGTGAATACTCAGTTTCAATATTTCTCCTGTATATTTTTAGTCATTCATTCCTGACAGCAACAGGTAAAGGATTGGAGAAGGAGGGTTTCTGGAATCTCAAATGGATAATAAAAGAACAAGCTTTATTGGTGTATTTCCCAATTACAAGACAGAGTGGACACCCAAGCTGCTAGCTGAGCTTAGTCCGGAAATTGGTTTTAGACAGGACACAGGAAACCACAAGTGATGGTTTCTGCAGTGGAGAGCTAGCAGCCTGAACTCACATTAAGCTACACAGAACCTAACATTTAAAATAATCCATCTTCTTGAATCCTCTTAATGGCTCACAAACAAACTATAAACAGACAAAATCCAATACACAATACAATAATAGTAACAGCAATACCTAAGACTATTTCAATGGTTATTCCCTGAGTTAAACAGAGGTAAGGCTAGACTCATTATACATTACAACTTCTCTCTAAAGGAAAGTTAACTGAGAGAGAGAAACAGAGTTCACATACATACCAGAACCATCAAGCAGGTGACCAGCAACAGCATGATGAGTTTTGGGACGAATGGGGGTTAACTCGACATGGGCCACCACTTTTGGGGAGGGCTTCCTACTGGCAGTTGACATGTAGGGACTCTCGTCATTTCGTGTGGCAAAGGTGGTTTTATTGCCTAGGCCATTTCCTGCAGGGGTCATGTTGGTCTGCGATTGGCCCAATTTTGCCACAGTATGAAGGGGGGTAAAGTGCTGCTCGGTCCCCTTGTCCTTTTTTGGGCATGTGGCAACTTCTACTGGCTCTCCAGGTTCCAGGCTAGAGCCCTCTATGCACCCTTGTGGGGGGGGAGGGGCAAGCATGGGCAGCCATGTGGCACGGACACATACATGCCCTGCTGGTCCACCTACACAGTGGGCGAGAGGGTTAACCCACCCCTAGGAAACCCAGGTAGGGAATAAATTGGGGTTCCAAATTAAGCAGTGGGTGGTCACCAGCCAGTGGGTAATGGACATATGGCTGAACTGAGGGGGAAATCCCCACCAAACATACACATCAGGGTCTCCACCACGTGGGAGGCGGCGGCATTCCATGGGGTAACTAACAATTACCTTGCTTAAAACAAACAAACAAACAAACAAAAACAACAAAACAACAAACAAAAACAAATAAACAAAACCCCCACACCACTGATAAGTGTGAACCAGAAAAACATGTTTGTCTGTTGAAAATACATTACATTTGGGGGAGTGGGGAGCAGGCCAGGCTTTCAGCAAAGTGCTCTATCAGAAACTCGATTTTTAAAAATATAGACATTTTCAAATAATACCAGCTATAAATGACCCTTTTATTAACACAGATATTGCTATACTATTACTATATCAGTGTGTTTCCATAACCATTACTATCTTCTGTTGGAATATGTACTGTTGCAGACAAAACTATTTCAAATATCATTCTCTTATTTTTCTGTTTTTCCCCATTAGGACAGACTCTCAGAAAACAGGGAAGGAACAGCAAACTCGTGGGTATAGTAAACAATTAGATTTAATCTAGTACAGTCTCAAGTACAGAGGTTTTGTGGCCTGCATTATGCAGAAGGTCAGACTTGATGATCATATTGGTCCCTTCTTCTAACCTTGGAATCTATGGCTATGTCTACACTAGAAAAAGTTAGGTCGACTTTGTTAAGTTGACTTAATAAGCTCGACTTTAAGTTGACGTAAAGCCGACCTTATTAAAGTCGACTTAAAAAAGTGGACTAAGTTGACTTAGCTTTAAGTCGACTTAGTCCACTTTAAGTTGATCTAACCACACTTAAGTCGACTTAATAAAGTCGACTTAAGGGTTACTCCATGTCCACACCATCCTTAAATTGACTTAAGGAGTCGACTTAAGGCTTAAGTCAACCTAATAGTTAAGGAGAATCATTTTTCTCCTGCTTCCTCATAATAACCTTTTAGGTATTTGAAAACTGTTATTATATCCCCTCTCAGTCTCCTTTTTTCTAGTCTAAACAAACCCAGATCTTTCAATCTTCCCTCCCAGGTCAAATGTTCCAGACCTCTCATCATTTTTGTTGCCCTTCTCTGGACTTTCTCCAATTTCTCCACATCCTTTTTGAAATGAGGTGCCCAAAACCGGACACAATACTCAAGTTGAGGCCTAATAAGTACAGAGTATAGTGGAAGAATCTCTTCTCATTTTTTTACTCACAATACTCCTGTTAGTACACCCCAATATGGCGTTTGCTTTTTTTGCAACAGTATTACACTGCACATTCATATTTAGCTTGTGATCCACTATTACACCCAGATCCCTTTCCGCAGTACTCCTTCCTAGGCAGTCATTGCTCATTTTGTATGTGTTCAATGGCTTGCTCAACCCTAAGTGGCTCAACCCTTGGCACTTATAAATAGGAAGAACAAAAACAAAGCTGAGCAAAATCATGGAGCTAACAAGTTACTACTGAACCTCATCACTTTTATGCTTTGATCTTATATTTTATCCCTTTCTCAGTCCTGTCATCCATCGTTTGTCTTTTTAGATCTGAAGTTCTTTGGGGCATGGCCCTTGTCCTTTTGCATGTTTGTAAAGTGCCTCGCTCACTGTGGGTGAGATGTAAATAGTTCAGCATAATAATGGCAGGGCATGCTCAAGGGACATTAGCTCAGACTGGAGAAATGAGTAAAGGTGGAGTTTAGGGATGAAGGCTAATGATGGTAAAGGGATGGCTTTTAGATGTGAGAGATAGTTAAAGGGGAGCTGTCTATTTAGGGACTGGATCATCACTGGGGATTGGATTTTAGTTATTGTGGACAGTAGAAGGGTAAGGATTTGGCATCTCTGTACCTTAAAGGACTGTGAAATATTAAGATTTTTGTATTCCTATTCATAGATTGCATTCACTGAAAGACTTAAAGTATTTAAATTAACTTAGAGCTATGTAATACTGGAGCACTATTAATATTGTATTGCAATGCTATTTATATTTATTAGTGCTATGAACAAATGACTTAGTTGGTAAATATATTTCTAATGAACATGTGCTGTCTCAAAGAGTAACCAGACACATAAAAATGATTCTTTTTATATATGAAATATATAAAATGTCTTAATGTAATAGCTGAACCTGTGGAGAGACTGTGCCTAAACATGGCTGTTTTCTTTCTCTGAGGCATATTAGCCTTGTCTTCCTAATTCTACAGAGATGATGGTAGTGAACAGAAAGTGGGACAAGGCAAGGAGCTTAGATTAGGATCTCCTGAATTATCCCCTCTCCAAGAACTTCAGGTGAAGCAAGCATAAATTAATACACCTAATAAACGTCCTCCTCACTTTTCTTGTGTATTTTTCCTATGTCTAAAGCATTCTACTGAGAATGCTGTGCTCCTATGCAGGAATTTCAAAAATGCTTAGTACCTATCTCACTTGTTTCCACTGAAACCTATTGAAAGAATTTCCATTTATGTCAGTGAAAGAAGAAGATCTCATCCTTAAATCCACCTCAGCTGACCGCAAAAGTGGTGGGAATACAGCAAAGAAGCAGCTGTGCTCTAATGAACAGTATGTTTGCTGGACACCAGGAGACCAATTCTGTCACTGATTTTTGCCGTGTGATGTTGGTTAAGTCAATCTCTGTGTGAAGTACTATTACAGTTATTGGATGAGTAGGTCTACCATCCTCAGACATCGTTAAGGCCTGGATTGATAAATCCCTGGTTGGGCTGATTTAGTTGGGGTGGTTCATGCTTTGAGCAGGAGGTTGGATTAGACATCTTGACATCCTGAAGTCCCTTCCAACCTATGTTCCCTCTAAGCTGCGTGGGTCCATTGCACACCCACGCAGGTATCACAGACCCCCACGCAGCAGAGGTTAAAGTAAGCCGAGGCTGCAACGGGAGACGAAAGGGGACTGACGGCAGAGAGGAGAGCCGGGGCTGAGGGATGGGGGAGGAAAGCTGGGGTTGTGGGAGAGGGGAGGAAAAAGAAGACTGGTGGCGGTCAGGAGAGCCATGGGTATGGGGAGGAGAAAGGGGACTGGTGGTGGAGAGGAGAGGCAGGGCTGTGGGTGGAGAGAGGAGAAAGGGGACTGGGGGCAGGGAGCCAGGACTGTGAGGGTGGGCACTGGGCAGTGGTGGAAATTAGCCAAGTCTGGCAGGAAGAGCATTGGAGCTGGCAGCAGGGGCACATGGGCAGAGCAGCAGACTCACTTAGAAAGAATGCAAAACAAATGCTAGAAAGTTTCAGTAAAAACTCAGCAACTCTGAGCATCATGCATTTGCACTTTTCAAAGTAGTGATAAGTGATGGTGCTGAATGTTGATAATGTCTAGATGAGAAACTTTAAGTTAGGTGTCCAGTTAAAAGTGAAGTGCGGTCAATTGCCCATCTGAGGCCAGAAACATATGCAGTTGTGCCACTGACCAGCTATTAAGGGGACTCAGAACACAAAGTGGTCATTTGAAATTGTTCTTTTCCTCCACTCTGGTGAAATGCTATTGTTTATTTCCTAGTTCATTCTGTGATGTTGTTAGTCATTGTACCACATTTGTGATATTGAGGAACATTGCATTCTGGAATGCTTTCTGCTCACTTGGAAGGATTCTTTTTACTAAAATGGGTTGACATTTTATGAAATTTGATTTTTTTGTTGTTCCATGAAATTTTATATGCTGGAAATGTGGTTGTTCTGATGATGTTGCTTTGTGATCTGTTGTGGCACTTATTATTTAATTTGTAGGATTGCATTGTGAGATTATGAGTAATAAAGAATAAGGACAAGTAGATGGTAGCTTCAATGAAAGATGAGTTGGGTAATAAAAGGCAGTGCATGTCTGGTACACTAAAAACTTTCTTAGACATTGTCACTTATACACTGACAGATGCTAAGTTCACATTCCTGGTCCAGATGGTTGATGGATGTGGCACATTTCAAGCATCTACTGCAGATGCCAAGTGAGGCTTCAGTCTAACAATATAAAGACAAAGACTCATAACAGGTTGTAAGTTTCTCATCTAGACATGCTAATGTGCATCAAATCATATCTAACTGCTGGGTTTGAGGCTGATCTTGACTCTGTATATGTATTCTGGGAATGTGATGAAGACAGATGACAAAAATTGTGAGGTGTAGATGATGGTAGAGGTTAGACAGTCAGCAAGTGTCGTCATCTCACATTTGTTTAGTAAATTACTAAAACTACAGTATTTCAGTTTAACATTTTTATTAAAGTTCCAACCAAAAGAAAACATCTATGCATTTGTTTTCAGTTAAGGTATGCTGATGTTTCCAGCACTAAAAAACTGTTGCCCATGTAGCGCCATGCCTCACAAATTGCCACTCAGCAAGTACCATAACTTCCTCAGCTGTATCATCAGCTTAGCGAGAACATTGCTTCCAACCCTATCATCTATGATTTTGTGAGGTATTTCATCTCTCAGATAGCCATGACTCAAGCCAATATCAACACTTTGAATAACTTCTGAAAGCAACTGAGAACTGGTATAATATTCTCCTTTTAAAGATATATTAACATGCAATATATTATTGAAACTTCACGTCTCTGGTTTAAGTACAGAGGTCCTGATATGTTGTGGTCCCTGTTAAACACAGGAGACAAAGTTGGAATTCAGATTTCATGGAGACATTTGTTTGTGTTTCTAGTTGTTCTTGTATTCTTTTATAAACCCCTCCTATTTAATAAGGTCTGTTAGTCCATACACAATGACATTCCCTATATCTTACGTCCCTAGAAATAGTAGCCACCTTACTCATCAGTCATATCACCTTAGAGGATGCCTCGTGAAGAGTTCCTTGCAATAATTCATTCCAGATATGGAAAAGTCAAAGGCAACACTGATAAGGTCTGGATTCTATAGATAAAGTTGAATTTGCTTTCTTTAATGAAGATAAAAGAGCCAAGATTTTTTGGCCTTTAACTACACCTCTTTTGTTTCCAAAAACAGTTGAAGGTCTACAAGAACAACAAAATAATGAAATCCTTAGACAAATGGCGGACAACCCATGACTTCTCTCAGAAATTTGGCAGGAACAAATCCTGCCATTTTTTCGAAATCTTTCCTCTTCTAACTGATACCAACTCCATTTTCCCTAGATGTATGTTCTTGGCTGGGTATGGGTGATTCTCAATCCTGTGCTCTAGCCATTCTATCATGCTACTTCCATACCAAATAAACAAGACTCTGGTGTCACTTTTACCAGGAAGGAGAGATTTGTAGTTCATAACTTTCAGAGAAGAAATTGAAAATTCAATTCTTTTCAAACACTGAAATAAAACTACCAACACCCTTGTTACCAGAAAGAAAGAAAATAAAACTCGATCTTAATCTTTAATGGAGCACACTTCTCTACCTGAGCAAAGTTACGAAGCTCAAACCTATCTTTTGTAATAAAGACCTTTAGAGAGG
Source organism: Pelusios castaneus (assembly GCA_007922175.1). Classification (NCBI taxonomy): domain Eukaryota; kingdom Metazoa; phylum Chordata; order Testudines; family Pelomedusidae; genus Pelusios; species Pelusios castaneus. Next base: position 3,334,001 of record ML685903.1, read on the forward strand.
TCTATTATATCTGAATGTAAAAATAGAGCATCATTGGGGAATCTTTGTCTTCTCTATCATTATAATATTATTTTTCTCTAATAAGACATCTGCTGAAAAATTACAAGTTCCAAAAGATCACATATTCAGTTAAAATGAGCAATTTTGCAAAGACTACTCACAAAATCAGCATTTTCTCCCCACAAGGGATTACATCTTATATGGACAGGATATACTGAAACAGAAATACAAAGCTTTGATATAATTCTTGTTAGAAAGTGAAAGAGGCTGAACCAGACACAATGGTTTGTACATGCTATGTGTTTCCAAATCTTTTTGACATGCTGTCCAGAAGAATCAACCAGGGAACCAAGTGGATTGAGAGGAGACTTCCTAAGTGATTTTAAAAAATAATACAGTTTCTTAATTCATCAACTGTTATTAAATTAGTGTGCTCCCTCAGCTGTCACCACAGGTTTCTTTCAAAGAGACTTCCACAGTTATGTCTGACCCGCAGGGCATATATTCACAAAACCATTTAAAATGCATCTTCTTTTGCAGATGTTCTCCATGTATTGTTCCACATTGTAATCATTTTTAACATCACAAAACAGTAATGTTTTTAAGAAAACAAGATTTAATAGCATAAACTATGTCTTCAAAGTCACTCTTCAATATTACCTATTATATCAAAAAGTCTGACTCATCTCTTTCCCGAAGATAAAATTTTATTATTATAAATGTAGGACTTCCCATGGGAATGGAAAAGAAAAGTATGAGAAATATATAAATATATTTCTTCCATGCTGCCCTGTCTGCATGGAATGCACTTAGCAAACCCACTATCTTTCACCTTCAAATCCATCCTGAAGACCCACTTCTGCCAGGATGCTACAAGAGAATTACTAAGACCTGCTTACCCATCTCATGAGTCTATTCATGTGGAGAAAAGGGTAAGAAATTTGGAGGAAGTTATGCTGGTTGTCATGTAGGAGGGATTAAGGATATGGATCTGCACTTCTCTGCCTCCCCCTCATCTGTAAAACCATTCCCCAAGATACAAGTAATCCTAACTTGGCACTTTAGCTTATGGCCCCTTATCGGCCTGAAAGACTGTGTTAGATCTAGTCATATCTAGCCATAAATAAATAAAAACAATACACATATTAACTGATTGTATTTCTGTGAAATTATTTTAAGAGAAATATTTTTTTTCAGTTAAGAGAATAATGTAATTAACAATTCCCAGAGGATACAGGAATGTTACATCATATTTTCCTCGGCTAGATCAGAATGAAATTAGAAGGAAATATTTGTCAACACTGTTATTAGCACTAAAATTATTATTTATTGAATTCAGCTCTTGAAAGACAGCTTTTAAAATACTCTCACATGTTATAATTATACTGATGAATAATTGCTGATAATAATGTTTATCATCCTAACTTTAGGAAGAATAGTCCATTAACTTCAATAGAAACTTTCACATAGAGTCATGGAAACTGAAAGGGGTCATGAGCAGTCATTGGCTATGTCTACACTTACAAAGTTAAGTCGACTCTGTTAAGTTGACTTAACAAGGTCGACTTTAAGTTGACCTTGTTAAGTCGACTTATAGAGTCTACACCAAATTCTTAAGTCCACTGGCTAGGTTGATGGAGCCATGACTCCAAAGGGAACCTGGGGAGCCGTGGCTCCCGGGGACAAGGGAAGTTGTGGCTCCCTAGCAGAAGGGAGCCAGGGCTCCCCCTGGGACAAGGGAGCTGTAGGCGGCTTCCTCTGGGGAGAAGGCAGCTGTGGGCGGGAGGGAGGGTTGGCTCTCCCCAGGGGCAAGGCAGCCACGGATGGCGAGAGCCAGCTGCCCTCAGCTGCCTTCTCCCTGGGGAGAGCCACCCACAGCTGCCTTCTCCCCGGGGAGAGCCTCTTGGTCCCCGGGGGAGAAGGGTTCCCTTCTGCCCAATCCGGCTCCCCCTAGCCCTAGGCTGATCTAGGACATTAGGTCAACCTAGAATGTCCACACAGGCTTAAGATGACTTAATAAGGTTGACTTAAGCATTAAGCCGACCTTAAAGAAGGTGTTATTAAGTTGACTTAAGCTGTTATTAAGTAAACTTAAGGAACTGCTTAAGTCAACCTAATAAAAGCCCAGTGTGGACGCGGAGTCATTTAGGTCAAATTAAGCTAAGATTAGGTCAATTTAAGCTGGGTGCATTTACGCTTGTAAATTAAGTCGACCTAAGCCTGCTTAAGTCAATTTAATTTATTCTGCGTCTACACTACAATTTCGTTAAATTGACTTAATCTGCTGCTTAAGTCAACATAAGGAAATTTTAATTCGACTTCATTAAAGCTAGTATAAAGTTGACTTTACTGGCTAAGTCGACTTTATTAAGTCGATTTAGCCAGTGTAGACGTGGATTAGCCGTAAATCGACTTAAAGGGCCCCAAGGCTCCCTCACTGACCTCCCTGCCAGGGTGGCTGGTACAGCCAGAATCTGGCATGCCCACCCACAGGCCAGGACACAACCCTGCCCACCCCGCTCCTATACCCTTCCCCTGTCCCTGTCCTGCTCAGCCCATTGTACCCTGGTACAATGGGGCAAATGCTGAGCCCTCTGGCACTTTGAAAGGGGTGCTTCCCCTGCCACCATAGACCAGTTACAGGTCCACCTAGCCCCTAGAAGTCGACTTAGACATCCAGTGGGGACACTCTAAGTTGATTTGGCAAGGTCCACTTTAAGTTGACCTAATTTTATAGTTTGGACATGCTAAGTCGACTTATTTGGCCAAGTGTAAACATAGCCATTGAGTCCAGTCCCCTGCATTCATGGCAGGATCAAGTACCATCTTAAAACACTGCTGACAGGTGTTTCTCTAACCTGCTCTTAAAAATTTCCAGTGATGTAGATTCCACAGTGCCTCTAGGCAATTTATGCCAGTGGTTAATCACCATGACAGTTAGACTTTTTTTTCCTAATTCCAACCTAAACTTCTCTTGCTATAATTTAAGTCCATTGCATCTTGTCCTATCATCAGCGTATAAGAAGAATACTTTTTCTCTCTCCTCCTTGTGACAATCTTTTAGGTACTTGAAAACTATGATCAAGTCCCCCTAACAGTTTCCTCTTTTCCAGATTAAACAAACCCAGTTCTTTCAATCTTCCCTCTGGACTTTCTCCAGATCTTTCCTGAAATGAGAGCTGGAACACGGAACTGGACACAATAGTCATACACAGTGTTTTGAAAAATCTGCTCTCTTTGGTAATTTAGTTCAGTGTCATTTTTTTCTTGAGAATCCAGATCTGTGGATTCTAGTCCACGTACATTATAGCTACACCTTTACTGCAAATATATTCTTGTATTAAAAACCCAGCAAAATAATGACTCTGCCATCCCACTCTAGAATCCTAGTAGAGATAGGGATCTGTAGTTTTTATTTCTATGTAGTCAGGCCTCATGAACCATGGGTGGGAGTACATTGTTAACCTTTCCTCACTAACTTGTTGTAAAAATTACAGTATCTAGTTTCCATGAAGATTTTACAACAGGGTAGCTAATATACATTAACAATCTCATGACAAAAACATACACTGTTTTCCTAAGTGAAGACAAAGGTTTTGTCTTGGTTTCACTAAAGTAAATGCAAGTGCTACACACAGTTTTATGGTAAATGAATAATAATTACACACACATCCTAATTTCTAAAGATGAAATGTTGATCACATGGAAGTGAAGAAATCCAAACCTGTTGTTCAACAATAAAAACAAGTTTGGCAACTATAGCTTTGGCCCCTGGCACATATCTTGTGTTAATATGCATGGTAATTTTAATTTAAAAGAATTGAAGTATAAAAAAAAAAAAATCAGTAGTATACTTTTCTCAAGCATTTCTAATTAAACACACAACCTTAAACTTATCCAAGCACTGCAACCACTTTATTAGACATTCCTGTTGTTTATGGCATGTCTTGCAATTTAAGTACATACCTGAACTATGTCCACTGAAAAATATGTATTATATGGGCTTAATCCTCAGTCTTTCATCTAAATAAGAGTTTTTCTCAATTTAGAATTTTAAGATCAGGAGCTACTCTTTAAAGTGTTTATAAGAGACTGATATTTAATTTCTGTATTATTTTCATTTTAATAAAACATGGTCTCATTCTTTTATCTTTATTAAAATTGGGCATCACCACAACCATCATAACTGAGTTTGTTTTTACAAGAAAGGCAAGTCAACCCTGATTTCAGGAGAGGGTTCACAGCCTCACAAAAGAGGCACACCTTTCCTCCTTCCCCACAAAATCAGGCATCTGAGTCTTTTTGAGGTGTCAGGCTTAGACCACATCCCTTTCCTTGTCATTTTCTGGTGGCTACATTAAGAGGTTCCTTGCTTAGTTTGTTTACTTACAAGAATCCCATTCTTAAGTACTTAATGATCCCTATGCATTGTATAGGGAAACTGAGATCTTATCTTGAAGCTACAGATTCAGTTGGGTGGTAGGAAGCCTGAGGTTAGATGTTGCAATGTTGAACCTTATGGCATGTCAAAACAGCAGCTGTGAGATGGAATTCCTAGCTTGGGTAGACATACATGTGTGTTAGATGTTCTCAAGCTAATGACTAAAAGTAGGACTCTACTTGGGCAGTTAGTCGAAGCTGCCATGGCCACATTACTATTTTAAGGTTCTGGCTCAGCCAGAGCTCTCACACATACATCTATCTGAGCTGGGAATTACTTCTCACAATTGTTGTATAAATGTATAGTAAATCTACTTTGAGGCTCTAGCCCAGACTCTATGTGGCTTGTCTCAGAGCACACAGGAAAGCTGCAGGAGAGCAAGGAATTGAACCAGTTCTGGGTAGTCTCTTAACCACGAGACATTCTTTCCTTTCTATTGTGGGTGGGAAAAAATAAACAACTAAAAGAAAGAAAGAAAGAAAGAAAGAAAGAAAGAAAGAAAGAAAGAAACCTTTAAACCTTTACTTTGTATCCCTCCCAGCAGCCTATTAAAGATTTTATTTGAATTATATTTTGGAAAAGGTTAAAGGCATGTTCTTGGGAGGTAAAAAAGGCTTTCTACTGCTTTGATAAAATGTCTGGCTAAATTTATTTGTTTACTTGGCATGATTTTTTCCATGCTGCTGAATTGTCATCATTATGTGACTGTTAGTCTGTTTTATTGTCGGGATGCATTTTTATTGTCATCTACATTTAAAAATAATAATAAAAATAGTTACTGGTCTTATAAATCCATAAATTCAGCTGTGCCTTTGGCACTTCACTTTTCAAATCTTTCTAAGGACTTATTAATGAATCAGTAACTCACCAGACCTTAACCCTTTTCAATTGGTTTATATTTGTTTCTACAGTTTTGTCCTCATTTACAGAAAAAAAGAAGAAATAAATCTACAATACTAAAGTCCTAAAGCATTTTAGCTTACCACACTGGTACTGTGGTTTTTGGACCATTACCATATAATATTAAATGTAAATATTTACAATCAGTTTGTACTTGAACTGTATGTCTCTATATCAGTATAAACTGAAATGGTTCCATTACTCATCAAATAACCCATGTTTCCAAAGATTCATTTTTTTACTTCCTTGAACCCTCTATAATCACCTACATCTCTATAATGTGACTATAAGATTACCGTAGGAGAATGGTAATATTGGTAACCACTTTATATTCACTATGTATGGGTGTACATGATGTCAAAAGGGACTAGAGAATGGAGACAAAGTGTTCATGGAATTTTTCTTCTTTTGCACAGTATTGGATAATCAGCCTCTTTATTATTAGAAATTTGTTTTTAAGTATCACTAATATTAGTCAGGATACCACATTTGTTAGACTAATGCTCTGTATTGCTATGGCAAAAACAAACTTCCTATATACTAAATATAATGTTATTGAGGACCGGAGACAATTTCCACTTAATTAAAACAAAATGCCTTATGCTGAGTATAGCATATGCCATTTCAGTCTAACTCATGCGTAAAATAAAGACAAAAACATTAGGTATCAAAAATTAATTTATATGGGTAGAGAATAATAGAGGGCTATGTATGCATGGAGTGACTGTGTCTACTGGTGTTATCCAGGATTTCTGAAACCTGCAACTTTACTCTCTGTGTCTATGTCCACACTTGTAATTTTAAGTCGACCTAGTGTGTCTACACTTAAAAATAAAGTCGACTTAAAGGGGAACTTAAAAAGTCGACCTAGAGCGTCCACATTGGATGCCTAGGTTGACTTCTAGGGGCCATGGGGGACCTAGGGGAGGTCCACAGGGGTGGGGGGCACCCTTTGCCCAATGCCAGGGGGATCAGGTACAATGGAGAAAAAGGGGACAGGGACTCTGGCAGGGCATAGGGGCAGAGTGGGAAGAGCTCTGCCCTGCCCTGTGGGGGGGCATGCTAGGCTCCCCCTGTGCCGCCCACTGGCAGGGAGGGCATTGGTGTAGCCCTGGAGTAGCCCTAAATTGACTTAGGGCTACCCCACGTCTACACTGGCTTAAGTTGACTCTAGGGAGTCGACTTAAGCCTTAGGTCTAATCCAAAGAAGGTGTTATAAAGTCAACTTAATTTTCCTTAAGTCGACTTAAGCAAGCTGCTTAAGTCGACTTAAGGAAACTGTAGTGTAAACGCAGGGTAAATTAAGTCGACTTAAGCAAGCTTAAGTCGACTTAATTTATCAGTGTAGACGCAGCCTGTGAGGCGGTGATCAAGACGCAAAACAAGGAAGACACAGCACATTCATCTGTGCTATACCTAGTACAGAAAAGTGCTTTTAACTAAGGCCTTTTCCTTTATTAGTCTCCAGTGGTCCCAACAGAATGTCTTTACATAAAGATTGTACTTTATTAGCCTCAGGCACACACAAACACCATAGGTTATAGACCATCACAAACTAATAGGCCAAAAGTCAGAGGTGGTCTTTGATCAGTTCAGGAGCAGATACCTGGTTACCAGTACTTCCATCTGTGACAGGAGATCGTTCAAATCCATCCAAACTGATCTGTTTGACCCAGATTCACAATTTCTTTTTTATACTCAAAAATTACAGAAAGATGTCAATGAAAAATGTTACATAGTTAACTAAACAAAATCAATCACTGGGTAAAAAGCAGTGGCTACAAAAACATGTTGCTAAAAATAATTATTCATCAAGCAATTTTGAGCTGTTAGCAATACATTTCACCATAGTGACAATCCTAAAATATATTCAGATTTCCTGTTTTCCACAGATTTTTGTCCAGCAAAATCAAAGAGAGGAGGGAATCGGATTCAGTTCATGAAAATACTGCTTACCCACCTCCCAGTTTGCTTTTCGTTATGTTAAGTTTCTATAAAGGCCTACTAAATAGCTAAATGCAACAAGCAGAATAATTAGTAGTTCATCTCAACAACTGGCAGCAACTTGGACACTTGGCTAGTTGCAAATTTGCCCCTCTGCACTAATTTTGTTAAGTATGCCAGAGAAATGCAGACCCTACAGAATTACCATTAAAAGGACAACCTAATTTGTTAAATAATTATAAACAAAATTTAACTATTAATGGAAATATCTCAGTTTGTAGGGAGGTATCAAGTGGGGTTCCACAAGGATCTGTTCTGGATCCAGTGTTGTTTAGCATCTTTATCAATGTAAGTACAGAGGTCAAACTTGCTGATGCCTCAAAGCAAGGGGAAGGGGGCGGGGGTTGAATTGCCAATACTTTGACGGATGGATCTAAAATTCAGAGGGATATTGATAAAATGGAGAACTTAACTATTGACAACAAAACAAACTTTTTTAAAAAAGACACATCAGGTGCTACACTTAGGAAAGAAAAGAACAAATGCACAAACACGGAATGGGGGAATAACTGGCTTGGCAGGACCACTGCTGAAAAAGATCGGGGAGTCGTGGTGGGTCACAACCACGACATGAGTTTTCAATGCTTTGTGGTTTGAACTCTAAAGACAAGCACTAAGAACTAAAGTAATATTAAGAGTATGACTTGAACTGACTAAAGCCAAAGTTAAAAGCTAATGTCCTGTATGATTGTCCATACTAGTGTCAACTGGTATTAAGTAATATTCTGCCTAGTGCACAGTTTCTGACATACAAATCATACTTAGTTTGGAAGACTCTGTTACACCTAGTGAAAATGGGATTAGAAACATTATTACCTTTCGTATTATGATCCTTGTTTGTAAAAGGAAATATGAACTAAGAAAAGTAAACACAGAATTCTATGGAATAATTAATATAATTCCACTCAAACAACTAACAAATTAAAAGCATGTAACATACTTTATTCCCATTTAACAGTCTCATCACAACACACACACATTTACACTTTCTAGTGTTTGCACTTTATAATTAAACAGGATTTACTTAGAACATAAGCCCATGTTCCACATCTTGCCTACTTTCATTTTGCTTCATGCTATTCTCAGGTGACATCATAAAAAGGCAGCTTGCTACATCTTGCTACCCTCAGTGATACAGCAGTGGAATGACTGAGCAATCTAGAAACAAACTTGTGATGCATACAAAAAAAGAAGGTTCAAATGGAGCTGATAACAGCAAAGGAATTGTTCTGACTCATATCTGCAAATTAATTTGCTGTGTGAGCTATGGCAGGTTGCTTGCCTATTTTGCAATACAATTTACTAACAGGAAATTGGGACATAAATATATCAGCCAGTGGAGCTGTGAGTTTTAATCAACATAGGCCTGGTCTACAGTGCTGGCAAAATTTGGTGGCAGTCAATGGGAGCTATGCAAGCTATGCAGAGCTTAGCTGACTTTGTAACTTCCCTTTATCGTGCAATCATCACACCACTGTGTTGAGGGGAAATGCATTCCCGTCGACACAGTGCTACACCACTTGAGAGGGTGATTTTATTAGCTCAAATTCTGGATTGATTGACCATGTCTTAACTTACTGCTCAGTCAATCTGGAAAAATTGATCTGACAGCATTCATTTTCCTGTCAGTGTAGAAATACCCTTACAAAACAAAACAAAACAAAACAAACAGTGAGTCCTGTGGCACTTAGTTTTCTAATGCACTTTGGGACCCTCATATAAAAGGCACAGCGAGCCTATTTTTGCCTCCCTGCTGGGAGAAACTTACTTTTCTTGTACCAATATGGGGACCTCTGTAAGCAATTCTCCCAATTCTCTTGGAAGACTCTGCAATTTGGGGTCCATAAGGGGAAAGTGGTGGGTATGTCAGGAGGAGTGAAGCAACCAAAGGCAGAAATATATCAACTCCCTATTCTCATCCAGTAGACTTATTCAGATAGTGCTAATATACGGCTATGTTGTATTACCTCTTCATGGTTCCCTCTTTAGTGCCTTTTACAAGGGAAGGCTTCAGGGTAACCATGTCCAAGGAAACCTCTCATAGAGCTTATATCTTGGCATCAACCTGTTTGGGGCTGGACCCCACAAATACAAAAGGGAAAACAGTGACTTTCATCTCCAACGCAATAAGCTAAAAGGAAATCCATTAGGGGAACTTTGCAGAAATTTTCTCCATTTCCACAATAAATCTCTTTTACAGTTTTTAGCCAAAGACTACTAGTACTATATTATTAGGACTGGGATAATATAAGATTCTTTTTTATTATTACTTCATATGAAAATATCAGCAATTTTCTTGCCCCCATTTTTGAAATTCATCTCATATTTTGCCCTTTTATAAAATGGTAATTTATCTGCCAAATAAATAAGTTAGACCTTATTACATTGGAAAGATAACATTTTTGAAAGTGTTATAAAATGGGACTAATTTTGAAAAAAAAATGCAGAATGGCATTGCATACATTTTACGTTACTCAAATTATTACTTACACTATGCTGAGAGAGGGTAGGTTTTTTTCTTTACTTTGTATTCAAGCATGCTAGATCTTATAGAACAAATTTTACTGTCCACCCTTAAACCTGAATTAATTCTATAGGAGTATATTGATCTTATTTCCTCAAGCAATTAAGTGTCATATTATCATTAATGTTTAACAAGAAACTATATAATAAATACACATTATGTGAACTACAATCTACTAATCTACAATCTACTAATTGTTCCTATGAAATATCTCTACCAATATTTTCCATTCTTTGCTATCATCTACACTTTTCTGTAATCTATGTTAGGGATATTCTGTTCTGTACTGAGTCCCAGTGCAGTAAAATCATATTATATTCTTCCATTACATAATCTCACCTGTTTCTTCTCAGAATGTTCTGCTATATCATTTTGGCTAACAAATTATTCCTTCTGTGTTTCATGTGTATAAACTACTTATCTCATGGATTACATCATTCAGCAGCAGTTGTTCAATTAACCTGTGGATGGGTTTTGTCATGTCATTTGCATAATTTTGCTTACACTTCCGCTGCTTTGGATTTACTGAACCATTCTATCCCACAGTGTATATATCAGCATCAAAGAGGTAAACTTCTAGAATAGGAAAAGATGTATATTCCTATAGTTGTAATCTAATAATCTTATTCTTTTAAACAGCTTGCAAATCTACATCTGTTCACCAGATCTGTCACTTGTTGTATGTATGTTCTTCCCTCAAGATGATGGTTACAGTGATGGTTCTTTTTGAGAAATCGATACCTAATTTTGATTTCCATATATTCTTTGTATTATTATAGCACTTTAGCAACCCCTGTCTTGGTCCAGAACCCCAGAATGCTAGACACTGTACAAACACAAAACAAAAATATGGTCCCTGCCTCACAAAAAATAATTTATAGTCTAAGTGTAAGACAACTAGCAACAGATGGATATAGACAGACTGATAGGGTGTGAGCACAAGAAAACATTCTAACAAAATCGGTCAACATGTTAGGCAGTGTATGTCATAAGCTTAGTGTGTCTTTACTATATTTACTCTTTTCCATTATATTCAGCAGTAAAACAAAGAATCTCCTGGCCTGTATATTACAAGACATTAGCTTAGCAGGTTAGCATAAGACTTGAGGCCTATGAACTTTGAACAGATAAACTTTGAACAAAAACAAAAAAATCAAAAGGAAAAACCCAAGTATTTGAGCAGTGAAAACAGAGTGTTTAAGAAGAATTTCTAACCACAGGTACATTATCCAACCATAAAGAGGGGCATGGTAACAAATTGACATATATGATAATGAGTTGAAATAATTGATAGATTAATCTATAAGAGAAAAATACTCCAACAGTAATACGAGGAGAAAAATAAGAGGAGAAAATATAAAATAGGAAAATGGAAAAATCTCCTACTGAATATGAATCAAACATGGTTTTATAGGTGTATCATATTTAAGAGTTGCATCCTAGACTTCAGGTAGTAGAAGATAGATATGTAGTCCTTGGGACATCCTAGAATGATGGCCACTGGGATGAAACAGAAGGTGATAGTGGTAAGGAAGATGATAGTTAACATATCAGATTATTCAACAAGGAATGGTATGAGTATATGGATGTGTAGATGTACATTCCATAGTATAGCTACCTTCCTGACTTGGGGTCTTTGACTATGCCAAATATATTAATAAACTATTTAGAAGAGACCCTATAGTGTGAGTGTTACAACTGTATATCAGTGTTCCCAGCTATATAATGATTTGAATAAAACTGATCCTGATATTGGTACAAGAACCTGTCAACCCTCAAAATGATAAACAGGGTATTCTTAAGTAATCAATATAATCTAAACAGGTGGTCTCATAACAGCAGCCTAATTGTTGTCAAGCAGAGGACAGTTTTATGGAAAGACTTGAAAGGGATATTGAGTTGCTTTTGCAGATGTTTACAGAAAGCATCTCTCAACCATGAGCAGCAGCATGATAGAAAGCACAAAGGTGCTTTATAAAAATTGTAACAAGTAGATGATGGAGGCTAGCATCATTGGCTGATTGGAGTTAGGAGTTCACCTTTCAATGCTAAAGGAGAGATGTTAGGTAGACTGGGGATAGGTCATGAAGAGTTTTGAAAAGACATTTATGATATGATGGAGAAAAGGGAACTAGTGGTGGGATGTAAAGAAAGGGATGACATAGTCAAGGCAAAATGTTTTTTTCAGCAGATTTCTAAAGGGATATAAATTGGACAAGACTGGATTTCTCAAGGTCACAGGGAAGGATGTTGTAGTATTCAAGACATGAGATAAGAACCTGGATGAGAGTTTAAACTGTATAGAAGAAAAGGAAATGGCATTATTTAAGAGGTTATGCAGAAAAAATCTACATGACTTTTACATAATCTGGGTATAAGGACCTAGAAAGGTCAGATTGAAGGTGACATCCAGAACAGAGTGACACCCAGGCTTGTGGTATTGTTCACAATGATAGAAAAAAGAGGTGACAGTAGGGGTTGCAGGGGAGGATGGGGAATTAAGAGTTGTTTACCCATGTTCAACTTCAGGTGACAGCTAGACATCTACCAAGAGATGTCATAGAGACAGGCTGTGACTATAGTTTGGGCAGAAAGACACAACTCAGAAATAAAAAGGTTGATCTGTCAGTCACCAAGATACAAATGATATTTTAGTTTGTATTTGTGGATTATGCTATCCAGAAATATAGTGTTGAGGCAGAAGAGGAGGGGACGAAGAAAGAGCCCTCGAGAATCTACAGAGAAAGGTAGAGAGTAAATGAGGAGGATCCTCTGCTGGACATGTTCAAGGAGCAATTAGAACAGTAGTAGAAGCAGAAAAAGACAAAAAAAACAGAAGCCAAGAACAAGAACACAATTAACTGTGTCAAAGGTGATTGACAAATCAAGGAGAATGGGGATTAAGAATTGGTTCTGAGTTTTGGCTAAGAAGAGGTCATTAGAGACTTTGGCAAGAGCAGTTTCAGTTGAGTTCAAGGGACAGAAGACAGACTGGAAAGGATCTGGAATTAAATTGGAGCAGAGGAACCTCAGACACAGATTGTAAACAGCACTTTCAGTAAGTTTGCAGATGAATAAATCTGCTCCAGATAGGTAGCTTCAAACCATCCAAAATAACAAAAAATATTTATTACTATCTATCTGGTATTTTTCTGATACTATACTAGAACTTTTGGAAGCTTTGCTCCAAGAAAAGATTTTAAAAGCCTATTTTTTTTATTTTTTGCTGTGATTGTGATTGTGTGTGTGGGGGGGGGGTTGGGGGGGCGGAAGGGGGTATAGCCACCCATGCATCCCTCACACTGTCACACAAAGCTCTGAAATGTTAGGAAACATATTATTTATAACTGCTTTTGCACTTCATGTTCCAGACAGGACTGGAAAAAGAACAGCTGGAAAGCACTTGAGAGAGTCTATTCTTGTTGATATTTTTAGCTCAATTGTACCTACTCAAATGACCTAGTTATCTAGGATATATTTCAAATAAGAAACTATCATTTGATGGCTATCTAAACTAAACTAAACTCAAATTTGGAAGCCTTTGAGTAATATTATGTTGAATTTCACATGATTTATGCACAAGAACAAGATATAAGCTTCATATTATTTTCAGTAAACTATATTATTGAGTCATACAGACCAAGCTATAATGTCCTTCAAAAAATCCTCATCTTTTATCTATCACCTTTCAGATGAGGGTCTAAAATCACTTTACAAACCATAATGCCTCATATATCTTCTCACAGAGGCAAGTGTTATTATGCTTCTTTTAATGTATTGCTATATTAAATGATTTGCTCATGGGCCCACAATAAGTCAGAGGCCATTCTGCTTTTTCAGTCACTAAATCCCTTCACACACCCAGTTTTCATGACAAATATGTTCACAAATTGTAAACATATATTTCATCTTGTGGCAAACATACTTTGTTCTGCTAGGTGCTTGGCTTCATACCGTTAAGCCTCAAGAATCCTGACCCTGAAAATGCCAAGAACTTCCTGGAGTGCTAATACTATTTACATCTAAGCTGAAGTGTTGACAACCTTGCAGGGTTGAGTTCCTAATCTGGAGTGGATTTAGCACTAGTATTAGAGGTGGGTTTTAAGCATTCAAAAGCTTTTGTGGTCAAATCCTGAAATCTTTACTCAGAAAAAACAAAAACACCCACTGAAGTTTAAAATTTCCTCTAAAATGTATTGCAATATTAGTATTTATTGTATTACACATGTGCTGAGGCTTTAGAGATGCATATTTTAAAAAGTGGCATGACTAAATATATCCAGATATTTTCAATGAAACTATTGGTATGAGTAAAGTGAGTAGTATTTGTCCTCGTGTATAGAAAGAGTTTGTTGTTTTTAAGCTTGTCACAATTTTTCACCTCTAATAAAACAAAGGTGTTTTTGCTTTTCTAAACATAATTTAAGGGAGAAATAAATGTTACTCAAAATTAAGTTTGCTGTTCACTTTGCCATGGGGGGGGGGATCCTAGCTTTACAAAAAGAACTACATTTTGCTATTTCAATGGAGATCTGTATTAGAAACAGTTCAGAACCATAGTACTCAGGGTAAAATCCAGGGTTGCACCTCAGGGACTGGTGTGGGTTTGAGGTACATGGCTCTGCTAATTCTTCCTGGCTTGTCTGAAGCAATGTGAATACAGAGATCCCAGTATTTAAGGAACGGTAATTGTCCTTGGCCCTGATATGAGTTGAGAGAGGGATGGATTTCTTGTGTCCTTCTCTCATCCCGTGTGCTCAACTGAATGTAAGATAAGGACCTCAGATAGGAAAGAGGAAAGAAAGAGAAAAACTACCTCAGTAGAATGAAAGGCAATGACCTAGCTGGTTGTTATGAAGCCGTTTGAAGAGTGGTGTTATATTTAAGGGCCCTGACTGGAACTCAGGAAATATGGATTCAGTTTCCAGATCTGTATGACCTTGGACAAGTCATTAGTTTCTCTATGCCTGATCTAGTTTCCCATCCATAGAATGAAATACTTGATTTCTGCTTTATTTTGTCTGACTTGTCCAATTAGAGAACAGTATTTTTGGATTAGGAATTCGTTTAATATGTCTTCACATAACATGTAGCACAATGGAGTCATGATCAAAGATGAGGACTACTGTAATATAAATATGTTTGTTCTTTTTTTTTTTTTTTCTAAAAATTAGGTCGTTTTTATATTGTATGAGTGTTTTTTTTTTTTCTTTTTGGTTTAAGTTGCATGGGTAAAAGATATGCAAGTCTCTATTTTATGCTATTTAGTTAAATTGAAGTAACTAGTTTTGTACAGGATATTTCTATGCAGCAGTATATTTTAAGATTGATTTCAAAACCAGTAGATACCACCCCATCTTTGAAACTAGGTTAATGTTCACTTTAAAGGTTTTTAAGAACCTGACTTTAGATTCTAGTCTAATTTATAATAGAACTCTCTGCAGACAAGTTTTGCATAGTTTTGTGATACAGTTCAATAA
The DNA here is from genome assembly GCA_007922175.1 of Pelusios castaneus. Classification (NCBI taxonomy): domain Eukaryota; kingdom Metazoa; phylum Chordata; order Testudines; family Pelomedusidae; genus Pelusios; species Pelusios castaneus. Next base: position 3,349,350 of record ML685903.1, read on the forward strand.
AAATGCATGAACTCAATCTGATATTATTCCTATACAATAGATAAAAGTGTATTCTACAGTAATGTTTCAAAGTGATAGTGGTTATAAGAGTTAAATGAGGGACACAATTTCTAAAGTTAGCGCCTACAATGCACCTTTAAAATTGGAATAGGCAAAACCCGTATTTGTGCATGCAAATAACATGACATTTCTCTACTTCACAAACAAACAAACAAAAAAATAATACCCATGTGCTGGAAAGATACACAAAGGCAAGGATATAATGAAATCTTGCCCTACCCAAGCTACTACTCAGCCACCCTGCATCTTTCTTTGTGATAACCCCATTCCCATACATGAAAGACAGATCCGTGTAGACTCAAGGCTCCACCTTCCTAGAACTGAAGGAACCTCAGTATCCTGCAAAGGGGCTCCTCAAATGGTGATCTCCTTCCTCCCAACTCCCATACTGCAGAACCAGATTAGTTTCAGAGCAATGAAGGTCTTCCTTGCCTGAAGGGAATAGGGATGCAAAGACTTCTGCTTTGATCCAAAGCCAAGTGAAGTCAAGAATGCCTTTCTTTAGACTTTGGCTCATACCTGAGGGTATGTCTACACTAGCAATTTAGGTCAACTTCATTACCCTTAAGTCAACCTAAATTACTCCCTGTCTACACAGACTTTCATTAAGTCGACTTAAGAAATTCCTTAAGTCGACTTAATGAAAGCTTAAGTTGACTTAATAAGAACCACCCATTAGTCGACTTAAGCCTTAAGTCGACTCCTTAAGTCGACTTAAGGACAGCGTGGACATGGAGTAACCCATCATTAAGTCGACTTAAGGGTGGTTAGGTCGACTTAATAAGGTGGATTAAGTTGACTTAAAGTTAAGTTGACTTAGTCCACTTTGTTAAGTCGACTTAATAAGGTCAGCTTTAAGTCGACTTAAAGTCAATCTTATTAAGTCAACTTAACAAAGTCGACTTAACTTTTTATAGTGTAGACATAGCCTTAGTGTCTCTTCTTGCTCTCTCTAAAGTCAGTGGCATTTTCCTAATTTGACTATAATAAAGAAGTCAGACAGTGAATGAATTCAATTTAGCCAACTCTACTTCTTCTCCTCAAAATGCATAATTGATGTTGACAATCCAGCCCTCAGTGGCTTTGAAAATGAAGCAAATATGGAATCTACACTCTGATCCTAAAATCTCTCTATTCTGTGGGCTCAATATGAACATATTTTTTGAAGCAGAAATTTTAATGGCTAAAATGAGTTGAAGAATTTTAGTCTTTTATTAGTGCAGATTAAACTAGGAATGTGGATAATCACTACTTTGGGAGACCAAATTGAAACCACATCAGTACGTTGGTTGCAACTCAAACAAACAAATAAAAGGTTATTTTAAAGCTACCTGCTGGCAATTGGAGGCTGAGGGATGCATCATTTTACATCTTCTTGAGGCCATTTGTAAATTCCAGCTTGTTCCACTTCAATATTTTTAGAGAAATATTCTTAATGATATAGCTGAATAATTAGTAACCTTCCACACAGAAAAACAGAACATTTTACGGCATTATCTTTTGAAGATTGAAACTATTTGAATCTTTAGGTGAATATGATGAACAAAATGGCAAACTGTTCTATTTAATATGCTATAACTAGTTTCCTAAGAAAACAATTCTAACTTCATTCTCAAAATATTCATTTCTTTTTGTAGGTACTCTGAACATATGTTTACTTCAGAGCTGAAGGGGTAATTTCTAGTGGGGGCAGCAGTATGCAGACTATCTTTGACTAAGCTAGTGCACTAAAAACAGAAGTATAACTGTGGCATTGCAGGGAATGGGACAGACTAGTTGCCCTCATCTGAGAGTCTAGGTATGTACTTGGGCAGTTAGTCTTTTCTGTCACCTGTACCTAGAGTTTTCTTTTAGCACACTAGGTTCATAAAAATAAAAGTCATCAAGGTCTTTGGTTGAAGTTTCTAAGTGGAGCCACAATATAGTATTTATCCATCTTTTAAGTGTCGTATCCATCGGCACTCTGCCATCAAACTGCTTAATGAAATAGATACACCTTTTCAAAATCCTGAACTTCTGAGTTTGGTGCAACTCTCTTGTGAGGTCCTGAGAAGTTCTGAGGACCATGTCAAAAATATCAAACTGAATAAAATATGTCATTCTGCTAAAATTCAAATTGTGCTGTCATATCTGTATAAAAATAAGTACATACTTGCTAGTTTACCAGATTCTTAACTTCAAGTAACATGGACACAGATAATAGAAATAATTGTGTAACCATCTGAAAAAGAGGAGAAAAATGAAGAAACATTAGTTTTATCCATACATATAATCTTTATGTAGAAGTAGGCAAAATAACTAAGGTGGAACATGCATATACTGGTATAGTCACTTTTAAAAAATAATAGTGCACATGATGCAGCTGAATGAATTTCTCATATATATGCATGAAGTGTTGCTGTAGCTCTATTGGTCCCAGGACATTAGAGAGACAAGTGGGTGAAGGAATTTCTTTTATTGGTCTGACTTGTTGAGAGAAACAACCTTTGGTGCTTACATAGAGGTCTTCTTCAGATCTGGGAAATTGAGGCTTTGTCTGCACTTGCACTTTTGTTTCTAAAAGTGTTGTTAGTCACAGTTGTGAAAAATCCACACACTTGACTAACATATTTCACCAACAAAAACATTAGTATGGACAGCACTATGTCAGTGGGAGACATTCACCGACTGACATAGCTCTTGGCATTTGTTGAAGGTGGTTTAATTATTCTGCCTGGAGAGTTCTTTCCCATTGGCTTACAATGGATACACAGGAGACCTTATCACAGAACAGCTGTACAACTGCTGCTGTAAGATCTGTAGTTTAGACTTAGACTTGGTCTACAGTGCCATGCTGGATTGAAGTGAGATATGCTAGTTATTTTATGTAACTAGCATATTTCACGCCAATATAACTACATCTACACAGTGTGACATTTTCATGATGTTATGTTGGATGCTGCCTTTCACCTTTTGGGGAGGTGGACTAATTATGTCGATGGGAGAGTGCTGTCCCATTGACTTCGCAGGCCTACACGGATCCACTCAATCGATGCTGCTCCATCAATGCCAGTCACCACAGCAATGTAAATATACCCAAGCGAGGAGATGTCTGTCTCCCAAGTCTTGAGAGAGTGAGGGATCTCTCCTCACTTACAGACAGCCCCCCCAATCTTAAACAGATACTCACCAACAAATACAGACCTAACAACAGAAACATTAAAGCAGGAACATATCCCTGCAACAGACCACGTTGCCAACTTTGCCCACAAAAGACACAAAAGACAGCATCACAAGACTTAATCAAGCCAGTTACTCCATCAAGGGCTCATTCACCTGCTCATCCACCAATGTAATTTATGCCATCATGTGCCAGAAATGCCCCCCTGCCTTATATATTTGACAAACAGGACAGTCTTTAATCTATGCAAAAGAATAAATGGACATAAATCTGACATCAGAAATCACAACATTCAAAAACCAATAGGGGAACACTTCAATCTCCCTGCTCACTCCATTAATGACTTGTTAATAGTGGTGTTCAAACAAATGAATAACAAATTACAGCTTCAAAGAGAAACTACAGAATTGGAATTTATATGTAAATTCAACTCCATTGTCTCAGGGTTAAACAGGGACTATGGATTTTATTCTCATTACAACAGGTGATTTGATCTCAGGTGATTGCTGTTCTCCAGTGTTTAAATCCCAACACCTATTCTGATTTGCTGTTACAGCCCGACCTGATCCTGTGTCATAATTTCCTTGCATTTAATTTCCTCCTATTCTGTGAATTCCCCATCTTCAAAGCATCTGACGAAGTGGGATTTTCTCTCACAAAAGCTCATGTGATAAATAAATTTGTTAATCTTTAAAAGTGCCACAGGACTTCTTGTTCATTTAATATGGGTCAGGGAGATGCAGGTCAATGTTGACCTGACCTGAATGGAAGACTTTGGCTATGTCTACACTGGCAAGTTAGTTCGAATTAAGGAAGCTTAATTCGAACTAATGAAAGCCATGGCTACACTAGGTTTTAATTAGTTCAAATTAGGAGCTTCCTTAATTCGAACTAATAAATTTGAATATGCTATTCAAACTAAGGGTTAATTTGAACTAGTTAGTTCGAATTAACCAATGTGCCCATGTTAGTTTGAACTAATTGCTTAGTTCGAACTAACTGGCCCATTGAACTCAATGCAATTCACTAATTTGAACTAATTTTTTCTAGTTCGAATTAAGTTAATTTGAACTAACTAAAATTAGTTTGAATTAGTTAGTTCAAATTAACTAATTCGAACAAACTTTGTTAAGTGTTGACATAGCCATTTGAGATTTACAAAAGAAATAATTTCAGAACATTTTATTCCACAAAAGAGTTTCAGTAATTTGACTTTTTGTCCTTATCTGGGACAAAACCAAATGTTGAATGATCAAACTTCCCTGTAGGAGAAAAATTCCATTTTTCACTAAGGTCTAAATAACTATAAATATTATAATATTTCCTATTCTCCTCACCCGTTATGAACTATTTGCATCACCTGATAGCTGTTTGTTGACCTATTTAAAATTATTCTGAAGTCTGTGTCTAGTATAATAAAGTGAATCCAATGACAAATGTTCCTATCTTCAACCAGCCAAGATGGCATCATTTGAATCTGTTTGGAGGCCTATTTGAGATGAGATTTTAGTCGTGGTCCAGTCTAATGAACTCAGTTATTATAAAATATGAAAAAAGTCCATATTTCTATGTTAAGAGCATTTGGAATTAATTACCCACTTGATGGCAGCCTGAGCCAAAAGGTCAAGAAACTGAATGAACAAAGAAGCAAATTGCTCATACCTAGTGTTGCTCCTTCAAGTCAGGGGTGAAGGGCATTGACAGAGTGTTGAGAAATTTATGCTGCCTCTGCCTGTATTGCCTGTTCAATGGATGAGTAAAAGACACCTTTTTTTCATGGCTATCAGTCAATCTAGCACTTTTTATATAATTTTAAATGAAAAATTGAAAGAGAAAAGTATCCCACAAAGTACTTACAAGACTGTATACCGGAAAGACAACTGCCCTTCTCGAGCTACTCCTTCAAAGAAATGACTTTTCAATATGAAATCTCAATAGTGCTATTTTAACCTGTTTCTAAAGCTGGATTATATGTCCTTATAGTGTAAAAATGACACTCAAAATTGCATCTAACCATATTTTGGAATATGGTTCTTTTTTTGTTTGTTTATTTTTAAGAATCAGAAATGCCTTTAGAATAAGAAATGTCTTTCATAATAGAGGAAGAGTTATTTTACAGAGGCTTATTAAAAAGCCAGAGAGTAGTTGTACAAAGCAGAGATGATCTTTTGTTAAATATAGTAAAATATATATATTTAGAGGCAATGGATAAGAAGGTTTCAACTCCTCAGTCATTTTGCTTTTTACCATCCACCTATCAAATCATTTGAGATTTAGACTCTCCCTTTTCTAAACAAACAATTTCTCCATGCAAATTTTAGGAAATTGTGAAAATGCTCATAAAGGCTAAGCTGCAAATAAAATGTGATAGCCAAATGTACTCCATTGTAAATTAAAACTCATATGTGCTAAGCCCAGTATATATGAACACAGCAGGAAAGACCCAGGTCCCATAACTGAAACACTAATTCACATGTGTAAAGTTAAGTATATGCTCAAGAATTTGCAGGATTTGAACCTAAGGATGTAAAAGACTTGAGACTATTCCTCTCCTTCCTGCAAAGGATTGGACAGGTTTCATTTAGTATTAAGAAGATAATATTGTATATATATATTTACATCATGGTACGATTAAAAGTCTCTAGCAAATTCTATATGGACAAGGGATTGAAATTAAATGTAAGTAAGAAACATGCTAAGTGATGACAAATAGATTCTGACACACTTATTTGGAGCTCAGTTCTGCAAAATGATGAATGAACAGAACAGGATAATTATTGAGTAATCTATCCTCTATCATACAGTTCCAGCTGCTGACAGTCAGAGGTTTAGGGACACCCAGAAAATGGGTTTGTGTTCCTTACCATCCTGGGTAATAACCACTGATAGTCCAATCCTCTGTTCACTAAAGTATTAAGAAAATGGAAAGTATTCCATCTCTTACTGCCTCAATACTTCATGCTCAAGAATTATCAGCTCAAAAGCAAGCAAAAGACTTACTATATAAAATATAAATAAGAATAATACCATTACATCACAGAAAGTACAGAGTGCTCTGGCTTTTGTCATGACAATTTTTCTCAAAAAGAAAGCTGGTATTTATTTATTTATTTATTTATTTATTTATTAAAAGGACATTGATTCTTTCCACTGCAACACTTCCATCTTTCACTTATGCCGAAAAGCTACAAATGCAATCCTTTAGAGTGTCTTCAGAATTCTTAGGAAACAAAACAAAACAAACAAACAAAAAAACCTTCTGTGTTCTAAAAAAAGGAACTAGGGAAATTTATAGCCACTTTTTTAATTTTGAGAACTTTTGCTTCTTATTCTTGGGAGAAAACATATTGATCAGAATCAATTGTCACTTAAGAAAAACACAACACACAACAAAAAAATAACAATTATAGAAGGGAAACAGCAGTCGGCACACAGGGATGTTTTTACATGAAGAGAAGGGAGTGTAGCTTTCTAAAGGGATTCTATGACTGTGAAAGTGTGTTATATTTTTATATTGGTTTTCTTTCTGGAACTGGCAGGTGGCTAAGAGAGGATTCAGAAGAGGTTAACATCTCTCTTCATACAGCTTTCAGAATTCAGTTTTCATCTTTAACTCCTGTTATTTTTTTGAATACTGGAAGCATCAGCCTTGCCCCCAGTCCTTTTCATTATTACAATGTTATGAACCATCTGTACAAAGTATTCCTCCATGCTAAGATTAATTTCTTATGAAGTTGCAACATATGCCCGTCAAAGAGAGACTATTTAAATTATCGTTAAAAGGCAGAGCACAACAATGCTTTTCAGTGGACTGAAGCAGTATTGAAATTCAGCTGCTTCTGGGTCATTGAACCTATTTAGGATCATATTGCTCATCTCTGTAGTATGAGAAAGGATCTAGAAAAGGTGCCCTAAATATCGTCTTCATCTTTACCTTGGTCAGCATACCATGACTGATGGGGATCCCGCTACAGCAGTCAAACATCACATGAAAAGACAAAACTGGGGAAAAAAAAGACAAGTATGACAACATATTATACGTGTTTGGAATGTGAACACATTAATGGACTGCATAAGAGAAGACAGACCAGAAAAAAGAAGAGTTCTAGCTGGTAGAGAACTGGCCAGCTGTTACATTCAGATAGTAGCCCTGAATGGAACTCACTTAGTCGAAGGAGAACAACCAACTGAAAAAGAAGCCAGCTATACATTTTTCTGGAGTTTCCTTAGTAAAGAAGAGTGATGTGAAGCTGGTGTTCGGTTTGCCAGAAAAAAATATAGATTGTCAGCAAGCTTACAAACTTCCTAAAAAGTGTGAATGATAGACTCATGCTAATGAGACTTTGGCCAGGGCCTATCCATCTATCATGTCCAAACTAGATACAATAAAGGACACATTTTACAAGACCTAGAGTCCCCCATCACAGTAGGGCTAAAGGCAGACAAGTTATCCTTGGTGGCTTCAGTGCTAGAGTTGGTGCAGATTACCAGGTATAACCAGGTCTGACTGCAAAAAATGGCCTCGGGGAATGCTTCCTTATGCACACGCACATGAACGTTCTTTCTCTTTCTATCTATTAAAAAAAAAGGAAGAGAGCATGTAGTAGCCATTAATGTCTAGGACCTGTGGGGGTCCCGGTGAGAAAGGAGCCTCAATCTCTTCTTGCCAGGACCCGTGGGGGTTCTGATGAGAAAGGAGCCTGGCTCCCTTCTTGAAAGGACTCCGGCTTCCTGGGGAAGGGACCAGTGGGTCCCTTCTTAGCAGGGAGCCATCTCTGCCATGTCTATACTTGAAAAGTTAAGTCGACTTAACAGAGTCGACTTAACTTTTCAAGTGTAGACATAGCCGGGGAAAATAAGTGGCCAGCCACAGTCATTCCTCGCATCCAACATTCCCTTCAACCCAGACTGTGAAAGTTCAACTTCCCTCTCTTTGGCATATTTGAAACCATATGGTGTGTCTCATCCTCAAGCCAAGTGGGCTTTGGAAGAAAGAAATTCTAGAGAAGGTCCAGTTGTAGAAAAACAAGCCAATAGCAGCAGCTACAGAAGGTTTTGAGCAGGGTTTCTAAGGCTATGTCTACACTGGCAAGTTAGTTCGAATTAAGGTGGCTTAATTCGAACTAACTAAAGCCATGGCTACACTAGGCTTTAGTTAGTTCGAATTAAGGGCTTCCTTAATTCAAACTAATATGTTCGAATAGGGCTTCAGAAGTAAGGCTTTAATTCGAACTAACTAGTTCGAATTAGCCAATGTGGCCATGTTATTTCAAACTAATTTCTAAGATGGAACTAACCGGCCATTGAAATGAATAGGGATCGCTAATTCGAACTAAGCAAGTGCTTGCTTAGTTCAAACTAACATTCCAGTGTGGCCATGCTAGTTCGAATTAAGCTAATTTGAACTAACTAAAATTAGTTCAAATTAATTAGTTTGAACTAACTAATTCAAACTAATTTTAGTAAGTGTAGACATAGCCTAAGATACTGACAATGTCATCAATGCTTATTGTAGTGCTGACTGAACATTGTCCTAATCCATTCCTACCTTTTTCCTCCCAGTGAATTCTAGGCTTCATTCCAATTGCTTCCCTGCTTCCTCTCCTCCTGCCCTGTTCTTCCTGATTCCCTCCTATCTTCTCAGGCTAAGAGTAAACACATTGTTATCAACAGGATCAGTCGGCTTCTGGTGGTGGAATGTCCTCTAGGAATGGGGACAAATAGATCCCAGCAATGGCAAAAGCAACTACAAAATGGGTAGGGCAACTCAGAGACATTGAAGTAGGACCAATTAGGAAATACACTGAATCAGCACAACTTCAATGAAGGGGTCCAGTGGTATCTTGCCCTGAATTTAAAACTGATCTTCCACCGTGAAACACCCTTGGAAGCATGGCAAAAATGAAACTACCCTCCTTTCGGAATCACAGTGGTGAATCTTCACATTTCCTCAAAACCTCCTGTGGGTACAGAGAATATCATTTGCACTCCAAATAATGATTCTGCTCCTAAGTGAGCATTCCACCCTTGTAGTAACCTACAATTTACACACAGGGATAGCACAGAGCTTATGTAGCTGTCCAATACATTCAGTACAACATCCCTCATCATTTTTTCATAGTTATCTGAAACAACTAAATGACAAGACCAGTATGAACCTCCTTAGTCTAAATCTATAAATCATAAAGCAGTAACAATCCTCTTGTCATAAATGAAATTCCACTAAAGGAAACATCTGAACAAGGGTTAGGGGATTGCCTGGGATTCTTCTGAACAGAATGAAAAATAATTTTCCAGGGTGAGCTCTTACTGACAGCCATGGGTGTGTTCAGTCTCTTGTGGCCCTGGGGGAAGCTCTCTCTCTCTGCCTGTCACAATCCTGCGGCTGGAGAAGATTTGGGCCCTGGCTTGCCTCCCTTCTGCCCCCCCCCCTTTCTTTTTACTCAGCATAAAATTTCCTTTTCCTAAATTAAAGAAATTTTGTATCTAGTCTTGTCCCACCATATTTTTTCTCCATTTTAATTTTTACTCTCTTTAAATATTTGTGATATGCTATCACATCCACCTTCATTTCTTTCTTAGTCATTCTATATATATATATATATATATATATATATATATATATATATATGCCATAGGACTCTCGTTTTTTTTTGCTGTATACAGACTAACACAGCTACTCCTCTGGAATTTGTCATATCCAATGTGTTCTTCATTAAGTCTATTCCATGTTTTCTTCTCTCCTTGAATACCTGGTATGTGGACTAACATTTCTCCAGATGAATTAACTTGTAAAATTGCTGAATTGATCCTTTTGTTAATTTCTTTGTCTAAAATTCTTTTCTCTGTATCTTTTTTCACTTCAATTTAATTTGTCAATATTATCATCAGGTTTAATTTCTCTTCTTAATCAGTAGTGAAGATATTAGATAAATCTGTACCTAATACCAATTCCTAGAGTATACCACGAGAAATCTCCTCTATGAACAACATTGTTATTTGTTGTTAAGAACCCTGCAATGAACAGATAATTTTCAACACCGTGTTCATAACCAAATCAATTTAAATTACATTTAAGGACACAGTGCAAGAAACTTTCAAAACATTTACCCATTTACCCCTCCCCCCAAGTATAATATATTTTTCATCCATTAGTTTTATAATTCTGTCCAAAGAGCAATCTAATTTGATACGATTTTTAAATCTCTTGTTCATGTTGCAATATGAATAAATATTTATTGTTCACTAAATCACTAAATGTTTGATTCAACCACTCCTCCTAATATTTGATCTATTATTTTAAATGAGAATTAAGACTTATTTTTTAAATGAGAATTAAGACATAACTTTCAGGATCACTTTTGTTTACTTAAGAAGACTGATACCACATTTTATTTATTGCATTTATTTATTTTCTTATTTAAATTTAGCCTCAGGTACCTCTTCTATATTGTGCATCAAATTTATAAACATAATTAAAATGAGCATAGTAAATTTGTTATCCAATTCATTAATGAATTTTCTGTGACCAGACTGATATATAGCAATTCACAATCCTTAAGTATTCCTTTTCCTTCATTTTATAACTCTGTTTACAAGGTGCCTGTGTTTAATTCCCTTCTTCATTTATGAGTGAAGCTTTTTTATCTCTAATTTTATATTCCAGTTAGTATCAATGACATTAACTCACACCAACATTTCAGGCAAGGCCTTCATTACCTCAATATATTTTACAGAATTTCTGAGACAAGCATATGGTTATGATATATCTAGAGGCAGGAGGCAAATTTCAGAATTATTCTTTATGGGGGTGGTGAAGGAGAAGATGAATTGAGGACACAGTTTTTCCAATATATTTAGTTTCTATCCAAATCCATCATCCACTTTTCAAACCTGGAAAAGTAACTAGTGTTTTAAATGTAATATTGAATTCTGAAATTAAAGACCAGATTGTAATTGGTCCTTCTGTGAAAGAAGAGAGGTGCAAAGAGCCTTTTGACAACATTATGTCACATCCCAGCTGGCCACAGTCACTCTCTCTCAGCTCTTCCGAGTAGCGGGTACATTCAGTCTTCATGATGGCAAGCTCCCAGAGTCCATCCCTCCCACAGCTCTCCCTATGGCACAGCAGCTCTTCCACCAGCCCCACTGTTTGCCTGTACCTTAGTGGGACAATCTAGCCCTAAGCATCGGCCAAAGAAAGTTTGATCAGATTTCAGATGATACCCATCATCCACATGCGAATAGATTTTCTGTAACTCTTAGGGCATTAAGCAGGGCACTTTGAGATGCCGTAGCAGGGATGAAAGGGAATTTTGTGCTACAGAGAAGTAAGAAAGGGCATTTAAATAAAAGTTAACAGCTATAGTTCTAGGCAAGGAATTTAGGCATAACAACCCTAAGGCAGGTGTATGTTTGTGCACACACACATAAAAATCCGGTTTAATGGGATATTCTTTGGAGCATACTTTTAAATTATATTTTCTAGTTTTGGAGAGGGAGGTTGTCTCAGATGCTAAAGGTCTAGTCCATTAATTCTCATTGAAATACTTAACCAATACTCTTCTGTATTTGATTTAGAACTCATTAAAAACAAAGTCTTTACAAGGTTCAAGACCATGAACAGATCTGATCTGGCAAATTGTCCACTCTGCTATGATGCGTCACATGCTTTGCTTTCATGTGGGGGTCAGCATTTCCTGGTGCCCCTTTTTCTTAGCAGTCAGTGCCTCTGTAGTGCACTCAGTGAGGGGAGATAGGGGAAGGGATCTAGGCCCTCCATCTGTTCTGGGCCCCAACCTAGGGGCCCAATGATTGTCAGCTATGCACTGTTGACACTGCTCACAACTATACATCTTTCCCTTGGGCTATTTCCTCTGCTCTGCTCTCTTGTACTTTTCTCTTGGCTCTGGTCTCATTCCTCTGATTGACTGCAACACTCCTCCCACATTACTGCCAGCTTTCCTTACTCTCCAGTCCCTTTGGCTGGAGCAAGAATTTTTATCAGGACTTTAACAGGGCCTTAACTGATCTCAGGCGCTCTTAAATAACCTGAATTCCAGAGGGGTGGCCATGTTAGTCTATGTACAGCAAAAACAAAGACAGTCCTGTGGCACCTTAAAGACTAACAAATTTCTTTGGGGCATAAGCTTTCATGGGCTCCAACCCATCTGACGAAGTGTATTGTAGCCCATTAAAACTTATGTCCCAAAGAAATTTGTTAGTCTTTAAGGTGCCACAGGACCCTGGCTGTAAATAACCTGAGGTTACCCTGCTCAGTCTGTAAGAAAGAAGGACCAGATTATTCTGGGGATTATATATCTCCCTTCTAAGACCTGCTGCTTCTGTCTAGCTCTGATGTTTTACACTGGATATAGATTACAGATGTATGCTCGTGCATAGGCATGTAAAGGTCTTATTTCGTAGTTTGTTTGTTTGTTTGTTTGTTTGGTTGGTTGGTTGTTTGTTTAAACCCAACATTCTTGGGAACTAAAAATAGAAATGTATCTCCATTTGGCATGGAGGAAGGAATCAAGGACATTTGAAGGAGCATCAATAAAGTCTACTGTTTTGCAGAAAAAAGTACTCATTACAGAGATTTCTCCTCCTCAGTGCTGCTGCACATATTAAAAGCAATGGTGTATGATATAAGTCACCATCTGCCAACAATTATTACACAGTAGCATTTGCAGTACCTCAAATATCATAACGGTTGCCATATACCAAAAATAACTGTGATTGCTCTCAAAGAATATTCCAGTTGAAAATATTAAATTATATTTATTTGGGTATTAAATGGTAAAATGAAATTATGTATTTTTAATAACTCCATGAAGAACCTACTTGTGTAGATTTTATTATTTGGTAAGTGCTGAAAGTATGCTCAGTGATAAACAAAATGCACAGAAATATATGGATCTTTGTCCTGCTGTATTTGCAGTCTAAGAATTGTGACAGAGTCAGACTTGAGGGCTATAGGAGGGTGCTGCTATTGGAATACCAGGTGGTGGGCTGGCACAAGCCCACCCACTGCTAAAACCCCTCCCCCAGCCTAAGGGGAGGTGGCACTGGGCCCAGATACAAATTAATTTGGGGGACAACTAATGACAAACAAGTATGGGCATGGGGGGTCAAAGGTTTAAAATGAGGGACTCTGAAGTGAACACCGAGCAGAGAACCCCATACAGCATCCACTGCTCCCGAAAGGTGTCAAGGGAGCCAGCGGATGCTGTCCAGAAGAACTCTGCCTGGAGGCGTGCTTGGATGAGAGACTGGAAATAGGCCCCACAGTCACAGAGACCCCCCCTCAGCCAACCCCTCTCCCTGGTTTTATAGATGGCAACCTTGGCGTAGACCAGAACGAGGGTGATGAGGAGGTCTTGTGACTTTATGGGGCCATGGATAGGGTGTGCATACAAAAACAAGTTTGGGGAAAAGTGCAGCCAGAACCTCAATAAGAGGTTCTGGGGGAGCTGGAAGAGGGGCTGCAACCTGGCGCACTCAAAGTAGATATGCGCCAGGGTCTCCCTCATGCCACAGAAGAGGCAGATGTCAGGGGGAGGGGGTGAAACACATGAAGTACATGCCCATGCTCATGGCTCCATGGAGGAGCCATCAACTGATATCCCTAGCAGGCCTCGGGGTCAAGGTAGGATACAGACTGACCCACCGGGGGTCCTCACCTTCCACTGGTGGAATTAGGTTCCACCATTTTGTATCTGGGTGGGACATGAGGGCGAGGAAGTGGATGGTATGGAGCACAAGTGTGTACAGATAATTACGAGGCGCGGTTCAAAAGCAGTCTGTCTGCAAGTCCAGCAGCTGATTCAGCGTATGGGATGGGGGCATCCAGGGAGGCTTGCGGGGCTGAGGCCCGATGAAAAGGGGAGGGCAGGGAGCACCCTCTCACAGGACCCACTCAAGGTAGACCTGAGTAGGAGGTGGCAAGGTTGCCTTCACCTCCTGGAGTAGGTGCCAGGGAGTTCGAAGGGTGGAAAGCCGCATGTGCTGGCCCAGCACAAGGGGATCCACTCAGTCCCCCGCGGGCATAGTCTAGGAGGTCTACGACCCTGATGACACCTGCCAGGACCAGCCTCCACCTCATGGAGGGGGCCTCTGCCACCTGCACACCAAGATGGGGCTCTGTGACGCAGTCCTCCCCCTCGGTGGGCAAAGGGACCTAGAGGCCAAAACAAGCCTCCAGGTCTGGAGGAAGTCCTGGTAGAATATCAGCAGCTCAGAAAGGTCTCGCGGAAAACCTCTTGGGTTGATGTAAAAGAGCGGCCGGTCATATCGGAGCCCTTGGTAGCGGCAGAGGAAGGTGCACGACAAATGGCTCTATGACAGACTACCTGCACTATAAAGGGGGAGTCTCTACAGGGCCTGGAGGTGGAAGGCATGGACCTGGCTATAGATGGAGAACTGGCCCTGCCCTCCATCCTCCAGGGGAAAACTCAGCCTTGTTGCAGAGACCCAGTAAATTCCTGGCCAAAAGAACTCCAGAATTGTCCTCTGGAGGTTGGCCAGGAAACTTGGGGGTGGGACTAGGGTGTTGAGTCGGTACCAGAGCATGGAGAGGACAAGCTGGTTGATGACAAGTGCCCTCCCACAAAAGGAGAGGCACTACAGCAGTCCTGTCCATCTCTGCACCTGCTCAGTCACCCTGTCCTCCAAGCCTTGCTAGTTCTCAGCCACGGAGGGATGTGTTGGAGAAAGGTAAATGCCAATATAGAGCAGCAGACCCGCGCTCCACTGGATGGAGCCACCTGGCCCCTCCCATCAGGCCAGAATTCTTGACCTAGTTGACCTGGGTGGAAGAGGCTGCCGAATAGATGGCCAGGCAGGCCTCCAACTGCTCCAGGTATCCCAGGTCCTGGACCACGAGGAGCACATTGTTGGCATACGCTGACAGGACCTGCCTTAGCTCCGACTCATGGGTCACCAACCTTGAAAACCTCTGGCGGAGGAGACAGAGGAAGGGCTCCATGGCCAGAGCATACAGCAGGCCTAACAGCAGACAGCTCTGAGATACTCCTCGCCTGAAGCTGACAGGTTTGGTCAGGGTTCAGTTGAGCTTGACCAGGCACTCTGCCGAGGCATACAGCACCTGGAGGAACCCCACAAAATGGGTTCCGAAGCAGAAAACCTGCAGGGTGCCCAGGAGATACCTGTGGTCCATCCTGTCAAGCATCTTCTCCTGGTCCAAGGCCAGTAGGGTGAACGACAGACCATCCCTACATTCAAGCACTAAGAGATCCCGGACCAGATACAGATTGTTAAAGATGGAACAGCCCGGGACAGTGTGGGTCTGGTCGGGATGGACCATGTCTTGCAGCACGGACCCCAGCCACAGCGAGATGGCCTTAGCTATGATTTTGTAGTCCGTGCTGAGGAGCAAGACGGGACGCCAGTTCCAAAGGTCGCAGAGGTCCTCCTTCTTGTGCAACAGGGCCAGCATGGCTTGCCAGCTGGAAAGGGGGAACACTCTGCTTCCCTTGGACTTGGCCCAGATGATGGCAAGGTCTGGGCTGAGGATGTCCCAGAACATGTGGTAGAACTCCACTGTCAGCCCGTTCATTCCCGAGGATTTGTTGTTAGGCATCAGGCGGAGGGCTTCCGAGAACTCGGCTAGAGTGACATGTAGCTCTAGCCGGTCCCGGTTACTCTTCCTGAATGTGGGAAGTTCATTCCAGAGCACCCTGCAGGCAGTGGTTTTGGTCGGATCCAGGGAGAAAAGGCTAGAGTAGAAGGCCCTGGCCATTCCATGCATTTTCACTGTGAGGGAGGCACCATTCTTGGCGAGGAGGCAGGTGACAAGTTTCTTAGCCCCCCTCTATTTCTCCAGGGCATAGAAGAAGCGGCAGCAGGGCCCTTGCTCACCTTTTTCCTCTTGCTCTTTCAGCCAGCTGAGGAAACTGCAGCAGCAATGGTGGAGGCCCCTCCCATGCCCGCCACTGCTGGCACCCTGGTGGGGGCACCGGAGGTGGTTGAAGCAGTGGAAATGGTCAAGGGTGCAGCCGTAAGGGTAGATGGAGGAACAGGCTCAGGGAAGGGGTTGGGGGGGGGGCTGATGAGATCCCCATGTCCCCATAGGGGGGACAAGCAGGAAAGGAGACCTGGGGTGGGTACGTAGGATTATGGGAATAGATTGGTGGGGGACCATAGGGAGAAGGGCAGGCTGGCAAACTACTCTTCCCTACTAGGCTGCAGGCAAGGGAGGAGGGTGCCGAGAAGAAAGGGGCACAGGGGCTGTGTATGGGGTCTGAAGGGGGCCGGCTTGTCCAGCTGCATTGGGTAGGGTAGGGTCACTGAGGCATTAGGGACTGCAGTGAAGGGGAGATAACAGAAAAGTAGGGACAACTAAGGCTCACTGGCACAGCAGGTAGGATTAACAGAAGCCAAGGGTGGAGTGGGGCAGGACTGGGCAGGGAAACAATGGGGGTTAAAGGGCGGGGGTGGGCAGGGAAACTAACCAAACTCTTGGAGGGACCAAAGGAAGGGGCAGTCGAGGAGGGAGTGCAAGGTGAGTTGCCTATGTAGGGGGTAGAAAGAATACACTGAACCAGCCAGAGGGTACAATGGAGGGTGGGGAAGCCCTCTGGCCAAATGGGGCTGGGAAGGGGAGGAAAGTTTGTGCATAAATGGGAAAGAGGGTGTGTGCCTGGGAGGCTTGAAAGTCCTGCTGCTGCAACAGTCCCAGGTGTTGCAGGAGCCTTTTGCTGTCTGGGGGATGAGGAGATGAGGCAGGCGATGGCTGAGAGGTAGTGGAGGGGTGGCAGATGTGGTGGTGATGCTGGTGGTGGGGTGCAGAGCAGATGGAAGGGGGAGGATCTCACACCACTCCCCCCTCTCCCACAGGCAGCAAGAACAGGAACTACCCCTCCACCAGAAGAGCAGAGATGGTAAAGTCACACAGTCCAGAAAAAGCCACCCCTCCACAGCTCTTGTGATGGTCCCGAGCACTTCCCCAGCAGCAACAAACACAAAGCAAAGTCAGTACTTGTTGTTGTTGTTGTCCTCCTTCTCCTTGCTGGTAAAAGCAAATGGAAACAGTGGGTTCCAAGGGGGCATGATGGTGGCAGAAACAGCAGCAGCAGCAGCAGAGGCTAGCTGACAGGAAGGGTCCTCTCCTCCTCCTTCCCCAGGGGTGCTGATGTCAGTTGGGAGTGAGGTCTTTTGCTCCCCCACTCCTCACAGAAGGGTGTGGGGTGGGAGGGAGACAGGCCAGCAAGGGAGGCCTCCCAGGGACAGGGGCAGTGGCAGTAGCAGCAGCAGTACAGCCTTCTTTCTACAGGAGGGTACTGGAGGGGAGATCTGTTTGCCCCAGACTTAGCCAACTCCTGTTCCCAAGGAAGCTGGGATGGGGCTGCTTTGAGCCAATTAAGGGACCTGACTCCAATTAAGTTGGAGCAGCTGACACCAATTAAGAGTAGCAATTTAAAAAGTCAGCCAGGCGGGGAGGGAGTTTGAGCGTGTTGTTTGGAAGTGGAGGTAGGAGCAGTGTTTGGTGTGTGGAGGAGAATAGAGCAAAGAAGAGTGGAGGAGAGCTGACCAGTAGCTGTTACTAACAGCACCTAGGAGGTACAGGCAGTGAGAGCAAGTTTGCCCAGATGACCCTAGGGCCCCAGGCCCAGTGGCCTGTGGGGTGGAGAGCACAGCCCCAGGGCAGGAGGGACTGAAGATCCATAGCACTGGAGGGGTTGGAGAAGGGAAGACTGTGCCTCAGCTGGCTGCCACAACCTGAAGCGCAGGACCCATGGGGAACTGAGAGTGCTCAGATTGCCACAATATTAAGACACTTCTTAAAAGTAGGCAGTTTCAGAAGAGGCCATGGTAGCAAAGCACTCCATCACAAAAAGACAAGCAGTAAGGCTGCATATGAAAAGAGAAAAAAAAAAGGTATAAGTGGGGGGGTGTATTAAGTTTATGACATAGTCTATGGCCTTATGGAATCCTTCTTCATAGAATCATTAAAAGCTTTTATTCCAACTTTGCATGCACCACTGGTCACAGTGAGTTCAGTTTTTAACTCAAAACAGGAGTGCGACAGTGGAGTGTTATGTCTTCAATCCTCTTTAACATTGCCATTGACTGGGTAATGCAGCATACAACAGAAATCATTCCAAGAGGTATTAGATGGACACCTTTGTCATCCCTTGAAGACCTGGACCTTGCAGATTATATTGCTCTTTTATCATATAATAAACATCATGGACGAGAGAAAACAACCCAACTCAACTAATCTTCAGTCAGCAAACTGTAATGAAAATTGACCACAAATACTATGACTTCTAAAATTGCCTCACCATTACCAGTATGGACAGAGGATATAGAAATATTCACATATCGGGATGGTGCCAAGAGCCAGGATGGTGGAATAAGTCAGGACTTTTGGAATCAATAAAGCCAGGAAGAGTTTTACAAGCTTAAATTCAGTCTAGAAATCATCAAAATATAACAACAAAACTAAACTTATGATTTACCAGAGCTTCGCATTTTCATCTCTACTTCAGAATGCAGAATGCTGGAGAATGGCAAAGTATGACTTTGTCAAGCTATCTTCATTTCATACAGTGTACCTTAAAAAATCCTTTGCATCTTTTGACCTAGAACAATCTCAAATGAAGTTCTATTCATAGCGAAGGGGATATAAACACCATCATTACCAAAAGGCTTTGGAAATATATTGTCCAGGTGTTTAGGATTGAAATTGATTCCATCATCAGAACAGCAATAAGATGGACACTGGAAGGTAAGCAAAAATGAGGCCCCCAAAAACAACATGGCAAAGAAGTGTAGAAGCCAGAAACAGACAAGAGTGAAGGAGCTACATCAAAGCCCTAAGTAACTGATAAGTAGAGGCAAGAGAAGAGGTTTCTGTTGGAGATTATAGTTATTGGATGCAAAAATTCCAAGCAACTAATTCACAAGTTACTGGTAACATAAACTCTATACTTTTTAAACAGCACATAGCTGTAGCATTACATTGTATAGAAAAGTTTGGCATTCAGAACAGAGTCAGCCTAATCTGCCTCTATTTTGAGTTGGAAACCACCCAGATTTGCCTGGATTGCACCATAAACTGAGCCATTTTCCTCAAACATTGCCCCATATTAGCAGTTTCCAAATTGTGTGTTATACCCCCAACTAGGGTCATGTGATCACCATATATGGTCATGGCAATCTGTACTGTTTTGGAAGATGCTATTTTTCTGTGCACAGTGTGACTTCACATGTAAAGTGTAAACAAGGGCATAATGCATTGAAGTCTCCATTTTGCTTTACAAAATGTCATCCTCCATGCACCCTGCAGTTCCTGAAGGAAATAATTCAGATTGGATCATGCCAGTATACAGTTTGGGAATCTTTGGCCAAGACTCACCAAAACATCTATGAACATCAGCATTTTTTTTTTCATGAACCTTCCTGAGACAACTTTATTTTCTCTAAATATCAATCACAATAAACATAATGGGTTATCTTTCAGTGGCTGTTCATTCCAGTTCCTGGCAGATGAAGAGGGGTCCCCCAGAAGACCATTTTATGATTAGAAAGACTGGAAAGGTGGGGGGATCCAAGTAAGGGAGATTATACTTGTTCTCTCCCAACAGGAAGAGGGTAGGTCATGATCTTTCCTGTTTCCTGACTCTCCTGGTTGTCTCCAAACAATATTTTTTTTAGTGGTACATCAACTATTATAGACCAGATTTATTTTAGAAGGAAAGCCTGAAGCTTCTCAATCTACCTCAAGGAGCTTCATCTCCAGTTAATTCATATAGGTAGTCCAACTAATTCAAATAGTGTGAAGATATGAAAAATTTGGATAGTCCCATCATTGGACAACAGCAGCACAACAAATACTCCAGTATGTTATTCAAATTATGAAATATAAATATTCTTAACTAGGTAATACACCATATTATGTAATCAACATTTCATCACCTCACCTGAACATGCGATAAAAGAGAGACATGAAATACTGTCTTGCTTATAATCTCAGAAGATTCACTTAAACATCATAGCCTGAATTATTTTAGAAATAGAACATATTTATGTACTAGGGAATAAAGAGTATGTCAGGCTCTGAGAGTCATGAGGATTGTATTCTTTAGTAACAGTATTCCTTGAAGAAATTAATAATGTTTTCAAGAGAAATTGGTGTCGGATATAGATAATTTTACAGTCTCACACGTCAGAGGCAAACTATTGCATCTGCTGATTAAAATACTGGTTAAAGCAATACCAAAATATCTCGAATCCCGAGTGTTAATATATCATTAAGTGGTAAGTCATAATGTTTATTCTCTGATTCTGGGATAATGTGTTCTTTTATAGTAAAAATAGCATATCAAATGACAACCAAATCCAAATGAGTGTAGAAATGTCTATCAAGACTCTGAACTCATCCAGTCTGACTGATGTAAAATATACAAGAGATGTTACTGCTCACCAACAATTAGCACATTTCTTTAGAGTGTGAAATCTGTAACTCCCACATTAAGCCACTAGTGTTCAGGAAATTTGACAAGATAAAACTGTTTGAGACAGACTATCAACAAAGTTGTATAGATTAATAGTTATATTCACTGAACCTATTAGATTAAATTTGACAGCATGTGCAGTTTGACTGACTGCAATTTTAGTATGTTGCAGGGATAGTTGGAATAGATGTATGCCTTAATCTTAAATATCTTTTATAGGCAGAGAAAACTGATTAATCACATCAGTGTACTGAAAGGATTAAAAAATGACTGGGTAAATCTTGGTAAGAGGCTTTATTATAAATTGTAAGATTCCAAAAGGTCTATAGATTTAAGTGATGATAATGAAGTTGAAAAGGAGCTTGGGAACATTGCCAAAGTTCCCAGAAGTACACTTGTAATATAGTATAATAAAAGAAGCACAATAATGATAGAGCAAAATTATGGTGTAAAAGGACATTTGGACACACACAAGGCTTTCTTTTGAGAACTGAAAGGGGAAATCTCTAATGAAATGTGACCATTACACAGACAATGAAATGGAAATATTATTAAAAATTATGGAAGAATAAGAGGGCCACTTATTTATATAAACTTGAGTGACCTACAACTCTATTGGAAGCTCAAGTTATTAAAGGCTAAGCTACAAAAAGAAGAAAGAAAAAACCGGGACTATTAGGGTCTTTTGCCCCAAAAGAATATTTATTTTTAATTCTAAGTATTATTACTAACCCCAGGGATGTTAAAAGGGAAAAGTCTCTGTAGTTGCCCCTAACACCTAAACAAGGCATGCAAGAGAGCAGAAATCCCCTTTCTTTCATCATCAAAAAGAAACAATGTGGTGTAGTGGATATGATACTGACTTAAAAGACAAGACACCTGTGTTCTATTCTTGGCTCTTCTACTGACCTGTTGGATGACATTGGTAAAGTCATCTTTCCTACCTTGCTTTGTGAAGTCTGTTTAGACTGCAAGTCTCCTCCTATGCATTTGTACTTCATTTAGCACAACAGGGTCCTTATATCAAGCATTGCCAAGGTAAAACATTGCCAGGATCCCACATTAAAACAAACAAGGAGTCTGGAGGCACTTTTAAAGACTAACACAGTTATTTATCTCATGAGCTTTCATGGGAGAAAATCCCGCTTTGTCAGATGCTTGAAGATGGGGGATCCTACACTCTAACGTATTGAAAGCTTTACTTCATATTTTTTGCTCTGAAGAATTAACTGGTTGAAAGAGCAAGCATTTTCAAAATGCCAGAGAATAGTTAATAAAACCTGAGCATCTCCTGAGCTTGTCACATCTTTCTCACAAGCTAATTGTAACACAGCTTTATTTCATAGATCTGCTTCAGTTCATGACTATGTTCTCGGAAAACATTAATGTCAAATAAATATGTTTCCATATCGGTGTGATGAGATGATTGCTAAATTATCTCAATTAGCAGAAAGAAGGGACTACATATAGGATGCAATCATAAAATACACAGTCAACTGTAAAGTGACATAAAATCATGAATCTAGTCATTGTGAAGCACCTTCTTTACTAGCAGAAGCACATATCATATACAAGGTAAAAAGAACATGTTTGATAAGATAATGCAATCAAATGCACAGATATCAGAAAATAATAAGATGCCAGAATCACTAGTTGTAACAATTACACATAACCTAAAACATACTTATTGTGCTTTATTATTGCAATTCCCAAGACAAAGGTTAAAAACCTGCAATGCTAAAAGTGGATTGGAGTTGATAAAATAACCCATATAAGTGAAAACATCCCATTCTGACTGTGTTGCCTTGGCAGATGGATTCAGTCAACATTACTATGCCATATATTCATATTCTCTACTTAGGTCATCACTTGCATACTTCTTGGGAAAAAAAAGTAAGCACACAAGATGCCAGAAATATTCAGCCCACACTCAGCCTACTTTCCAATAAAGAATATAAGTTTTCACTTTAATAGAGAGTTATTATGCCAAATACTCCAGGAATAATAAACTACTGTGAAGAAAATGTGATATAAACATTATGATTAAACATTAAAGAGACTCAGAGTGGGATTATACAAAGGTTTTGAGTTATAATTCTAAATGGGTAGACATTTATAAACATAGTGTGCTGAGATTTAGAAAGTGACTCTTAATATCATATCTCGATGCTGTATTTCTTGGGTATCAGTCATTACCAATGAAATTTCCTCAGTTCAGAACATAGATTTACCTACTGGATCACATTTTTGAGCTAGCAAGTCCCTGGAAGTTTCTCTTGCACTGGCCCATATTTCTTTTAAGGGAAAGTGAAATCCTCACAAAAGTATACTTTTCATGCAAAAAAATAAATAAATAAATAAATTCTTGTGTTGTTATCTCCCTCTTCCTGTTTAGGTTCTGCTACATATAATCTGTAACCTTTTCAATCTCAACTATTCAAAATCAAAGCAATAGGTTTTTGTTTGTTTGTTTTTATTTTTTCTTCTTCCTGACAACACTACAAATTCAATTTTGCCTTTAAAAATCAAGAAGTTTTTCTTATTCATCCATCATCTCTATCCACCATCTCTAGCAACAGAGTTTATCTCAATTTCTGTATTTAACAGGCTGTTTTGATGATGACACATATGACCGCAGAAAATAAAGGCTGTTCTCCTTCCACAGCATATCTAGAGTCAAATTCTGCCTTCATGCAGCCATATGGCTACCAATGAAATTAATGAAAGCTCCATATACTCATTCTATCCATATTCCTAGGCATTCATATCATTATAGCAGGGCTGGGTTAAAGGGCCTGAGAGCTCCAAGCTGTCCCCACCACAGACTGCCACGATGGCGCCCTGCTCTGGCTGGTCTGTCCCTGATCTGACAGGGCTGCCACAAGCCCTGGAAGGATGCACCGCACACCAGCCAGCCCCACCCCCTAGAAAGAGTGAACAGGCGCCAGCTAACCCCACCCTGGGGATGACCATCTGGCCATGGAGGGGTTCAGAATGGACATTTCAAAAGCTATACATAAGATCAGCCATATTGGGTCAGACCAAAGGTCTTTTTATTCAATATCTTGTCTTCTGCCAGTGGCCAATGCCAGTTGACTCAGAGGGACTGAAGAGAACAAGTAATCATCAAGTGATTCACCCCACTGATACACAGCTTCTGGCAAAGAGGAGAGTATTAATGAGCAAATCTGTGATAAAGAACAGTTTATCAGTTTAGAAATGGTTCCTTTTTTTAAAAGATTTGCCCTACTTCAAACAGAAAAATATTTTGGGGAGTTCTATGGCCTGTGTTATATAAGGTGTTGAGACATGATAATGTGGCAATATGCCCTATGGTGGTCAGATTTCTTTTTTCAATTAATGATTTTATTTCATTTATTTATAATGTATGATAAAATGCACGATGCATGATTATTTGAAGTATCCCTAGCTCTCATTTTGGATCATCTGCAATACTCACTCATGACATTTTTAATCAACTATGATGAATTTTCTCTGTCATTGTACATATGCAGTATGATGTTTAGATTTGAGAAAGTAGGGATATGTAACACATCCTAATTATTAATTTTTAACTTAATGCATACATAAACTATGTGAGAGAATTCATGATGTGCTGCTTGTGATAAAAAAGCCTAGAGTGAGTTCTGTGTCTCTTTTAAAGTGAGAGATAATAAAAGATTTCTCCTCTGATGCATCATTATAGGCCCCTTTCTGAATCTCTTTCACACACTTGGCAATATCTTATTCCACTTAGTGTCCAAAGTGTTTCAGTAAGAATACTTGTGCTGTAAGCTTGATTCAATGTGCATATCATGTCAGAATCTAGCCCACATGCTTTATTATGTAATGTAGAACAGGTTTAGATACTTAAGCTGAGTATTTAAAAATAAAAAAAAAATGATAGATAGATAGATAGATAGATAGATAGATAGATAGATAGATAGAT
>ML685903.1:3374008-3399959 GCA_007922175.1 Pelusios castaneus
TTGGGAATAGTCACACATTCCTAGTAAAGTAACCGCTGAAGTGAAATCAAGTTGCCTTATTCAAAGAGCCAGTCAAACAATATGAGCTCTTAGATACCTTAGTTTAGATATACACATCATTATTCATTTTTGTTTCTTCTGCTGCTCAGAATATTATCTTCTTTTAACACTGATTGTCAGGGTAGGAGATATTGCTCTCACATCTATCAAATTCTGATTGGATTACTTTAATTCTTTGTCATTTGTCATTGTGAATTTAATGTGAACTCAGTGTCAAGTATCTGACTTTATCTGCATAACAACTGATCCATAAAACTCACTACTTCATTACCACTTGGATCACCATCCATGCTTAGAGCCCTGCAAATCCGCAAATATCCACATTATATCCGCGGATATCCGCAGACCATTTTTTGCAGATGCAGATCGGATACGGATCCACATATTTGTATCTGCACAGAGCTAGAGTCCTGCAAATATGAAGATATCCACATTATATCCGCATCCGCAGATACAACGCGGATATCCGCAGACCATTTCTTGCAGATGCAGATCGGAGACGGATCCACATATTTGTAACCACGCAGGGCTCTATCCATGATTGTTCAGATCTACTCTCTGTAGCATTAAAACTCTCCATCAAACCAGCATTACTCATATTTACCTTTCATTTGAAAACAGTGTTGTAGTTTCATGATAAATGTTTCAACGCAACTCTAGATTTAGAGTCCTGGATGAATAATAATCATCACCTCATAAGCCTTTCAAAATAGAGCTGGTTATTTGCAGATGCTCAGATTTTAAAGAAACACAGTCATCAAATCTTAAATTATGATCTTTCTCTGAAAAGATCAAAACAGGTAGTTATGTTGTGAAACATGTCAGATACATCTTTGAGAGTGTGTTCTATCACCGAAAGAAGAAAAACCCAAACCTGGTTTCACATGGATCAGAAGTCAAAAGGGTCTTTGGTCCATATTTATTTGATATCCAATATACACAGTTCTACTGCTTGCTTGGTCCTCTCTGACATTATCTAAAGAAAAGAAATAATGAATGCAATGAGTTCTGTTACTGAAATTACAGAAAATCAGAGAAGTGATTTTAAAGGCTACAATGAACAAAATTTCTGTTAATAAGAAAGCAAATACATTTTTACAATTAATGTCAAGCTATGTTTGCTTTTAGTGGTGATGCAATTAATTACAAAATGCAGAGAGATGTCTGTGGTGTTTTATTGTTGACAACAGAGAAAGAAGCAGAGAAGAAAATGGGTCTGACAACCCCTGAAAGGTTCAGTTTTGTGTACATGGTCTGATTGTGGGACATGATACTGAACAAGGAGGACCGTTTTTTCTAGATACTATATTTCAGTTTAATTCAATCAAAAAGCAAGTTGTTAACACCTTTTAATATAGAAGAGCCAAACAGCATCATCCTGATGTTTTTCCCAATCCCATGTTCACACTGCTCAAGATATCATTATTTTCTAGGTCAGGAATTCTCACTTTTTTTTGTAATCCATAAATCTCACTGGTTCCCCAATAACATCCAACACAATAATTCCACATTCTAGAACCGGATGAGTCCCTATCCCAGAAGTCTTCATTCATTGAGAACCACTTTCAAGTCAACACAAGGATTCCCATTGACTTGAATGGAAATTGTATGGGGTCCTATTTCCTTAAAGTTTTTTTTCCTATTTCTCCCAATTATTTATTCAAGTTAAGTTTGTCAAATAATATCTGTCAAATAATACAAAATACATCTATCTATACATAGAAAATTTCCACTGCTTTAATCTATTGTACATTTTATATGGCTAAGTATGGGCATACTAGAGAACATAAGCATTTGGTTCACTAAGAACCAAATTTTCTCCATCCATTCAGTGATGTATAGTAGGAAAAATAATTAAGCAAAACACTAAAAAGTATAAGTTTGGAGATGCTGACTCATTCTCCCCACAAGGAGGAAGAAAAAGGTTAATATGCCTCATTTCTTTCTTATACCACACATTCTGTGGGAGCATCCAAAGTAGGAAAAATATTGCATTTTAGCATATTTTCCAGCCCCACTTAGACCATAAGATAGGAAGAAAGTGAGATTTAAAAATGTGTTAACCAGTTAAGGTCAATAAACATTCTCACTGTAAATAATGCATATTTGTGTAATTAATTCTGCACTGTGAATGGGAGCTTTGGGACTCAATTCAAATGAGTAAGTTTGACCAAAAAGTTTTATGCGGAAATTAAGAAGTAGTGATCAAGAGAGAACAGGAATTTTAAATAGGGCCCAAGCTGAAAAGCTGGGAGAATTTCAATCCGGAACTTTTGTTCAGCTCATTATTACAATAAAAGTAACATGCAAACTAAATCTGTATCCAGATAGCTCTGAACTACATTGAAATTCAAGGGTTGTTGGACTTTTTGTTTAGGTCCTGATCTAAACTGAATAATCAAAAATAAAATCATATTGTCAGACTAGGAGAAACAAGACATTTCAAATAAAAGTCAAGAGGTAACTTGAATCAGACAGAAGTTTATAGCAATAGATATTAACATTCATAGCTTCTTTGCTCTACAGATAACTGTAATAATCAGAATTCAGTAAATACACTAAATTGAACCCAAGAGCTACATTGTGACTTAATAATTATTGACAGTTAAATAAAAAAGTTCAACAAATGAAACAAAATAAATCCAAGGAAGTCTGAATTCAGAATTACACTAAATATTTTTTTTCACTGCAGATGCTAGCCATTTTGAATTGTATTCTTTGCTTTATAAATTAAGTATCTTCACTTAGCACTGTAATTATACCTGCTCACTCTGGAAACTTGTGAATCTAGGACTGGAGGGTAATTCTGTGTTTTTGCGTTAATTGGGTATAATGAATCTGAAAGGAAATGTAGTTGTGGGAGAAAAACAAACAAAAAAGAACGAGAAGTCCAACCTTGGCTTTCAGAGAACTGATCTGAAGAGTAGGGATTTTGTTTGTCTTTGGGTTGGAGCTGCAATAGTTGTTCAGGCTTAGTCAAATGATATTAGTGATCACTGTGGTCATACAGTCATATGATTATGATAACACTGAAGAACTTCATTATTGGTAGAGTAAACAGTGTTATCTCTCTCTCTTGTTTTGCTTAACTGCAGGGCTCATGCTTAGAACCATCCTGTCCTCACCTACCTGGCTTCCTGTTTCAGATTTAGAAAGGAACATGGTATTAATTCCTCTATTCACAGAACATCTCTGTGCTTTTGTCATGGGTGAGATACTGCACTGAGATGAAGTTCTTCCTTATCATGTCAATACAAGAAATAAAGAACTAGACAATCTGCCTTGCTTAAACCAGAGAAAGGCTCAGCAAAACAAAACAAAACAAAACAAAACTTGCCACCCCCACACATACTTGTGCAACCAAGTCCCAGCCATCATTCAAATAACAAACAAGAATTGGCTTGATCTAACTTAGGGTGGATATAGTTGGTGAAAATTCCAGCAGAATACCAGTTATGCAACATACTACCTCAGTATCCAAACCTCTAGGAAGTATCCACTTCTAGGAAATTTGCAGCGGGTAGGTATCCTATTTTATTTGATTTTCAATTCACTAATCCCCTGGTTATATTGAAATTATTTAGTGTCATTCAAAAAAAATGTCATTCACTAAATCAGGGTGTTACAGTTCTTAAAGAGGGAAATAAGATATTAGAACTAAAATACCCTTATTTAGAAGAAACTAACTATTATCTTATTTACATATCAGAAGTATAGAGAGGGCCAAATTGACTCTGGGGCCCCATTGTGCCAAGTTCGGCACAATGCATATGACGACATTATCTGTCAGGGTATGTAAACACTGGCAAGTTAGGTCAACATAAGAATGCTTACATCGACCTAAACAAAGCCGCGTCCACTTAAGTTGACTTAATTTACAAGTGTAGACGCACCCAGAGAGCCTACCTTCTATACATGCAAGAAAAATACAAGTTAGTAACAAGGGATACAATAGAAAAGCACAAAAATTGTCAGCTGAAGAACAAAGAGATAGCCCCATAACAAGTTTGAGCTGCAGGGAGAAATTGGTTCTCCTGAGTACCTGTCCAGTTCATTACCCCAAAAACCCCATCCTTCCTCAATATTTTTTAAAGGACACTATACAATTGATTACTAACATTACTGATTACAGTCTTTTTAATTGTCTTTTTAATGAAATTCTAAGTACAAAAAAAGATCATCATCTTGATCGTGTGTGGGGTAATTTATGTATTGTCTTTATGATGGAAAAATCACTTTCGCAAAGGTAATTTAATCATAGGCAATAGAGAACAGGAACATGCTACATTGTGTCATTTTCTGACTATTTTTATGTCCAAGCACCTTCCATTTAAAACAGGACTACTGACCCTAGTTCACTTGATGGCATTTCTTGTTGGAATATTCATATACCTGGGGTGGTCTTAGGAATTAGGGGGCCCTGGCAAAAGGCAAGGATGGGGCTTCTGACACCACCCAGGGGCCCCATCCTTGACTCCCCTCTCCCCCCTCCCACTGGCATTGCTAGGGCCCCTGATGGTCCCCTGGCCCTGCTGCTGGGGCCCCGCCCCCTCCAGTTGGCCAAGCCAGGAAAATTTTAAACAGCCGTGGCATGGGGGGACCCTCTCCCATGGGCCTTGGGCAAATGCCTCTCCTGCCCCCCTCCTCCCCGCTAAGACTACCTATG
The DNA here is from genome assembly GCA_007922175.1 of Pelusios castaneus. NCBI lineage: Eukaryota > Metazoa > Chordata > Testudines > Pelomedusidae > Pelusios > Pelusios castaneus. Next base: position 3,378,735 of record ML685903.1, read on the forward strand.
CATATATTCCTTACACTCCTATTAAATATCAGTGTCAATATTTAGTTGTAAACTTTTGAAAGAATCATGATGTTTTGTTCAGAACTATGGCTGCGTCTACACTGGTAAATTAAGTTGACTTAAGCTTGCTTAAGTCGACTTAATTTGCCCTGCGTCTACACTACAGTTTCCTTAAGTCGACTTAAGCAAGCTGCTTAAGTCGACTTAATTAAAATTAAGTTGACTTTATAAAACCATATTCCTAGTAGACCTAAGGCTTAAGTCGACTCCCTAGAGTTGACTTAAGCCAGTGTAGATGTGGGGTAGCCCTAAATTGACTTAGGGCTACCTCTGGGCTACAACAATGCCCTCTCTGCCGGGGGGGGCAGGGGGAGCCTGGCATGCCCCCCCCACCTGGCAGGGCAGGGCCCTGCCCACCCTGCCCCTATGCCCTGCCAGGGTCCCTGTCCCCCTTTGCCCCATTGTACCTAGGTACAATGGGGCAAAGGCTGAGCCCTCTGGCATTGGGCAAGGGGTGCCCCCCTACCCCCGTGGACCTCCCCTAGGTCCCCCTAAGCTCCTAGAAGTCGACCTAGGTATCCAGTGTGGATGCTCTAGGTCGACTTTTTAAGTTCCCCTTTAAGTCGACTTTATTTTTAAGTGTGGACACACTAAGAAGACTTGACTAAGTCGACTTAAAGTCGACTTAGTTAAGTCAACTTAATTAAAGTCGACTTAAATTACCAAGTGTAGACATAGCCTATGAGCATTTGAGATACAATCAACCTCCATTCCTGAGATATCTGTTAACTCTGAGGTTTTTCTGTAGCATTGAATTGCACTGTTGAAGGTGTCATCTTGTGGATAAGATGTTACACATTAGTTCTTTTATCTCATTGCTGGCCACAATCTGGGCTATAATTCAAAGGTCCTTTGATTAATTAAAAATCGGAAAAATCTCTTCCCCTAAATCAGTAAAACAATGATGATTAACGGGAATCAGTACAATGGTCACATTTCATTACACGTACTATTTAACCTGCATGCATTTGGTTAGATGAATTTGGTTGGGGAATCATAGGCTATGTCTACACTGGCAAGTTAGTTTGAATTAAGGAAGCTTAATTCAAACTAATTTAAGCCGTGGGCACACTAGGCTTTCGTTAGTTCGAATTAAGGACTTCCTTAATTCGAACTAATACATGTGATTATACCTTTCAAACTAACCCTTAATTCGAACTAGTTAGTTCGAATTAAGTCAATGTGGCCATGTTAGTTCGAACTAACTGCTTAGTTCAAACTAACTGGCACATTGACCTTAATGCAACTGACTAATTTGAACTAAGTTTGAACTAAAATTCCAGTGGGACCATGCTAAAATTAGTTCGAATTAGTTAGTTCGAATTAACTAATTCAAACTAATTTTGGTAAGTGTAGACATAGCCATAGATACTTAGCAGCAAAATCTGTACATTACTGCACATCGTTGTCAATTGTCCTGAAAATCTGAATGTTGACTAGATTACTGACTGTTTGTACACAGTTGTCCTGTTCTCTTTGGTCTGTTCATCCCAAAAAGATAAATGCGAAAGATTGTGTCTTGTTTTTATTTTACCTTGAATCTCATTAGGTGGGGGCTTAGTTTGATCTTTTCTTTTTGGGTGTTCAATAGTTAAATATTCTAAGTACTTGCACCTAATAGGAACCAAAGTGGTTTATGTCAAATGTATATACTGTTTCTTGGTTGTTGTTTTTTTTAATTTGTCCATGAATATTAGTAACCCCAAGGCTGTCTTAAGGTATCTTAATAAACAAAATGGTTGCCTTCAATCACAGACAAAGTAAATGTCTAAGCCAGTTTTTTCATTATTTACTTATGCAATCAGCACTCATTCAGAATCAGCAAGGTTATGTTATATCCTTGAGAAAACTCTAAAACCCAGGATGCCTGCTGAGGATAGGTACTGTGTCAGCTTACCATCATCATCTAAATTATGGAAGGAGTGGTTGGAGACATTGGTAGCTTGAGAGGTTTTTGGTGCCCAACCATGGTTTCTTGAGAATCAGCCTGACCATCAGTCTCTTTTAGAGTGGTCATTAGATTGCCTTCATTAGAAGTCAGAGGTGCTTTGCTTACATTTTATCCAGCTATGATGGACTTGGATCAATTTTGCACCTGATGGTCCAGGGATTCTTCATGGCTTCTAATGATTCTGTTTGTGCATGAGAGGACCAAATTATATTAGGAAAGGTGGATCCTCCTAAGTTGGTGTCTTTCAAATCGTTGAGCCAATGTCTGATCTGGACATAAGTTCAGCAAGATATAATGGGAGTTCTTTAGAGAGCTGCAACAGAATCATGAACAGTTTGAAGGCTTTCTGTTTTGGACAGCTAACTATTTGGAAGAGATGATGTTGGTGAAACTCAGCATGGAATTGATGTGCTTTCCTCCTTTACTGGATTGATGTTCATAGGAGGGTCATGGGATATTGCTGAACTCAGTGAGAATAGGTCATGAATCACCGATATCCTAATTTTATGCTGTCTGCTTTATTTGACACAGTTCACCCGTGAACCAAATTAGGTGACAGTGTGGAAGAGAGTCCATTTTATTCATTCAGTTCATTAATAAAATGATTAGCCAGTAGTTGCATTGTTCCACATCATGGTCCTTTACTTTTATGAACAAAAATCACAGTACTCCAAAGCAGTGTTTTAGTGCATAATTGGAACCCACATCCTCTAGCAGAGTAAAAGAGAATTCCAGTAACAGAGGAAGAGGGGAAAAAAGAATAAGCTCTCAGTGTCATTTTTAAATGATGCATCAAAGAGGGAATAATAAAACAAAAAATCTCTGAAAGTAAAGAATGCCTGGAAAAACTCAAAATACTTTATTTCAAACAGAAAAGCAGCAGCATCTGTACAACTATAGAGTTTTCTTCTGTTAGAAAATAAACAAAATGAGTTATTATTAACTCCAGAAGATAGAATCCCTTGCTGTGCAGATGAAAACATCATAATGAATTTTGTATGCAGTGGGTGAAATTGAATTCCAATGTGTGCATTTCTTTCCAATACCCACCATCAGTGGACATTGAAGATGTCATTTGAACATCCAGGATTCCTGAGAATTATGATCTATGGAAGTGAAATGAGGGTGATAGCCTCTTCTTTCTTTTGATATATCCTGATATGGACTGGAATACATCTACCAGTGGCAGGTCATCAAAATGTCAGACCTTGAGGGAAAATGGAGTGTGTGAGCCTCAAAAGGCTAGCAATGTTATAGAATGTTAATCCTCTTACTTTTCAGATATCATCATCATTACTCTTTTGTTGTTGCTTTAGTTTACTTTCCACTATCCTCTTTACATGCATACCTGCATTGAGATAAAACAGAAGCCTTTCATTTTTAGAGGTCTCAGGCTATAAGTAAATAAGTTTGAAAATCTTCCTCCAGAAAGGGATGTAAAAACCGTCATTAATTCAGTAAAACACACAACAAATTACAGCCTTTTATCAGTACAGAAGAATAATCATAAGAGTAGAACTCACTCACCAGGGGATTGAATCCATTGTGGCTGAAGAATTTTGGAAAGAACCTTTAGAATCTTTACCTTAGGGTGGAATTTGTGTACCTGCAAACAAGAGGAATAGCACTCCCCAGTAACAGATTTAATGGAAATGATTCTTCCCAATGCTGACACAGGTGGTTATGTGATGTATTATTTAAAAGTTTTACAATGTAGTTTTATGTAATGTTAATAGGCCCATTCATAAAATAAGTGCTTTGGGATTTCTGTGCATGATAGTTCCAGATACCGACCCCCCCTGTCCCCCCACACCAGCCAAGGAAATTAATACATCAATACCGTCAGTGTTTTGAATCCTAAATCTGTTAGTCTTTAAAAGTGCCACAAGACTCTGTTGATTTTCTTTTCTGTTATACCAAGAGTGGTCTGAAACATAAAGAGAAGAATGCAAATACAAAGTTAATTTTTATGTGACCCTTGGGTTGCTCTGACTCGGTAAAATCCAGATGATCTTTTTTTTGAAGCATAAGGGATGTACAGCTCTTTATTTTTAATATATAAGAACAGACAGGATGTGCATCCCAAGGTACATAACTTTTTTTCTCTTTAATCTTGCTTGCATGCAAGCAGCTAAGAGTTTTGTCTTGAACAAGAGCATCTTCAGACCATTAGTATGTTGTTCTCAGGGTCAGCAGTACAATTTTTAATTCTAATTTGGTTGACAGACAGTTGCCTATCTCCATTTTACTGTTAAAGTATGAATGATTGGCTCAAAAAAGGACTCGTTCGCTAAGAAAGCTTACATTCATGTCAGACAGAGGACTTCTGCTTTCATCTTTAATTTTCCTGGCCTGGCTCAATATCTGAAATATTTCATCTGTGATGGACCAGGTTCTGTTGGTGAGTGAGACAAACTTTTGAGCTGCGCAAAACCCCTCTTCTTCAGAATAGCTCCGTGTGGCTCAAAAGTTTTTCTGGCTCAGTAACAAAAAATTATATGATAAAAGATATTATCTCACCCACCAACCCCCTCTAATATCCTGCAACTGACATGGGCTACACCACCATTGCATGCACATCTCTGATAGAATAATTTCCAGCTTGTAGTTTTGTGCCAGTTTCCACCAATACAAGATAGAGGACTGGGAAAAAACAGGAATATAATATTCACAATGATCCTAAATTAATAGACTAAGACCCCCATACAGTTAAGCTGTACACTGAGGCTATGTTTACACTTACTAAAATTAGTTTGAATTAGTTAGTTAGAAAAAATTAGTTCAAACTAAGCAAATGCTATTCATGGCACTCGTTTTGTTCGAATTAGCTATCTCCATTGATTTTAATGGGCCAGTTAGTTCAAACTAAGAAATTAGTTCGAACTAACATGGCCACATTAGTTAATTCAAACTAACTAGTTTGAATTAACCCTTACTTCTAATACCCTATTCGAAGTTATTAGTTCAAATTAAGGAAGCCCTTAATTCGAACTAATTAAAGCCTAGTGTAGCCATGGCTTTAGTTCGAATTAAGCTTCCTTAATTCGAACTAACTTGCCAGTATAGACATAGCCTGAGTGTGTAACACGTAACAAAACAACATTATGTTCACATCAATGTGGTCCAAATATTTTGCCTTTTGACAGTAAGAATTCTGCCAATTTTTACTCATTTTCAAGTTCTTGGTCTCCATCAAATCAAATGGCACTGATGACCAGCCTTAAGGATTCAGTTCCTCTCCCTGATAAGTGTTTCAACAGCTACACTTTACTACCATGAAATATAAAGATGATCCAAAAATGAAAGCCAGGATAATGAACTTTTACCACAGAGGAAGTCTGTTGAAAAAGCTTAAATAGTTTTGAAGCATGTGTTTACTATTTGAGTTTGACTTGCTGAACTAAGGAAAGTTGGATGAAGTCAGCTGCAGGGTGCCTGGTTTTTATTTTGCACCATATTTGAACTAGAGTTACCTAAATTTGCAATCTGTTTCACAGACAATCAGCATTCCTATATTAAGTGCTGCTTGTATCCAATTGCATGTTAGACTGGAGTTACTTGTCCTTCAGCTAGTTTTTTTTTGCATAGAGGAAAATCCTGCAATCACCTCTATAAACATAAAGTAGCTCAGAAATAGTAGAATCAGAATCCTGTGTACCATGATGCCACACTCTGTATGGAGACCCCTGAGGTGAATGGGTCTAACGCAGCATGTTTCCATGGACTACTGCATGTTGTAAAGTGGTATCATAGAATATTAGGATTGGAGGTGACCTCAAGAAGTAATATAGTCCAACCTCCTTCTCAAAGTGGGAAAGTGGGACCAATCCCAACTAAATCATGCCAGCCAAGGTTTTTCAACCCAAGCCATACAACTTCTAAGGATGGAAATTCCACAACCTCCCGAGCCTATTTCCTTCAACCTCTTTTCCAAAGTCATGTACCTCATCCCCTTAATCACTTCTCTTAGCCTCTGCTGGACTCTCTTCAATTTCTCCACTTCCTTCCCGTAGCTGGACACAACACTCCAAGTACGCCCTCATCATTGCCAAATAAAAGGGAAAAATCACTTTCCTAAATCTGCTGGCAATGTTACTGTAACCCAGGCCTCCTGGGATATCCACTTGAATATGCAAAGATCAGGGCAAGCTGCAAAAAGGAGAGCAGATTCTCTCAGCACTGGAGACTTACCTGGAGCTAAACTCCCCAACCAGTCACAGACAATGCTCCTGATTCCCCACATTGGATATCAAGAAGTCACCACAAAATATACTCAGACCCATTTATTGCATTTCAGCCACCAGTCCCCAATATAGTCACTGGGTCTGGTAAAGAGAGAAATTGCCTAAAACTCCAAACTCTTTACCCAAAAAGGTTTCTCCTGATCCTAAAGGGTCAGCCGCATTACACAGAAAAATATAGGTTTGGATCTTACCCAAAATACCACGCTGCCAGCCATTCCTTTAGTAACTAAAACTAAAGGTTTATTGTACAAGAAAAGAAACAAACTACGAGAGTATTGTTAAAGGATTAAATAATTACATACATACAAATGATTTGAAAGTCCAATACATCAGGTTTTCTGTAGAATTTGAAGTTTGCAGATCTTAGGCGCACATCCAATACCTGGATGGGTTTAAGTCCTTGTTTCATGGCATCATTTGTTAGAAATCCAGTTCAAAGAAATATAGACCAAATAGTTCTAGTGTAGAGTTTGCTCTAATTCTCCCATGTGAATTAGCAGGGTGATTCCAAGGCAGTGCTGGCTGGGATCTCAATCCTGCAGCCCAAACTTTCCCTGAGAAACTTGGACATATGTGAAACCAAGGGATTAAGTTCCCAACTACATTTTACAACTGTAGCAAGGTGGGCATTTGCAGGTCATTTCTTCATGTGGGTTTTGATGACTGTTCACAGATACTTCCTTAAGTGGAGAATAGCAATGTGTATTGTCCTTTGAAGTAAAACCCACCCTTCTTTAACGTGTTGGAAAGAATACTGTAGAAGACCATATCAAAAGCTTTGCTAAACTTTAGATATATCATGTACACCACTTTCCCTCATCAACAGAGTCACTCTTCTCTTCATAGAAGACAGTCAGTTTGGTGAGGCATGACTTGTCATTGGTGAATCCATGATGACTGAACCTGATCATCTTCAGACTACTGCAATTACAGAATTATATATTGGCTGCAAAGTAATTCCATAGCCACTCTACATCTAAGAGGAAGAGAGGAGTTAACTTCTGAAAAACACCCCATTATGCCAATACAGGCTACATAGGTTTGTTGAAGGGTGTGGGATTTAGCCTTCAAGAATTCTGTGATTATTCTGTAAAATGAGTACATTAAATAAAAAGAAAATCAATGCTAAAAATACCAAACTCTCATCTAAGTAAAACATTAATCCATTATTAAAACACATTTTTTTAAAAAAGTAGTCTCTATTTCCTTTGCTGTTTTCTGCAACCAGTTTTGATCCTGTAATCATCCAGGGCCACAAACAATGGTACTTAGTTAACGGTACTTACTTCCCTGACAACATCTAGGTCCATGTGCCCTGAAATCAGGTAGTTTGTTATGTCAGTGAAATGATTTGAACCTTTAATAATTAGTTCCCATAAAAGTGATAGGACTTTTGTTTGTTTGTTGTTTTTAATGCATTTATTAGGCATATATTTGTTTTTTAGATTTGCTAACAAAAATAATAAAAGAAGAGGGACAGAAGTATCTGAGGGCAGAATTGGACCCATAGAATCAAATTCTGTCATCCAGGGATTGCATGGCTGCCTCTGTAGTTAACAGGAGAGATGCATGAATATGAAAGGCAGATTTTTGTTCTTTTTGAGGTTTAAATAATAATAATAATAAAAACCCTGTGGATAAAGAAAAAGGAAACTTTCTGAGGGTACATCCCACCCCATCATCCAAATCATTAATAAAGATATTAAAAACAAAACCTGATTGCCTTCTATGATGAGATGATTGCCTTTGTAGATGTGGGGAAATCGGTGGATGTGATGTGATATACCTAGACTTTAGCAAAACATTTGATACAGTCTCCCACGGTATTCCTGCCAGAAAATTACAGAACTATGGGTGTAACATGGATAAGAAAACTAGCTAAATCATTAGTCTTAATAGGTTGTGATCAACATCCTAAGTTTGTGAATGACACTAAATCAGGGGGATGGGATATGCTGGAGAGGATACAGAGTGATCTAGAAAAATTGGAGGATTGAGTAAAAAAAAATCTGATGAGATTCAAGAAGGATAATTGCATAATAGGACACAAGAATCCATGTACTGCTACAGTCTAGGGACTGACCAGCTAAGCAGCCATTCTCCAGAAAAGGACTTAGGAGCTAAATGGCCAACAAGCTGGATATGAATGAACAGTGTGCCCTTATTACCAAAAGTCTAACAGCATACTGGGCTGTATTAATAATAACAGATGATTATTTCCCTCTATCCGGCACTGGTGATGTCAAATCTTGAGTATTGGGCCCCCCGCCACTATAGAAATATTGAGTACTGGGCGCTGTTGTACTTGAAAAGAAAAACTAGCAGGATTTTATTCAGGGGGACAAGGCAATATGCCACATTTATTGTGAGGAAAACACAATTATGTTAATAGCTAATATCTAGTACACACACACACACACAGACACACAGATGTTCTGTAATTGGTCATGTATAGTTACCAGTCCTGATTGTTGCTTGCGATCGTAGCTTGAGTTTGTAGCTGGTATTCGCAGCTCATGGCAGCTACCTGGGCAGGGAAGTTGGGTATGAGGAAGACCGGGGTCTTTGTTGGGCACATAGCTGTGCACCAATGCTCTTGGATGCTGTGTAGAACATTTTCACAAAGGTATGTAGTCTCAACCATCTTTATCCATGGATCTTGCTGTGTCACACTGCCTCAGGTTCTGTATAACCATCAATTAATGGCAGATGTAACTTTGATCTTGTCCTTGATGTGCCCCCCCCCCCTGTTTTTTTTTTTTTTTTTTTAAGAGTGGATTCTTTTTGCTATTGCAGGGTTTCATTGCATTGTTCTTCAGACATCAAGGAGGCGCTGGGACTTTGTCACCAGGACAGGCTGGAGATGGACACTGATCCCATCACACACACGCACCCTCATTCACACATCCAAACAAAGTTAAAAACACATCTAAATGAAGTTTCAGCAAAACTTAGACTGAGCAATACAAAATGAAGAAAATAATTCAAAATATAGTTTTGGTTACAGTGTGGTGTTACATGTCAATGAATGAGCATGGTATTTTTATCAATGAATATTCCATATAGAAATTTCTGTTTGAAGCAATTCTATGGTATAAATTCATCTTTAATGCTACAGCCCCACACCACTTTGGGCCCCTAACTATACAAAGAATGTAGACAAACTGGAGAGAATTCAGCAAACAACAAGATTAGGGTACTAAGGCACATGATTTATGAGGAGAGGCTGAGGGAACTGGTCTTATTTTATCTGCAGAAAAAAAGAATAAGGGTGATTTGATAGCAGCCTTGAACTACCTGAAAGTGGTTCTAAAGCAGACGGAGCTACTTTTTTCTCAGTAGTAACAAATGATAGAAAAAGGACTGGGTTGGATATGAGGAAAAACATTTCACTAGGTGAGAGGTGAAGTATTGGAATGGGTTACCTTAGGATGTGATGGAATATGACTCCTTAGAGGTTTTTAAGACCTGGCTTGAAAAAGCCATTGCTGGGATGATTTAATTGGCATTGATCCTGCATGAGTAGATCCCTCCAAATCCTAATTTCTATGGCTATGTCTACACTTAGCAAAGTTAGTTTAAATTAGTTAATTCAAACTAACTAATTCAAACTAATTTTAATTAGTTTGAATTAAGTTAATTTGAACTAGCATGGCCCCACTAGAATGCTAGTTCGAACTAAGCAAGTGCCATGCTCAGTTGTATTAGGATCAATGTGCTGGTTAGTTCAAACTAAGCAGTTAGTTCGAACTAATACGGCCACATTGACTTAATTCGAACTAACTAACTAGTTCAAATTAAGGGCTAGTTCGAAGTAAAATGAGGTTTTACTAATTCAAATCAACTTTTTCTTAATTCGACTTAAGGAACTGCTTAAGTCGAATTAAGGAAACTCAAGTGTAGACACAGAGTTAATTAAGTTGACTTAAGCCTGCTTAAGTCAACTTAATTTACAAGTGTAGACACACCCCAGATTCTAGGAAAAAGAAAGACATTCAGTTAATCATATCTGATAAGCTTGCACTGTAATTGCTAGTTCTAGCAAAGAGTTTCTCAGCTCAAAAACTATATATTTCCATTATTTCCATTATTCTATTAGTTACATATTCATTACTTAAAATAATTTGCTGGATTGTGACAGATCTCCATAAGTAGTGAGGCAAAATAAAAGGAACTGACAGAATGTGAGAAACCTACAGTATTGCCAGAATTTAAAGAACAAATCTGATATCCTCTGCTGGCTGGCAAAATTCAATATCTGACAAAGAATTACATGTACATCAATGGTCAAGCAATGTGAATTGACAACTACAGTTATGTGTTCACTAAGAGAAGACTACTTTTATAAACTAGTCTAAATATTTGGGACAGGGGTGTCCCTACCTCATAAAATCATTTGGGGCATAGCCTTGGGCCCACCCCAGGCCCGTCCCGCCCCCCAACCCCACTACCACCATGCTCCCAGGCCCTGCCACTGGAAGCTACAGCTCCCAGGATGGATCCAGCCCCTGAGCTTGCTGCCATCAGCAGGCGGCCTCAGGTCCCTGGCTGGACATGGCTCCTGGAGCTGCTGCCACTGCTGGCTGGTGGCCCTGGCTTCCCTGCCATATCTGGCCTATGGAGCTACTGGCCCTGACCAGAGGCCCTGGTTCCATGGCTGGATCCGGCCTCTGCCACTGCCAACTGGTGGCCCCAGTCCTATGTCCCAGGCTGACTCCTGCCAGCAGCCCCAGCCCAGGTTTGCTCCTGCCAGCAGCAATGGCCACAGGTCATGGATTGGCTTCTGACGGTGGTCCCAGCCCTGGTCCCAGGCTAGCTTCTGCTGCTGGCACAGGCCCCAGGCCAGCTCGGGACTCCGGGCACTGACCTGGACACACAGGGCTTGTGCCCCATGTGCCCAGCACCAGCAATGCCCCTGATTTGGGAGATACTTTTTCAGATTGGTTACCATACCTCTCACATAAAATGTGTACTATGTCAAAGATTTCAGGATATTACCAAACCAACATCTGTTAAGGCTGAATCTGAAACTCATATTTTCACTTTTAATGAGATATGAGGCTGGCCCTGTTAGCTGGTAGAGATAACTAAAAAATCTGAAAATAAACAAACAAACATACATGAAGGTTTTAGTCCATCTTTTTCCCCCATTTCCAATAAAAAATGAGTCAGCTGCAATTTCTGAGTAGCTCTACTTACCAGGCTCCTGAGGGCTAGAGTGAAAACTAGGCTCCACTGATGATGGTGCATACCACTACTAACTAAACTACTTCATACAATGGATTACCGATGGCTTCAGAGAATTCTGAAAGATGCAGAAGGAAAGAAATGTATAAGGGAACTTCTCAAGGGAACTTTCTCACTTGTGAGCTAAGGGAGATAGATGGGAGAAATTCTGAAAATGAAGAACTGTCTAGATAAGTGGTAGAAGGTAAGGGGGCTTGCTTTCTGGAGCATTTGGGCCACACTTTATGATGAGAGAGAGTATGTATAATTTGGGTGGCCTCCATTTCAGTAGAAGGGTACCCAGTCCTACGAGGCATATTGGCTAGACTAGTCAGGAGAGCATTTAAACTTACAACAAAAGGGGAGAGTGAAAAGGAGGAATAAATGAGCATTTATTTAGCACAAAATCAAAATATGAAGAGATGAATCAGTCAATTCACCAAGACACATAAGAGAAGAAATTCTTTAATAGCTCAAACACCAGTGCCAGGAGTCTGGGTAATAATCAAGAGGAACTTGAATAGCTAATTTATGAACCTAAATTCAGCCTAGTAGGTAATACTGAGACTTGGTAGAAAGATTTGCATGACTAGACTGTTAAAATAACCTAGGAAAGAAAGATCAAGTGAACCAAAGGACACCCTATGTCACCCTTTGGCACCCTATTTAAAAGTGGCATTACTTGAACACTCATGTTGATTTTTAATAAGTCTTGGAAATATGGGGAAATTCCAGAGGACTGGAAGGAAGTTAATACTGTGGTAATATTTTAAAAGGATAAATGGGAGGACCTGGGTAATTATAGGCCTCTCAGCCTGATATTGATCCCAGGCAAAATAATATAGTAGATGATACAGAACTCGATTAATAAAAAATGTTAATATAACTAAGGTTAGTCAACATGGGCTTATGGAAACTATAACTTGTCAAAATAACAATATCTTTTTTGATGAGTTTATAAATTTCGGTGATAAAGGTAATAGTATTTATGGAATATAGTTAGGATTAGATATACAAAGAACATTTAGATGTTGTGACACTGAACATTTCCATGCCTAACTTTTAGATACTTAGAAAATCACTGGCATTCACAAAGCCTTAGTTCAGCGCCAAGGCTCCTTCTGCAATGAGTTGAGAGGAATAGAGCCTTCGAACAGGATTAACAAAAGCCAGCTGTTTAGGAGGCACACTACCTAAATTAGCCAATGGGAGATACCAACCTGAGGGGCAGGCACTGAGGTCCAGGCTTCAGCAATCCACAATCTTATGTTTGGGATTCTCAGCCACAACTCCCCTCTTTGTGTTAGGTACCTACTACACTTTGACAAGAAACTGAAGGAGGGAGGACCTCTCTCATAACTTTTAGCCTAGGGATGTTAGAGTCCTCCACTTGAGAGGACAAGGGATTTGATCAAAGATCTGCCACATCTCAGCTCAGTGCTCTAAAACTCAGCTATGAAATATTCTGAACTCAAGTTCCTTCAGTCTCTCTCTCCTACCTCCTCCTCCTCCTTTTCCTTCACCACACTGATATTTTGTCACCTATTTTGATACCTATGGGGATCTGTGCAAGTAGGCAACCTCGGAAAATACTTACAGGATTGGGTCCTACAGATGAGTTAGATGCAGGCAGGCTTATCTTTCTCTGGTTTGTGAATTGCTCTAGGACTTCGATACCTAGTTGCCTGTTATGGGACTGTAGTGTGCATGCACAGATGCAGAAACCTATGCACTAAGGAACATTAACTGCAAAAATGTAGGCACAGAAAGAATTTTGGTACCTCCAGCATTAAACAGCAACTGAGCGGGTGGGTTTACACTAGGACTGAAGTGACCACATTCTTTTGTGAATGCAGTCCTTAGAATTCTGTAAAGCTTTAGAATTAGTGCAAAAGAGCATTTTGATTTTTAAAAAAATAGAGGATACAAAATCAACATGCCACAAATTATGTGGATTAAAAGATGGCCAATGGATATGTCTTAAAAAGTAATTGTAAACTGGGATTCATCACTAAATGGGGTAGTGCAGAGACTATTTCCTGGCTTTATACTATTTAATATTTTTATCAGGAATCTAGAAGATGATAAACTCATCACTGAGAAAGTTTGCAGATTACACAGGTCACTGATGTGACTTGGATTTTCTGATAAACTCAGTGCAAGCAAACAATATGCATTTCCATATGGCCAAACATATGTCCATATATGTAAGAACAAAAAAATGCAGGCCACTCTTACAGAATGTGGAAATATAACGTGGGAAGTGTAGACTCTTAAAAAGGACTTGGACTCATTGGTGGATAATCAGCTTAATGTGAGCTCCTCACGCAGTGCTGACTCTAAAAGGTTTGGTCCTGTCCTTTGATGTACAAATGGGAGTATCAAGTAGGGAGAAAGACATTAAATTACTTCTGTATTCAACACTGGTGCAACCACTGCAAGAATACTGTGCCCTGTTTTGATGTCAACAATTTAGAAGGATGTTGAAAATCCAGAGAGGATTGAGAGAAAAGCTATGCGAATGATTAAAGGATTACGAAATATGCCTCACAGTGACTGAACTCCTTTAGGCTATCTAATCATCTCTTTGATAAATTAAATAAAGGGTGACTTCATCATAATGTATAAGTGCTTACAGAAATCTGATAATAGAGGGTACTGTAGAGGTCATGGAATAGCTAGTGAGAGAAATTTCAGTGAAATCATATCCAACTAGAATATGCAGTATGGTCAATAAAAATGCTTTGAGAAATCAGATTGGTTTTACCACAATTTTGTTTTGAAGAAAACTGCAGAAAAATGCTCCACCAGTGTCAAAATGAACCTTTTAGTCATTTTTATGATGAAACATTTCAATTTTTGTTTTGAAATGACTTCCATCTATTTATTTATTTACATTTTTATTTAAATTCTCTGCAAAGAATTTAAAAAAAAAAAAAAAACAATCTGTGCCTTTTCAGGACAAAAAATGTTTTAATTTGGAATAAATCCAAATTTTAAAATCTTGAAAATTTTCATGAAATTAAACTTCTATTGTTAATACAGCACTAGTGCAACAAGATCCAATAGCTCGAAGTTGGAACCAGGCAAATTTAAACTAGAAATAATGTGCACATTTTTAATATTAAGAATAAACTAGCCATTGGAAAAAAATTAGCTAGGTTGTGATTAATTCTCCAAACTGGAACATTTCAATTGAAGATTGGCTTTTTCTTTCCCTAAAAGTTATGTTCTAGTGTTCAAGTATAGCTACTAAATCTCAAGGAGGGTTTCCAGAAAGTTCTCTGGCTTGCATTATGCCAGAGGTCAGATTAAATGATCTTCAAAAAGTCATGGAATTGGAAGAGATTCCAAAGGACTGGAAGAGGGCAAATATAGTGCCAATTTATACAAAGGGGAAAAAGGACAACTGGGGAATTACAGATCGGTCAGCTTAACTTCAATTACCTGTAAAAATAATAGAGCAAATAATTAAGCAATCAGTTTCACAAAACATAGAAGATAATCAGATGATAAGTAAAAGAATGAATGATATCAAGCCAATCAAATACCTCTTCTTCTTCTTTTTTTTTGACAGGGTAACAAACCTGATGGATGGGGCGGAAGTGGTAGATGTGGTATATCTTGATATTAGCAAGTCTTTTCATAAACAAAGCGGGTAAATACAACCTAGATGTAGTTACTATAAATTAAGTGCATAACTAATTGAAAACTGTTCTCAGTGAGTAGTTATCAGTGGTTCACAGTCAAGCTGGAAGCACATATCAAGTGGGGTTCTGCAGGTATCAGTTCTTGGTCTGGTTCTGTTCAATATCTTCATCAGTGATTTAGAAAATAGCATAAGAAATACACTTACAAAGTTTGCAGACTATCCCAAGCTGAGAGAGGTTACAAGTGCTTTTGAGGATAGTATTAAAATTCAAAATGATCTGAACAAATTGTAGAAATGGTCTGAAATAAATAGGATGAAATTTAATAATAACAAATGCAAAGTATTCCTCTTACAAAGGAATAATCAAACAAACAAACAAACAAAATAGGAAATAACTGCCTACGAAAGAGTATCGTGTAAAGAAATCTGAGTCAACAGTGTAACTATTGGGGGGAAAAACAGCAAACATCATTCTGGGATATTTTAGCTGGAATGTTGTAAGCAAGGAATGAGAAATAATTCTTCTACTCCTTTCTATGATGATTAGGTCTCAAATGGAATATTATATCCAGTCCTTGATGCTGCATTTCAGAAAAAGTAATAAATTGAAGAAAATCCAGAGCAGAATAACAAAAATCATTAAAGGCCTCGAAAACATGACCTATGAGCAAAGACTGAACAAAAGATGGGGTTTGTTAGGCTGGAGATGAGAACACTGGGGAGGGGGCATGTGATATCAGTTGTCAAGTCCAAAAAGGTTGTTACAAGGAGGAGGGAGAAAAATAAATTTCCTTAACCTCTGAAGATAGTTGGCTTAAATTAAATTAAGCAGTGGTCTTAAATTGCAGCAAGCGTGGTTTAGGTTGGACATTAGGAAAAACAAACAAGCAAAAAAAAAACTTCCTTGCTGTCACAGAAGTTAAATTACTTGAATAATTTCCCTAAGGAAGTTGTAGAATCTTCATCACTGGAGATTTTCAAGAGCATATTAGATAAACACCTGTCAGGGATGGTCTAGATAATATTTAATCCTGTCTTGAGTGCAGGGGACTGAACTAGAAGACCATTCAACCTTCTTTCCAGTCCTACATTTCTATGATTCTAATGTTAAAATCTGTGAATCTATGAATAGAGTGGGGTCCTAAGAGGGAAACAAGTGTAAGTAATCATATAATTAAAGATTGCACCCTGATGCAAACACAAAAATAAGGTTGTGACCATGTCTTGTCATAACAGTTAGAGCTAGTCAGCCATGCTGGGGAGTAAAAATAGCATTCTCTTAATAGCTGTAGCAGTATCTTTCTCTTCCTGCTTGCGCAATACTTCACTGAGCCCTGGTCTATACTGCCATGTGATTCTAGCAGAAATTGAAGGGAGATATGCAAAGTACTTAAAATACCTTGTGTGTCTCCCTCTGATTGTCTACTGTCTACTTACTGCACTGTCTTCAGTAGCCTGAGCGAGAGAGAAACCACTCCCTTCTGACTCAGGGCTACTCCTTCTGTGGGGATGGTCTTCCAGCGTCAGCTTCCTGAGGGAGTCTTCACAGACCCAATCTGCCGGAGATCAATCCGACGGTGGCAAATTTGCTGCCATCAGTGAAGACAAGCCTTGAGTTCCTGAAGGATAAGTGCAACTCCTAATAATCCTTTCTGTTGTTTTCTGCCTATGGGACATCACATGAGTCTGCAGGTCCCACCCCATTCATAGAGTCACAGATTTTAAATTCAGAATTATAGAATCATAGAAGTGTAGGACTGGAAGAAACTGTGAGTGATTTTCTAATATACATTTGTTCCGGCATATTTATGATCTCCTAAGAGATGTTTGCCCAGAAGACTTTGTAGACATAGTAGAAGTCATAGATCAAGTAAAATCTTATATATACCAGCAAGCTTGATCAGTGCTGACTGCACCATCAAGGATGAATTTAAAAGGAGATGTGCTTAAGAAATGAGTGCTTCACAGAAATTGATGAAATTATGTACTAATATAATTATTGTATATAATGTATATATTATTGTTGTATATATTATTGTATATAATGTAATAATATAATTATTTGGCACTAAAGTGCAAAAATGTATCAATCCAATGTGCTAAAAGTCTATAATCTGGAAGCTCCTGCATTAAATGATACAGATCTCAAAAGTCTGGAGGCAGTAGAAATGAAAATTCTTCAAAAAATGTCAAATGTAAAGGGGAATGACTATAAGACAAATGAAGTTAAAAGGAGTGTAGAATATTAAATCAGGATACAGGACTGGCTACAACCAAAAAGATTATGATGGTTAGGGCATTGCAGAAGACAAACAGATGAGAAGGTGAAAAAGCAAATAAAGTAAATAAAACCAAATAAATACTGACTTAGAGGCCAACCACTGACTTGCTGACAATATTTCATACAAAGGGACATGGCCAGGTACGGCTTAATGGAGGACAAGAAAGGGACAAGAATGAATAATGATGTGGTACTGCTTTCCTTGTCTGCAGAGATGTTCTGGAATGAAAAGGAAAGGTTTATATATTATATTAATTGTTAAACTACTAAGAAAGGAATTACAGAAATGGCATGAATACAAAATATAACTGAAACTAGAAAAGAATATAAAAAGACATGAGGTTCAAACAATATGCAAAAATACACCTGATTTTGTTCTGTACATAATGAATGTTGACAAGAGCACACAATCTTAACCCATGTAGTTATTTTACAACAAACTCAGTGCTAGATTTTATCATAACAATACCTAGTAAGGGAAGCATATAGCAGCCCACCTCATGAGCTTTCCACGGAAAGAATTTTGATTCAAAGAGGCAAATTCCTCTGTACTCTCCCCTAATTCTCAGGGATGGAGAATCTAACAGAGATGACACGCTCCCCCCGCCCTTCCCCCCCTCCCCTCCCCGGAAAGTGAAGCCTACATCTTCACAAAGTTTCCATCATATGTCCTCTGGGAAGGAACAGTAGCCCAATAGTTAAGACACTACCCTAGGATTTGGAAGACCCAGATTCCACTTTCTGTTCTGCTATGGACTTCCTGTGGGATCTTAAGTAAATCACTTTTCCTCTCTCTGCGTGTGTCTACACTAGTAAATTAAGTCAACTTAAGTAGGCTTAAGTTGACTTAATTTACTCTGCATCTACACTGGAGTTTTCTTAAGGGGACTTAAGCTCCTCCTTAACTCGACTTAAGGAAAAAAATAAGTCGACTTAAATAAGACCTCGTTTTAAGTCGACTTAAGGCTTATGTCGACTTCTTAAGTCGACTGAAGCCAGTGAGGATACCCTAAGTCAATTTACGAGATAAGTCGAATTAGGGCAGGGGAAAAAGGGAGCCCCTGCTCCCTTCTCCTCAGAGCTGCAGCTTGTCGGCGGTCCTGGGGAGAAGAGTTCCCCAGGCAGGGTTCCAGCAAGAGGGAATCCACCCCTGGAACCCTGGCTGGAGAGCCCTTGGGGCGGGGGGTTCCCTTCTCCCCAGGAAGCTGCCAGCAGCTTGTCCTGGGGAGAGCCAGTCCTGCGCGGGGCTGGTTCTCCCCAAGACCGACAAGCCGCTAGCGGCTCGTCCCAGCTCCCTTCTCCCTGGGACCACTCAGGATCCCTGGAGCTCTGCGGCTCCTTTCTGCCCAGGACCGCGCTCCAACTGATAGGGAAACCCCAGGGATCCCTATCTGCTGGAATGCTGGCAATTGCCGGCACAGCCCTCCTGGTGATAGGGAAACCCTGGGGTTAGTTTGAATTAACCCCTTAGTTTGAATACCCTATTCGAACTTATTTGTTTGAATTAAGAAAGCCCTTAATTCGAACTAACTAAAGCCTAGTGTAGCCATGGCTTTAGTTAGTTCGAATTAAGCCTCCTTAATTCGAACTAACTTGCCAGTGTAGACATAGCCAGTGAGACCACAGAAGTACAGACAGTGGGTTGTGGAAAGTAATGGAATGGAGGGCATAATCCCCTTCCTTGAGTAACAACCCATATGGAGAAAGGACAATGCATCCCACAGTATATACAATATGTCCACAATTTCTATAATCCACAAATTATAAATTGTGAACCAGCTACTGCCCTGGTGAGAAGCTATTCTAACAATTAATCTCATATAAGTCAATTCTACTTGTGGGGTAGCTACTCATAAATATCAGTGAAGGGTTCATAATTTCAGCCTTTAGTGTGAAATATGTTTCTTAAAAAAAAGCCCAATAGCTTGTGTTTCACTGTTTAAGGCAATGTATATTTTAGTGAAAGGGATGTCTATTTTTTTCTGGAAACGTAATGAAATAGGTAGAACAACATTACGTAGTGCTTTCTACAATTCATGGAGGTTGATTTTGTCATTCTTGACAGCAATAAGAAGCAGTGAGAACCCTAGTCCTTTAAAACAGTTAAACTGTAAACATGTAGGTAGTCCTATTTCTGGCAGATATGGTGATTTCCTGAAAAATGTTTGGAATACATTTTTGAATTAAATTTAAATTTCTTTAAGGTCCATTGTATTAATTAAATAGTCTGTATATTATTGTGGACTAGGATTGGATGAAATCCGTTGAGGAGGAAAGTGTAACAGATATGAGAGCCAGGGATTCAAAGCACTGTATTGAACAATGTGCAAGACTTTTGAAACAAAAGTATTAAATGAGTTTCTATCAAACCCAGGCTGATTATCCATTTAATTGTCACTGATAGGATGACCAGATAGCAAGTGTGAAAAATCAGGGATTTTTTTTTTAAAGGAGAGAAATAATTGCATTCCCCCATTATAGTTCTTGAATGGCACCCACTCACCCACCCAGTCTTTTTTCTCTTAAATTTTTGAGTCACATATGCCACAGTTCAGGGCAAATTTCCCTGTATTCCCCTTCCATGGTAATAGATGTACAGCTATCAATGGCTCACAAAGATTTGTGGTTAAAATGGACAAAACCTAGTTGTGGGTTTTGATGGTCAAAAATTACTAGAGCCTGAGGGATGGGTGTTCTCTGGTCTGCTCTCTCAGGTATTTAATGCAGGTTCTTTCACTGTTCTTCATATAAGTTTCTTTGTAATGCTTTCACCTTAAGAATAAGTGTGCTTGCTTATAAAGAGCTATGTGGTAAATTTTATCTGTTGGCAATTACATTATTCATAACCTCTGGAGAAAGCAAAGTAGAGATGTTGGCTTATTTAGGCAATCTTCCGATTGAAGATATCACAAAGTAGGCAGGGTACTGTGCATGCTGGGGAAAAAATATCAGGAAGGAGATAGAAATGGGTCTCTACCCAAGACACATGATGGCTTAAGAGCTGGAAGCCTAGAGGATGTGTCCTTCAAGAACCCCAATAGGGGAATACAGCTTTTCCTATGCACACCACTGAAAAAAAAAATAGTTCTGATCTTTCACCATATTGACATATAGCATCAAAGCCTCAGGCGCCTCCTGGACTAGCTAGAAAATGCAACATAATTATTAATTTATTTCATGCCACCCTTTCTTCCCTTTAAGTTTAGAATCAATTGATTTTAAACTGTCCATAGGCTCAGCAACGTGTCAAATATTCGTTTTTGGGTTGTTGTTTTTTTCCTCTAAGGCTGTATGTTTGTTTCAGTTTGTGTCCTTCGAAGCCTAAGAATGACAGGCCGTTAAGGATATCATTCTATCATGGAGGTGAAGAAAGTCACAGATTCCGTGACATCCATGATTTCTTTCTGGGCAGTGCTGCTGCAGCTGTCAGTCCCGCTGCTTTCAGAGAAGAAGCCCCAAGGCTGAACCAGTGGATGAGTTTGGTTCAGCCCCACTGGGGCTGGAGAAGAGGCTGTAAGCTCCTACTGTAGTTATGAGCTGACCACCAACTGATGCTCAAAAGACATGGAAGCAGTGGACCCCAAGCTGCCAGAGCAACTGGCCAATGGCCTGCACCTTGGACCACCAAGACAATGGTTTCCAGGCCACAAGTAATCAGCAGTCCCTAGAACTTCTGGATGAGCTAGGTCTGGCTGACCATGGGAGCAGCTTTTCCAAGGGCTGCTAGAGTATCAGTTGGGATTGGGTCATAGAATCATAGAATCATAGGGTTGGAAGGGACCTCACGAGGTCATCTAGTCCAACCCCCTGC
>ML685903.1:3412335-3455056 GCA_007922175.1 Pelusios castaneus
CATTACACTCCATTGGCCTCCTCCCTGCTTGTCTGCCACATGCTCACAGCTTCAGTCCATGCAGACACTCCCTGCTGGAGGAGGGTAGGAGATGCTTCCTGGCAGGAGCCAGGAAGTTCTCCCACCATGCCGCAGTTTGTAGTCCAGAACTTGTAGTTCTCACTGCTGCTGCTGAAGCACTCTGGACCTTGGGCTACATATGTATCCCAGGATTGCAATAGTACCTTTGGCCACAGTGTCACACTGGGAGTTCATATTCAGCTGATTATCCACCATGATCTCAAAACCTTTTTCACAGTCACCCCTTCCCTGGGTAGAATCCCCAATCCTGGAAGTTTGGCCAACAGTCTTTGTTTCCAGATGAACATATTCTCATTTAGCTTTTTTTTTTTTTTTAAGAATAAAGTTGTATGTTTTATTTCATCTTAACTTGAGTCTCTGGCAGGTACCATGAGGCAGAAAAGTCTTTAAGCTAATTATTTGATTATACAGGAGATTGATTTCGCCTTGCGGTTTAGATATTCTGATTACCACAAATCCATTGCTAAACTGAGTCATCATCAGGTGCATGATTTATCCATACTATAAGCATAGGGCTGGGATCCAGTGAGGCCATATTGATAATAGGTTCTGCTTTATGTACCGCTATTGTTAGCCATATCTGACTTTACTGAATTATTTTGCAAAACAATTCAAATCTGCCTTTTGATATATGTAATACTGAGATAATTCTATTTAAGGATACAAGCAGCCTTATGGACAAAGATTCTGGCAATATTTCAGCTATCAGTGCTACCTGGCAACACTGCCACTTTTGATCTGATAACTAGTGATCATTCTGCTGTGATTTTATTTCCTTTATTCCATTCTACATCTAGAGTTAACATTTCAGATCTTATCATTCAAAATGTGCTTTGTCTGTCTTAAAGAATCAATTACCTCTGTAACTGTCCTTTTGCTTATGGTGAGTATGCTAGTTCCTCTTTTTTTTTTTAAACTATATGGGGTTAAATGTTGTCTTTAAAATCAATGGAATCGCTTGGGGTAATTGATGGAAGAATCTAGCTCACAAACATTAAAGAGTACCAGAGGCTATATCTACACTTAGGGATTTAGGTCGACTTAAATAAGTCGACTTTAATAAGTCGACTTTAAGTTGACTTTATTAAGTCGACTTAGAGAGTCTACACAGGACTCTTAAGTCAACTTAAAGGTGCTCCTATTAAGTCAACTTAGAGAGTCTACACCACACTCTCTAAGTCAACTTGATAGGTGGAGGGAGAGCCAGCCATCTACACTGGCTAAGTCGACTTTAAAAAAGTCAACTTAGATACTAGTTTGAATTATAACGATGTGTTATTAATTCGAACTAGTTTTTCCTTAATTCAATTTAAGGAGCATCTTAAGTCGAATTAAGGAAAGCCCAGTGTAGACGTGGATTAAATTAAGTCGACTTAAGCCTGTTTAAGTCAACTTAATTTATAAGTGTAGTTGTATCCATAGGTATTTATCTCTTACTACACACAACTAAAGCCACAAGTCAAATATAACTATATCTTTAAAAAAGAAAACAAACACACAACACAAAAATGCATCTTGAAGTAAAATGATAAAATGACTACACTCTACCCAGTCACAATTTCACTAACTTATATGGTCTAAAGAAACAGTATTTCCTTGTTTTCATATATTTGATGTACTATATTCAGACAACTGGAATTAAATTTTAGAGAATGCAAACAAAAACATGTTTAAAAAAGTGGGGAGGGGAGTCTATATAAATGTCAGTTGGCAAGAAGCCTGCTTCATAATTTTAACCATCTGAGGTTGCTCACAAAATACACAGCTTCCCATGTGAAAGCATGAATCCTGTAAGCTACTCCTAATGCAATTGCAGTTTGTTTCAAGAGCATGTTTATGTGATCAAGTAAACCAACTATAGGGGGTTGGAGGATGTTTGGATGAGCCTGTCTCCATAACAATTCTGACACTTATTTCATCAGTGTAGTCCATAAGTCAATAGAGATACATTACTGGAAATGCAGGGTTAACCATGATATATTTATCCAACAGAGGCTCTGTGAGCACAGAAGAAAGGGTAAGTGTATGAGAGACTTATAGGCTATGTCTACACTTGCAAGTTAGTTCGAATTAAGGAAGCTTAATTTGAACTAACTTAAGCCTTGGCCACACTAGGCTTTCAATTATAAATAAATTCAATTATACATTTCAAACTAACCCTTAATTCGAATTAGTTAGCTCGATTTAAGTCAATTAGTTAGAACTAACTGGCACATTGAGCTTAATGCAACTGACTAATTCGAACTAAGCAAGTGCCATGCATGGCCATGGCTAGTTTGAACTAAAATTCCAGTGGGGCCATGCTAGTTCAAATTAAGTTAATTCGAACTAACTAAAATTAGTTTGAATTAGTTAGTTCGAAATGTCGTTCCCTACAAACTGACCAATGAGACTGAAGGAGAGAAAAGAGCTCTTGTTTATTATAGCGGTCGCGAGGTTGTCTCTGCACCCCCCCCCCAAGGGGAAACAAAAGCAACAAAAACAAGTGGGAAAAGCAGTACAGTTATACTCTTTGGTTACAGCGTATCTGACGTCATGGTCATAACTCATCTTTGACAGGTACAGGTGTTAATCCGACCGCAGACACTTTCCGTTACTCGTGGTTGCTTGCTACACCTGGATAGCAGAGCGTCCCACTCAGGCGTCGCTTGTATTTTTAGCAGAATAAGCATCCAGCCTTGGGGTTTTTAGTAGCTAAAGGTTATATAGTAAAAAAACAATGTTCAAGGGGCCTAACAGCTAAAGGTTATACAAAATAAAATGGAGTCAATATAGCTAATGCTAAAAAGAGCAAGAGCAAGCACAATTCTGTCTTTAGGCCCCACAGAATTAACTAATTCGAACTAACTTTGGTAAGTGTAGACATAGCCATAGAGTTGCAAGTAGTTGTGGTGAAATACTTGGGGATGGGAAAAGGGACAGCGGAACAGATGGACAAGAAAGGAGCCAAGATAGCAGTATGTATGAAAGTGAATAGAAAAGGATTGGAGAAGAGAAGCCAAATCTTTTATTTATTTATTTATTTATTTATGTATTTATTTATTTTTTAAATGAAGGCTAAAGTAAATTACTGGTCATATCCCTGGTCTATGAGAGTATATAAAGAAAGACCAAAGGTATATAATACATGTATCATAAATATTTATAATCTCATTTAATTACTGCAGTCTAGAAAACATGATCCAGGGCCAGAATGTATTAGTATATATTAAGTAATTAAGAAATAAACTGTAATCATGTAAGCATGAAGATGATGCATCATGTTTTAATATCAAAGAAGATTATGTTTCTAAAGAGCACATACTAGTCCCTGTATTTAGGATAGTATTAGATTTATTAAATGTACATAGACATTTAAAGAAAAAAAACCCATCACTTTTACCGCTGTACATGTATTTACTTTATACAATACTTTCACTTTCTTAATACAAGCACATCTGTTCATTGTGCGTAATCCTTGAAATATCTGTGCAGAGTGAAGTAATGATGAACCTGAGCATCCTTGCAATTTAGGTCAATGTAAGGACCCTTACGTCGACCTAAATTACTCCCTGTCTACACCAGACTTTCATTAAGTCGACCTAATAAGAACCGCCCATTAGGTCGACCTAAACCTTAAATCGAATCCTAAGGTCGACCTAAATGCGGTGTGGACTGGGATTAACCCTTAAATCGACCTTATTAAATTGACTTAAGGGCAGTTAAATTGACTTAACAAAGACTTAACGTTATGTCGACTGAGTCCACTTTGTTAAGTCAACTTAATAAGGTCAAATTTAGGTCGACCTACAGGCGACCTTATTAGGTCAACCTAACAAGGTCGACCTAACTCTTTGTAGTGTAGACATAGCCCTTGATTCTAGGCCAGGCAAATTTTTAATGTTTTGATTAGTGCTGCCACATCAATTTACCAACATGGAATTGATGACATCAAGTATCCTCATTCCAGGAAAGATCATACTGCATAATATGCTACATCAGCATTCAAACAATAACATTAGAAAGACTACATAGCACACAGACTTCAGGTAAAAAAGAAAAAAAATGCAGATGCTGCTATTTTTGTATGGTTACTATTTAGGCAAAATAAATGAAATTAACCTTTTTTTTTTTTTTTTACTCCTGCTATGATAGAATTATACCAGTCAGATGAATAAATACATTTATAATGGACTTGTAATGACTGATTAAACATTTTCAACTATCGTAAACATCTACATCTTAATGAACAAAAAACCCGGGTAGTTCTACTTACTAGAAAGTCATACGTTATCATAATATCCATGTTTTCTATGATGGGAAAAATTGTAGCTTCATAGAAAAACCTCACAGGTTCATTAAATCTTG
Source organism: Pelusios castaneus (assembly GCA_007922175.1). Taxonomy (NCBI): domain Eukaryota; kingdom Metazoa; phylum Chordata; order Testudines; family Pelomedusidae; genus Pelusios; species Pelusios castaneus. The sequence goes on from ML685903.1 coordinate 3,416,764, forward strand.
GGCCTATTAAAAACACCGGAAATTTTGCCATCAACTTTAATGAGACTAATAGGGCTACAAAATTTCACTAGTGATTACTGCTTCAAACCCATAACTTCTGGCTGAGACTGAACAGTATGGTTCTTTTGAAAGATGACCAGGCTTAAGTTGCTTAAAATGTTCAGAAGTAGTGTATTTTCGACTATGCTTCACATTGTCAAATCAGAAGTTGCTTCACTGCTTGAACTACTGGAACATTAGTTGGAACATGAGATTTGTTACTCTTTATATTACGCCATAGTGACTATAATTACACTATGGGTATAATTTTAGTAACTGAAGTTATCACTAATTCATGTATCTGGAAGGGTTGCTTTCACATGAGTGAAAGTAATTACAGCTTAAATACAATATACAATACAATAATATTCTGATTAACATTATATATATATATATATATATATATATAAAACTAATAGGGTAATAAAGGAATAATAATTTAGTCATGTATGCAATTTTATCATTTTATTAATTAATGGCAAATAGCACTCAATCTGTCAGCCAAATCTTCTTCTAATATATATGTTTAATCAGAAATAAAAGGAAATAGATGTGAACTTAGCCTCTGCACAGAGACTTTTTGGACACCTTTATCTGCCTTCTCACCCCTCTTTTTTAATCAGCAGTTTTTATAGATAGGTATCACAGAGGTATAACATTTCCCCACAATTAATTGCCCCAATCTTAGAGGATGAGATTTAATTCTTATTTATGTATTATATATCTTTATTATTATGAAATAATTATTATTTAAGCATTCTTCTCTGATGTACACACACAGTGTTGAGTTAAAAGGAGAAACAAGAAACATTTCCTTTTCATGAAGCCACTATACATCACTTAAACCCTTGCATGTATTAGCAGTTTAGCACACAACTTCTCACTGTCCTCTCACTCCTACCTTTTCCCCAAGAGATTCTATATCACTTTTCCAAATACATATATAACAGGGTAGGAATTTTCTCATCACCCTTTTACTCTCCTCATTAGAATCTTCATCCGCAGCATCTTGATTTTTAAGGAGATCAGTGCAATGATCTACACAAGGTGTTGTGTTCTTTAATTTTTAAGCAGCAAATTCAGGATTTTTTCTAATGTTATTGTACTTATTCTATCAGCTAAAGATGACTGTCCATTATATTTAAGATAGAGGACAGCAACAGGTTTGAAAATGATTCCCTAGGGAGTCTCGTATTTGGAATTCCTAGAGGATCTATCAGATTGAGAATCAAAGGCTCGTCTGTAGATGGATGCGCAACTACCATAGTTCATACCAGGTCTGAGGGTGGAGCTCGAGTTTCAAAGAGTAGTTTCTCACTTTTCTCTCTACAATTGTAATATCCCCCTGTTGCAGAGAACCTCTTAATCTAACCTGTGAATAGCACTGTATAACCAGTACTTGTGACCTCCTAGTCACAAACATATGCAATCCATTTCCTTTCCACCACCTGTTCTTTTAATCTTCAATTGCAAAGCATAACAGAATGAACCACAGGGTAATTGCAGGAGAAGATTTACGTTTCACTGAGCTTTCTCTTCACTCCTCTCCCAGGGGCTCACCTTGTGTGTGTCTCCTGCATGCTGTTCTTTCCAAACATACATCTTTCCATTTACTGGGTCAATTGCCTCATCAGCCACAGTAATTACCATCAAGAGTCTATAACCCCCAACAGAAATACATTAATTGATTTCAAGGAAGCCTGCGCTCTTCCCACTGTTGCAGCAATCTCAGGGATGAACAGTGTTACATCTCCCAAAACCATTTTAAATCCATAAAATCAGGCCCCCCCCTCCCCAAATCTTACATGAGTTTTCACCATTTTTAACTGGCTTTACAGGTAAGTAATATGATAGTATCTTTAGATCACCCAATTACAAGTTGTCAACAACAGAGTTTTTTTAATAAAAGGTTTCATCATAAATTAAAGTCAAAAGAAACCTAAAGGGACATACAGGATCAGTGAAGAGACACACAGGATCAGTGAAGAGTCAAGAAAGCTGAGTTAAGTCACCTCTTCTAAGCCCTATACAGTGCTTCTTTCAAGTGACCTATAAAATAATATTTCAGCAGTTTTTACATATTCTTCCCATGTTAAAATCTAATTATTTGAATTAGTAGTTGATGTGAGTTTTTTATTTATATATAACAGATTTAGACTCCTAGGGCAGAATTATTAGAAGTGCTCAGCAGAATGGGTGCTGAGAGTTATTTTATTTTAATCTGGTAATAAATCAATGTCATAATGGGAGCGCCAAATGTTGAGAACCGGAGGGAATTTAGCCATTATTTAGGTGTTTAAATGGGAGCTGATCTCTTTCAAAAATCTGCCTTCAACTGTGGGTCCTTAACAGTTGGAAATCTGATCATGAGCTTTTTGGAAATCTGGCCCTCGATGCCAAAAGAAATTGTGACTTAAGGTAAGGAAATCCACTCTTCATTTCTAGTGCGATCACCACCACCACCACCATCAATTGCAACAACTCTTAATAAGGATAAATAAATCTACATAACAAATTAGTTTAGTTGTAAATAATCAGAGAGCTCTGAACAAAAATTCTAGAAATGCAATGATTAATACCGATTCAAATAGGTTTTGATTATCCAAAGAATTTATTTATTATTGTAATGAAATCATTTTTCAAATCTTTAATCATTTTGTTCTTATTGTTTTAAAATGACAATTGGGTTTGGCTGTAATTGGGATATCTATTTTCCATTTCATGAAGCTATTTTTCCATTTCTACTCTTAATTAAAAGTTTTTGAAATGTCATATTGTCTGTTATTCTTTAAAATATGCAAATGTGCAGAGCACATCAAGTCTTTCTAATGTAATAACCTATACTAATCTGCCTCATTTATTAATAACAACAATAATAGGGAACTTAGTCTTACCTTATAGCCTTTGCATGCAGCAAATGAGAATATTTAAAACCAAGAAAATTTCATTATAGTTATGTGGTATAATCTGTCTACCCCAGGCTCCCTGGGCTAAAGAAGAGGAATGTGATGCCTCACATGACCCTCCATATTTTCTCCCCCTCCTACGCCATGCAGTCTGATAGGAAGTGTGCTGAAAAATAAATCCAGTTTAACTTACCTGTTCCAGCTTGCCTTATTTACATTCCACACCACAAGGTGTAGACTGGAATTAGTTGCTCACATAGCCCTGAGTACAAAGGTTTTTTGGTGTGGATTATACCTATAGAGATAGGATCTAAATTGAGATGGAGAGAGAGGTGAAACAGACCAAAAACAGCATATTGAAATATTTTTTTAGAGTGAAAGAATGTACTATCCTCTGTCATAATTACATGCTTTTGTGCATACAGCTAGAGAAGAATGGATTAAAGTATTTCTCATATATGTCTAAGTTGCTCACTTTGATCTCCATGCCAAGTACAGTGGAATACAAAGTAAACACTCATGATCAAGTTGCATATTATGGAAAGGATTTTCAAAGCTCTCATCTGTGGCCTAACTTCTCCACTGAAGTCAGGGGGAGCTTTTTTATTTACTTCAGTAGCAGCAAACTTAAGCTAGTGCTAAGCACTTATCAAAATCCCCCTGTAGGTTACTAGACACCCCTGGAGGCTACAGAAAGTTGTTGCCAAAGATTCCAAAGCTATTCCATATTGCCTATTGTATTTTTAAATGACAAGAAACTCTCATAAACTTATTTATTTTTAAATACATTTTAAATGTAATTTATTTTAAAGAATTTTACCTCAAGACTAGGCCCTGGTCTACACAGCAACAATCAAAGTGAGATATGCAAAGTATTTAAAATACCTTACATATCTTCCTCTGATTGCCTACCAGCTACTTACCGCAGTGTCTTCAGTAGGCTGAGTTGGAGGGAAACCTCTTCCCTCTAACTCACTGCTACACTTCTTGGTGGGGAGGCCTTACTGGATTGACTTCCTGACTGGCTCAGCAGGACTTCACAGATCTGATCGATCGATCAGAAAGATCGATCTGATAGTGGTGAATTTGCCTTAGCAACTGAAAGGACTTTTGATATTGTAGCACTTAGTAGAAAATAGATATTACATTGTTATGCCTATTCAGCATTCTCATTGGTTAGATATCTCTGGTTGTTTCTAAGCGTTCTGTATGATGCAATGTTCAGTTTCAGTTTCTCTGTTGCAATTGCATATCCCAGCTTCATATCACACTGATCAAAGTCTAAATACATTTTAATTATGGTTTTCTAGATCATTATTAAAATTGAATAGGGTTGTTGATTTTTAAAGATGGGCCCAGCATAGCTGTGTTCACATATATGTAAAATCAGAAAAGCAATACAATATGAATTAATCAATATTAATTAAAAATAAATATAGCACACATTCTGGTGTTGAATCAACCTAATAAATATCACTGTCCCACACCCTCTTGGACAAACCTTCAAAAAATAATTTTGTTTTGCTCCTTGATCAGAAAGTCAGTGTACTTGGGATGAGTGGGCAAAAAGTAGATATAGATTTGTGGTGTTTTGTGTCCTTTTTGTTTCCTTCTTAATCACACATTTTACTATATTGTCTTTGTCTATATCATTCTTTGTTTGCCTCTGTATCACTGACATTCTTTTCCAAATGGAATAAAATATTATTTGAAGCCATTAAAGAACTGTAGGCTGAAAGGAAAACTGTAGATAATTCTGTCTGGCATCATAATCCCTTAGCAACTCCTTTATGTGGATATATAAGACCTAACCTGCTTTAAAAGTAAAGAAAAATAAAATTCCTAATGTCAGTTGGCTTCTTTATTGATCTATTATTATATTATTCTGTTTTATGTCTAGGTGAAAAATGGTATCTGAGGGCCCTTAAACATACAGGAGATAAACGTTTAAATCTGAAGTTGTCTTTTTTTTGTTGTCCTTTGAAATACATTTTAGAAAGTATAATGCTGATGTATATGATATGTCAGGACTGAGGAGACATAAGACACATGTCTGCCAAATGTGTATGATATGAAAGGATATCTAGGGCCAACTTCCATTCCTGCATGTTCATGTGCAACAGCCACTGAAGTAAATAAAGACTGCAGAAAGATGTTTGCCAGAAATTCCAAAGCTATCCCATATTGAATCTTTTAACTAATGAGGTTTTCCCTTTTAAGGCTTGCATCCAGGGACTACTGGTGCACTATGCTGACAAATGACCATGACACAAAACTGAGAGATGATAGTCAACTTGGAAGATGAAATGGGAAAGGATACCGTAGTTTATTTCCCACAAGGAAAAAAAAATGTAAGCAGGTGAAAATCATCCCCAGGAAGAAATGTGAAAATAATAGTAATTATTTACCCATTACTATTGCATCAAGAACAAGTATTCAATCCTCTGATTTATTAAAAATACTAGTATTATGGACTAACATAATATGAAATGTAAGCTTGTTGGTGCAGACACAACAGCAAAATGAGGACAGGCTCATGCATGGAATTAAGCAGCAGGCTGCCACTTCTATTAAATTTTAGTAAAGGGGAGAGCTGCTGTACACCTATATTCTCCTATATCAAGCATTTAATTGGTTCCAGTGTGGGGATAGTAGGGCTTCTTACCATGTAAACTATAAGTCAGGTAGGATCTCTTGAACCAAATACTAGTACTCTGAGTCCTAGCAACCTTTCCCCTGAAAAAGGAGGACAAAGGGTGCAGAATAGTTGGACAGGGCCCCAGACTGCCTGATGTCATGAGCACCAGCCTGCCAGGGGCCCCTGTCCCCCAATACGGTGGCCTGGGAGCAGGCTGACTTGGGGGGTGGGCAGGTCGTTGAGGCCAGAGGCCGCGGTTCCTTGTGCTCCTGCCTCACTCCCAGGTCAGCTGGTCTGTCCCCATGGGTGGGACTGACTGTCACATGGTGCAGCCTCCGGCATGGCCCTCCAGGGTACAGCCCTCTTGTACTGATGTGTCCCTGGGGTTGAAAGCTTGGCCCATGAGAAACATGTTATTACCTCAACCCATGAAAGTCACAGAGTCTCACCTAATCCCATTAGCCAATCACAGATCTTTTTACTCTTGAGAAATGTTCATTTTATTGTTTCAACTACACTAGAAATCAGCTGCAAATTGCAATAAATTAACAATTTTAACCCACATACCAGTTATTGCTGGAAATGTATGGAAATAAAATATAAAAGTTAACATCAATGACCTCTAGATAATTGTGTACAGTCTTAAAAGTACAGGGAAAATGGGAGTTTTGCTTGAGCACGGAAAACACATCAAGTCAAGAACCGTAAGTCTATTTCATTAAGAAAATATCAAAGGATTATAAAGATCTATTTAAAGTTAGAGTGCTGAATTCTGATCTTAGTCATATGCATGGAATTTCAAATCTGGCACAGAGATTCTACATTTGAAGAACTGTACTTCACAATTTACAAAGGCTGGAACATAAGTGGTAAAAGAAAATTCAGTTATCGGCAAATCTTTACAAGCAACACCTTGATATGGAAATTTTAAGTTTAGTCTGCTACCAAAGTACTTAATACCAGGCTAACAAGCCATCTGGCTATAAGACTTATTTCAATTAAACCAAAAAAAGCAGTTAATAACATAGGGGAATAACAGTTAAAGAGGCGTGTGATGAGAGATCTTTAAAAAGAAGCTTTATTTATACTTCAGTTCAGCCAAATGATTATACAGCAAATGATACCCAATCCTTTGTTAAAGAGAAAAGACTAGACTCCCTGAGTTATACAAGAATGTAAACAGAGAAGTCCACTAGACAAATGGAAATCCTGCAGCACTGAAAAAGCTGAACAGATCTATAGTGTTTTTGGTGATATAACAGATACCATTAATAAGTGTTGCACTAAGGTATAGATTAGCCTGAGTGAAATAAATCCGAACTGCTCTGAGTTTTCTAAGAATAAAAAATTTCAAAGATGTAGTGAAATATTTATAGAAGTGTACAAAAGCTGCTGACATCCTTAAGTCAGAAAAGGATCAGACAGTAGTTTATAGTTTTGAGAACAAAGGGGAAATTCCAGAGAATTTGCAATATAGTTTGGCTTACTCTCTATTTGTAAAGTGAGATTTTCTGGCATTATTGATATTGTGGAAGGTATCAAAGAATATGCAATAGTTTCACTTAATTGGTGTTAGTGGGCCTGATTCATCTTTGTTAGTTTGTTTCACTTCATGAATTTGCTCAGCATTGGCTTTTTATTTAATTTGATTTTATACTAAAAGAAAGAAAGAAAGAAAGAAAGAAAGAAAGAAAGAAAGAAAGAAAGAAAGACATCATAGTTAAATCAATTGAAATAGGCAAATTATTATTGGATTCGGGGCCCAACCTCTGAGTTTAACCTAAATTCATTAATTTTGGCAAACTTTCATTTAACAACTAATCTGAAAACCAGACAAAGCGACTTTTGCTTGATGGAGAGTTTCATCACAAAAGTTTCCAATAGCTTTTAAAAGGAATTTAACTAATTTCATTCATTAAATAGACAAAATGCACTTTTTAAAATAGTAATAGTTGTGACCTGGGCCTCCTGGGATAACGTCCTGAATATGCAAAAATCAGGTCAAGCTGCAAAAATGAGAACCAAACTCTCCAAAAACTAATTGGTGGTATTTAAACCAGAGTCCTAATCATCAATACACCATGCTTCTACACTGGTTATCATAAAGCATACCAAAACAGAAACAAGCCCCTTTACTGCACATCAGCTCCCCTGGTCTCCCACTAGCCACTGGGTTTCTTAAAGAAATAGCTTCTCCTGACCCCAAAGAGCCAGCCACATTACACAGTCCTTTGTCCAGTTGCAGATGATAGATCCAGAGGTAGGTGTTAGCTGAAGACTGGAAACTGGAGACAAAAGGGAGTTGGGGGTGCTGCCTTTTACCACCTCTAGCCTTCCCTATGCTGTGTGGAGTTGTGGAATTTTTGCAAATCAAAATGGACTTGAGTCACATGGTCAGTCTGGGTGACTTACTGAGCAGGTTTCTCCATTGTATCCATGGTTCCTTTAATGGGCCATTAAGGAGACAATGGCTTCAGACATCCAGTCTGGGGAGTTTCCCAGAATCACAGAAGTTGAAACACAAATATATTCCTAACTTCTACTACAGATATGACAACTACACATAAACAATATAATCATCCTTAGCAAGTTACAACCTTTCTATTGGTCTCAAACATGGAATAGCTACTATGGATTATTGCAGTTATGAACTATTAGTATGCAAAAGTATCATAAATGGTCCCCTAAATTCAGACAGTATCACAAAAGTATTATCATATTTGTACATATTACTCTACAGAAAGTAATTATTTTCCATCTCTTCCCCTATAGATACTGACTGTTTAAAATTCTGTAGCACATTAAACTCTTGAAACAGAATTAACTTCCTGCTACACACAGTAACTAAGCATGCATTCCACAGGCTTGATACACTGATTGAAAGTGCCTGAAGGTTTCCTTACCTTTCTAGAAAAGTGCATCAAAGAGTCTATACTAGAATAATAAATGTGAACAGCAGGGTCAAAAAGAATCATCTCAAATGTAAAGGAATATGGATAAAACCCTCCAAAATTATAGCATTATTTGTATTTTTTCTGGGTATATTTAATGCTGTAATGTTGTGACTGCCTTCAGTCACTCTTATCAATCAAATATGATGATCCAGTATAATGTGCTGGGCATGGTGTGGTTCATATGACAAACAAAATAAGCATAATAATACTGATATTTATAAAGTATGTCTTTGTTTTGCTCCAGCAAATCCTGACCAAATTGCCCAGCTCTTCCTGTCTAACTATGCTGAATGAACAAGATACAGAGAAAAGTGCTCAGTGCAGTCATAACCCTGCAAAGATGAATTGATGGTTAAACACAATGATAGGTGTCTGTACGACAAATCTTTGAATGTCTATCTACACAGAAATATTTTGCAACAGAAGAAAAAGAAGTGCTTCAATAAATTCTGGCCCCAAAGTGGAACTTGTAATACATTTTTTCCCCAGTTTGTGAGGTTGGAGGGCAGATTTAAATCCAGAGGTCTGTCTCGACCTCTCCTTGCTTTCAGACAGCCCCCTAATCTTAAAAGGATACTTACCAGCAACTACAGATCACAGAACAGAAACACTAAAGCAGGAACACAGCCCTGCAGCAGACCACGCTGCCAACTTTGCCCTCATATTTACACTGATGACACCATCACAGGGCCTAATCATGCCACCTACTCCATCAAGGGTTCGTTCACCTGCTCATCCACCAATGTGATTTATGCCATCATGTGCCGGAAATGCCCCTCTGCCTTATATATTGGACAGACAGGACAGTCTCTGCGCCAAAGAATCAATGGACACAAATCTGACATCAGAAATTGCAACACTGCAAAACCTGTAGGGGAACACTTCAATCTCCCTGCTCACTCCCTTGACGACTTGTTAATAGCTGTGTTGAAACAGATGAATAACAAATCACAGCTTCAAAAAGAGACTGCAGAACTCGAACTTATATGCAAATTTGACTCTGTTGTCTTGGGGTTAAACAGGGACTATGGATTTTTCTCCCATTACAACAAGTGATTTGACCTCCCCCTCCTCTATGTGCTGTTCCCCAGTGTTTTGAATCCTAACAGCTATTTTGATTTGCTGTTACAGCCTGACCTGATGCTATGTCATACACTCCCCTGCATTTAATTTCCTACCACTCTGTAACTTTCCTATCTTCAAAGCATCTGACGAAGTGAGATTTTCTCCCACGAAAGCTCATGCGATTAATAAATCTGTTAGTCTTTAAAAGTTCCACAGGACTCTGTTGTCTTTCTACAATAGTTTCTACAATAGACTAACACGGCTGCCCCTTTGGAATTTAATATATTTAAGTTACTTTATGATATGCATGCATGTAAATAAAGTTCCAGTATATTGTTGGCTGTGAATTCAAAGCTGATAGATGCAATATACATCTAAAAATTGTGAATAATCCAACCAAATTTATTTTAAAAAGATCTGTAGCAATTTCACACCTCCAGGATCTAAGGATTGTAATATTATTTTATCAGAAGAAATACAGGGAAATAAAAGGGATGCTTAAAGGATGGATAGGGAATAATGTGAAGAAAGAAGTTAAGGATATTAATAAAAAGCATAAGTGATTCTTTAAATATTCCAGAGTAATGGTTTCAGGCATTAACACTTAGATGAACCTCTAAATGAGGAAAATTGAAAATGTGTCAATGAACTAATAAACAAGCATTTTTGAGAAGATAAAAGAATGTAAAATTGTGAACTGTATTTACTACATTTATTAGTTCCAAAGGGGTAGTCTAGTTCAGCAAAACAAACAAAGTGTCTAGTGACACTTTTAAAGATTAACAACTGTATTTATTGTATGTGCTTTCATGGGAGAAAAATCTCACTTTGTCAGGTGATTGAAGATGGATAACTTACAAAATGGGAGGAAAATAAATGTCCCAAAAATAAATGTACACTTATTAGTGAGATTAGATCAATTAACAATTAAATTAGTGAATTGGTAGGAAAGTATTTTAATACCTGCAAAAAATATGAAATGAGGGCAACCATGGATTAAATGAGTTAAATTAATCTTTAATAGTTCTAGGGAACAAGTGGACAATAACACACCAGTAAATCTAATTTCTTAAGAAAAAGATGAAAAGGATATCTATGGAGAGTTTAAGAATACATTTGTTTAAACTATAAATAAATATTGTTTTGTAAAAGATAAACATTTCTGATACTGTAGCCTAGCTAGAGGGGAGCCAATAAATGCAATATATTAGGATTTTCAAAAGAATTTTGACAGATATTTTACATAATGGACTATGCATTTGTTAGTATCCTTTTTTAAAAGTACTGATTGATCATATTTGGAACAGTATACTATTACATCTTGGATCATATCCTTGCTAAGCACAGATACAGGTGAAGTTGAGGGACTATAATATTGAGCACCTAAGAGAATTGGACAAAATCCTTGACTCACTGAAGTCACTGGCAAAACTTTTATTGACTTCAGTGCGGCAAGGATTTCACCTGATGAGTGAAATGAAAAGGTTTATATACAGTGATTGATGGAATTGAGACTTTTTTTTAATCCTTATATATATATATATATATATATATATATATATATATATATATATATATATGTTTTTAATCTAGATAAGAGATATTATAAAATGTAGGTTGGTCATGTATTTGAAACTGTTGGACAGGCAAGAAGTAAGGGACATAGCTTTATTCCATCTTAGAAGAATTTCTCACCTAAGAATTTAAGAACATATTATTTTACATAGTGGTGAACAGGTAAAATAGACTTTAAGATGAAGTGATAGATTTGAGCAGAATTATGGGTTTAAACAAATTATGAATAATACTGTATTTAATTGCAGGGTACTAGTAAAATTTGTGTTTGGCTCTAGCCAGCTGCCCTTTTTAGGTGTCAGAAGGAGTTGCTGGTTGAGCATATAGTTTTTTCCTCATATTTGGCATGAATTATTTTTCAGGGGATTTTTATTTCTTTCCTTTTGCACAACAAAGTTAAGCTTTTAAAGTTAACATTTATCTAAGTTAGAAATGAGAGTATTCATTAAACCGTTTCAGACAGGAAGGGCCCATGGCCTGCATCAGATCCCACAGTGCAATATAGCCTAACCACTCTTCTCTTTATTTTGCAAATGCCAAGTCCACCTTAGATCAAAACCATTCAACTGTCCCATGATAGATGTTGTGCTTCAATTGAAACACCTATAATTTGGACTTTTTTCCTAAAGGCAAATTATCCACTTTTTTTCAGATTACCCACTTTCATTGTTACCTAACAAATGAAGATTGTGCATACTAAGGATCTAAATTACTTTAATTCTTGGCAAAGAGTGGATTTGGTAATGGAGTTGGAATAAAAATAGGAAAGGAGATGAATACCTACACTCCAACTATAAATAAAAGTTTGTTTATGAAAGTATATATAGCAATTTCAAGAATCAGAAAACAAATAAAATTCCATTCAGGAAGTCCGGAGCAAAAAGAAAGATTGATATATAGATAGATCATTTTAAAGATTTGGGACAGATTCTAGTTACTTATTGAAAACACCAAATATGTAATTCTTCCTCAAATGGTTGATTATTATGTGCTAGCAAGGAGTGTGAATAAATTTTCCTAATCAGGATGTGAAGAAACCAGAGAGTTGTCCTTTATACAATCTATTCCCACTCAAGGCAGAAATAAATTATGATATGGACTATGTATAAGAGACAAGGCTTCGTCAGCTAAGGTTTATTTACTTTCCTAAGAGTCATGCCTCAGCCTCTTGCCCAAAGATAGGTTATGTTCTTCCCTGATTCCTGTTCTGAACAGCCCACAGAATAGACCCTGTTGATGCTGTCCAGAACCATATTATACTCAGTTCTTCTTCAGTTTGTAGGTTTGTGTGCTGCTGTTCTGGCATGAGCTAGAAATGATCTCTAGCAATTATGATTCCTGTGTGCTTAGCTTATTTTGAGAAGAGCCACAAAAGGGTCAGTTTCATTTCTCTCTTCCTAGATCTAATTCTAGACCAGCCCTAGTCTGGGTTTAAGATAGAGTCAACTTGGGCTGGACTAATGTATGCCACTTGGTTATAGTCTTCAATAAAGGAACATCCATCATGTGAAGTAAATTATAGTAGTACTTCAGCCATGCTCCCATCATGCCAATTCCCCTTGCAAATAGTGATCCTGACTAGGGACTGCTGATAGATGGCTTAAGAATTGTGTATGGCAGTTTTATAGCATTTAAGGAATTTCTTTTATACTGGGATATCCCATTATTTCTTCCACTGAGGCTAGTGTTGTCAAGGCCTTAATAAATGCGAATTTCAAATACTCATAATGACTTGTACCTTACATGTATGTATAAATTACCAAGGTTTGACTAAATTTTGTTTAAAGCCACAGTCAAATTAAACCAAAACAAAGTCTGGGTGGACACTCATCTTGAACCTAGTTTATATGTTCACATCAGCTTTGTTTGTGTCAATACATTTACTTGTGCAAACTAAGCCAATATAAAATAGCACTGATAAAACAGGTCTAAACAAGGGTTTGGACTCATCTAAATAAATCAGTTTAAAAAGACATCTTTAAATAAAGAGGTATATTTTGAACATCTATCAGGGCTTGCTCATGAACAATGAAAAGACAGAATTATTTTTAGAAATTACTTAATAATTTTAAGCAATTCAGACATTCAAGAAAATAAAGTGATCTGTTCAAAGACAAATATGAACAAGAAAAAAAGTAAAATTCAGAGAAAAAATAACAAATTATTAGAACAGTTCTAATATATTATTTTTCACTAACATAGTCCTAACATTCCAAAGGGGTAGCCGTGTTAGTCTACTGTAGATTTGTTAGTCTTTAAAAGTGCCACAGGACTCTGTTGTCTATAGTCCTAACATATAACTGCTGAAGTGAGCAGTTAATTGGAAGATTAGATGTTACTGAATCAAGTCTTTGCTTTGAATGTTGTATGTGCTTTGTTCCGTTGCTATTACACTTTACATGAGAGACTGGATTTCACCACAAGATGAAGCAGTTCTTATGTATATGCACAGAGAATCATTCAGAATGCAAAACACTATAAGTTATACACATACATGCAATGTCAAAGGAAATAGGAAATTAGTGCTTCTCCTTGTCCTTTGAATTTTTATTCACTATATATTTCAGGGTTGGAAGCAGGAGAAACATGAGGGATAATGCCTCAGCTTGTATGTAGTCTAATTGTGTGGTTTTTTTTTTATTTCACCTGCTGACCTCACTGCTTGCTGATAGCACTTCTGATCAGACACCACTCTTTATACACCATGTTAGAATGTTATCCTATGATAACAGCTGTAGGTGGCCAATAATTGAATCTTTCTCATTTTTAACAGAGGAAACCAAAGCATCTTTTGCAAAGATGTCCTTTTGTTATCTTGTGACCACTCAATAAAAGAAAAAAAAATCGGTGTTCAGAGCATTTTTCAGCACTGCTGGGGATGCAGTTGCTGATAAAAGAATATATCTGCTGTTTGAGAATGTGGCGTGACTTACCTTCAGCAAAATAGTTCCTAACATTTTTCAGTTCTCATTTGAAAGAAAGGTTCTGGAGCCAGACTGGGAGACTATAGAGTAGAAAGATACTTTGATTTAGTTTGGTATCTATTTTCTTGGCATAACTGACAAAGGAGCTATTATGCAATGACTGTAACATTTTTATGGCTATCATTTAAAGTGATTTAAGTGGTTATTACATGCTTGGCAATTTCTAGTGTGTTTTGTGGGAATCTAGAAAGCATCTGTAAGTTTTGCTCAGATTTCAATTCTTAACAGAACTATTTTTTTAAAAAGTGGGTTTTTCTGCAAGTTTTCTGATCTTTAATAGCCAAAGCGGAGCTCAGATATGATTTGACCACTTAAGTTCTGATATGTTCTAATTGAAAATGTGCAGATCTCTCTCTCTCTCTGTCTCTCTCTCTCTCTCTCTCTCTCTCTCTCTCTCAACACAGGAAAATGCCTGTCCAAGTATTCTACAACTAATTAACAACATTTAACATTGTAAAAGCATCCTGACTGATGAATTATTAAATCACACAGTGTTTTAATATCATGTGGTGCAAAGAGCAACAGGAGACACGTTAAACAGCCACTTGCAGTCTCCAAGCCTCAGTCTGCGTATCATTGCATTAAACAAAACATTACTGTTGCAAAATCAGGCATTCAGAAATTGGGAAATCCCAGAATTAAGGTTGTCTCTGTGTGTGTGCATCTTGATACAGTCTGAAATAGAATGAACACATACTTTTCTTTTTCTTTTTCTTTTTTTTTTTTCCCAGTTCAGAGGACACTTTCAGAGGACAGTGCTCTGGGTTTGAATCAGGGTTGTACAGTGAATGAGAGACTGTTGTTTAAGATCTCTAATCTGTTACAGAAGACAAAATATGTATAATGAATAAAGAAAGAGATTGCAGGAAGAGAAAGGATGATCTCATGATTAAAGAACTTTATGGCTATTCCAGAGAACTGGAATCTATCTTGGACTCTGCCACAGAGTTTCTGTGTGTTGGCAAGTCACTGACATCCAAATGTTCACAGTTTGTCACTTAGTGGATTTTTCTCACTTCTTGTGTTCCCCGTATGTGATCTGATTGGCAGAAGTGCTGAGCACTTATGACTGCAGCTGAAATCAACTGGAGCTCTGCTTTGAGCATAGTAAGTGGTTTAAAAATGCTAAATATTCAGAAAAAAATCAGGTCTTAGGTGTCTCAAATTGGGCACCCAAAATTACTTGTTTTATTTTACCTTAATGTCTGTGCCTCAGATTCCCAGACAAACTACATATAATACTCTCTTACCTCACAGAGATTTGCAATCCTAGTCTACCTAAGTAAGGTTTTTATGGTCAATGATAATGCCATCAATTTTATTATTTTATCTGTCAAATGCTGGTCTATAGATAATTATTCAAGGTCCTCAGCTTGAAGACACTATGGACCAGCTGTGCCAGCTGGATTTTTTTCATGTAACTTACAAATACATAGTAAATTTAATGTATTACCAACCATCCACAGTAAAGTTGCTGTTATTTTGTATATTGTCTAATGATGCTCTAGAGATGGACAAACATATATAGGTAGCATTCTCTGCTTAGACAAATTTACCCAGGTACTTTAAATTCTAAACTGTAACAGCCCAGTTCTGATTCTATATGAACCCAAATAAGGCACTTCTCTTGGAAGTGATTTCTGTCAGAAGCTGAGACCCTGTACTTCAGTCGGGAGCTTGATAGTATGGATCCCAAGAGTTCCAGTATGAGCAGTGGATGTAGGAGTATGAAATCAGAGCCCATAGGGGTACCATTGATCCCCAGCTCCATAGTATGGGTCACATGGATGTAGGGGTCTCTGGGAAGCTCTGGGAGTTGATGTTCCCGTTCATCTGTAAAGAAAGTTGTCTGGGAATACTGGTGAATCATTGGTACCATCTGTCTTGTGAAAGAGTGACCAAAGGTGTAACCTGGTCAGCAGTATCCACCATGAATACCTTTAGGGACAAGAACTCAACTTTTGCATTCTGTTCAGAGCAATTTCACGTACCCACCCCCTATAACATTTTCTTCTTAGTGAAATTTGAGGGGACTAATTATTTTTCACATGAAAGTATATATTGTCATATAATGAGATGACTAGCTCTGTGGCTGTAGAGAAAGCAGTGGATGGAATATACCTTGACTTTAGCAAAGCTTTTGATACAATCTCCTACAATATTCTTTAAAAAAGTTAAAGAAAAATGGATTGGGTGAATGAATTACAAGATGATTAGAAAGCTTGGTAGAACATTGGGTTCAATGGGTATTGAATGACTAGATGTCATAGCAACCATTACCATTGGCAATTGGTACCAAGTGGAGTGCCAAAGGGGTTTGTGCTGGGGCTGATTTTCTTCAACATCTTCATTCATGATCCAGAGGATGGGGTGGATTGCACCTTCAGCAAGTTCACAGATGACATTAAGCTATGGGGACTGGTAGATAAGCTAGAGAGTATGGCTAGGGTACACAGTGACCTACATTAATTGGAGGATTGGGCCAAAAGAAAATCTGATCTCATTTAACAAGGACAAGTGCAGAATTCTGCACTTAGGAGAGAAGTTTCCTATGCACTGCCATGGATTGGGGGACCACCTATCTATGTAGTAGTTTTGCGGAAAGTGACTTGGAGGTTATAATGGACAAGAAGCTGGATGTGAATTAACAGTGCGCCCTTCTTAACAGAAAGGCTAAAAGCACATTTCATAGAATCATAGAATAATAGGGTTGGAAGAGACCTCACGAGGTCATCTAGTCCAACCCCCTGCTAAAAAGCAGGACCACTCCCCCTAAATTATCCCAGCCAGGGTTTTGTCTAACCGAGCCTTAAAAATCTCCAAAGATGAAGATTCTACCACCTCCCTAGATAGCCCATTCCAATGCTTCACCACCCTCCTAGTGAGAAAGTTTTTCCTAATATCCAACCTTGACCTCCCCAGCTGTAATTTGAAACCATTGCTCCTTGTTCTGTCGTCTGTTACCCTCGAGAACAGCCTAGCTCCCTCCTCTTTGGAGCAACCCTTCAAGTAGTTGAAGGTTGCTATCAAATCTCCCCTCAGTCTTCTCTTCTGTAGACTATATAAGCCTAGTTCCTTCAGTCTCTCCTCATAAGTCATGTGCCCCAGCCCCCTAATCATTTTTGTTGCCCTCCGCTGGACTCTTTCTAATTTTTCCACATCCTTTCTGTAGTGGGGAGCCCAAAACTGGACACAGTATTCCAGATGTGGCCTGACCAGTGTCGAATAGAGGGGAATTATCACATCCCTCGATCTGCTGGCAATACTCCTACTGATGCAGCCTAATATGCCATTGGCCTTTTTGGCAACAAGGGTCACACTGTTGGCTCATATTCATCTTCCCGTCCACCATAACTCCCAGGTCCTGCATTGTCTGCATTAGTAGGAGCATTGCCAGAAGATCAAGGGAAGTGATTATTCTCCGCTATTCAGCACTGCTGAGGCCACATTTGGGGTATACTGTACAGTTTAGGGGCCCCCACTACAAAAAGAATGTGGACAAATTAGAAAAATTCCAGTGGAGGGCAATAAAAATGATTAGGGGGTTGGAACACATGATTTATGAGAACAGGCTGAGGGAACTAGTCATATATTCTGCAGAAGAGAAGAATGAGGTGGGATTTGATAGCAGACTTTACATATCTGAAAGGGGATTTCCAGGAATGATGGAGTGGTAGTAGAGGACAAAACTAGGAGCAATGGTCTGAAGTTGCAGTGGGGGAGGTATAGGTTGGATGTTAGAAATATCTTTTTTCACCAGGAGGGTGGTGAAGTACAAAGTGGGATGCAAAGTGGGATGTAAAGATAAATTCACTGTTGCACCCTACAGGTGTTACAATGGCACAATTGTCTGAGGTCATTGGAGAGACAAGAACTGGTCAGCCTCTTTCCCAGGCCTCCCTCATCTTGTATATCAAATTACATGCAATATTTGGACCTGATCCTGCTTTAATTTACCTTGATTTTACATGAAAGATAATTCAAATTATTTTAATGGAAAGACCAACAAATTTATTTATCACATGAGCTTTCGTGAGTGAAAATTCCATTTCATTACATGCTTGAAGGTGAAAGCTCATGTGATAAATAAATTTGTTAGTCTTTAAAAGTGCCAGGGGATTCCTTGTTTGTTTTGTTGAACTAGACTAACATGGCTACCCTCTTGGAACTTATTTTAATGGAGTTATCCCATAGGAGTGTATGTGATACAAACCCTTCACATTTCAACGGTTGGCTTTCTGTTGTAACTACAACTTTCCAGTACCAAGCCCTTTCCCTCTGTTCAAACTCCCTTTTGCAAGCTAACTCATGAGTGCTCACACATACATGCACCCCCTCCCTTCGAACCAGCGCAGTTGATGCACCAAGGATAGGGGATTTGAATGAAGATACAAAAGTTATTTTAAGTAACTTGCATATTTCAATTCAAATGCCGGCAAAAAGGGCAGCCAGTGTAGACCTGTCCTTGATGTACTATGAGTATCCTCTGTTCTCATCATGCATTGGATTGGAACTTGGAAAGGCACAGACACAGGTTACCCTGAAACCTTTGCTGATTTTTATACCACGGGCACTTGGGCAGGAGGAGACATGGACAAAATCTTGCTGAGTTGAACATTTAGTTTCACAAAAGATCTGCTGACTGAAAATACAAACAAAAAGAGAAATCCACAACTACATATTCAAAAAGCACCTAAGAGAAATGTAAACTTAAATCCCAGTTTCAAAAGTGACTTAGGCTCTTATGGTCCTAAATCACATTAATTTCTATCAGACATAGGCACCTAAGTCATTTTGAAAATGGCAATCTGATATTTTTGAAAAATTTAACCATAAAGTGGTTTAATTCAGTATTGGATATACCATGCAGCTTTAACTGGGACATTTTTTGCAAGTGAGTCAGAATTGTAGATGCAATTTCTCAATGTACACAGCATATTAAATAGCAGAGTGTTAACGAACAATACACAATTCATATAACATAATTTGTCATCATAATTATATATATATAATATCTGAAACCCTTCCCATTTTGGGATACAATAAAAGACTAACATAGGCAAATCTACACTTGCACTTTTAAGTCGACTTTAACTAAGTCAACTTTAACTAAGTCAACTTAAAGTCGACTTAGTGTGTCTACACTTAAAATTAAAGTCGACTTAATGGGGAACTTACAAAGTCGACCTAGAACGTCCACACTGGATGCTCTAGGTCGACTTTGTGGGGCTAGGGGGACCTTGGACAGGTCCACGGTGGCGGGGGGGGGAGCACCCCCTGGGTACAATGGGGCAAAGGGGGACAGGGACCCTGGCAGGGCAGAGCCCTCTGTGTGACACTGTCTGGATTTAGGGAAGCATTTATGATATTATTTTCTATGGATATTTCATAAATGCTATAAACCATAGGAACTATGTCATGTTTGGTATCAATAGAAAGGTAGTAATTTGCTGGGAATTATTATATAGTTTATGTCTAGGAATTCTATTTTGATTAGAAGTTAAGAATTTGATGTTATATCCATACTTTAACTTGTGTCATTCTGAAGGAATGTCTTAGATGGTCTTAGACGGGAGGGTGTGAACAACCATTGTCTCCTTAATGTTTAGGAATTTGCCAGGTGATCTGGTCCCAGGGAGTAAACTGATGAGCCATTAAGGATACAATGGTTGTATTCTTTCTATTGATACCAAACATGACATAGTTCCTATTGATTATAGCATTTATGAGATATCCATAGAAAATAATAACATTAATGCTTCCCTAAATCCAGACAGTCACATTGTTCCCACATGCCCTGCCCTTTGGGGGGCATGCCAGGCTCCCCCTGTACCCCCCCCCCTCCGGCAGGGAGGGCATTGGTGTAGTCCTGGGGTAGCCCTAAGTTGACTTAGGGCTACCCCAGGGCTACACTGGCTTAATTCGACTTTAGAAAGTCGAATTAAGCCTTAGGTCGAGTAGAAAGGTGGTTTAATAAGACTTTATTTTCCTTAAATCGACTTAAGCAAGCTGCTTAAGTCGACTTAAGCAAAGTGTAGTGTAGGCGCAGGGCACATTAAGTCGACTTAAGCCAAGCTTAAGTCCACTTAATTTACCAGTGTAGACGCAGCCATAGATACCAAAAGTTTGGTTGCAAGCACATAGGTGTAAATGCAAGTGATTTTTTGTTTGTTTGTTTGTTTGCTTGCTTTCAGATAAGCTTTGGAAATCCCCACTGTGAAGTCAATCCTTCATGGAAATGAGTTACTGAATCTACTCAAAGAAAGAAAGAAAGAAAGAAAGAAAGAAAGAAAGAAAGAAAGAAAGAAAGAATTTTAACAGCAAGCAGTTTACATCCAATCCTAGACAGATAGGATTGGCAAAATACTGAAAAAGTGCCAGTTTTTATTTTTAGATTATTATTATTATTATTATTATTATTATTATTATTATTATTATAAAGTGATAAATATCTAGGAAGAGTTCTCTCAAGTATATTTGTCAACAGAAAGATTACTCAGAAAGACTAATTCACTGGAAATTACAAATGCATAGCAGGAAACGAGAAATACAGCATTTCCTCTTAATTCTGCCACTTCATCATCCTGAGAAGGTTATCCTAATCAAGGGTATGAAATGGGAGTAACTGCCATTCCTGATAATATTTCAGACATGAGACAGAGTTGTCACATTTTCTAATTGGAAAGAAAATAGACCCACCATTTGAATGAGAGATGCCCTCAGGGACAGGAACAAGTTTTCTACTGAGATGAAAATTTAACAAAATAAAGTGTGTCTATCAACTGCACACTGCAGCACAGAATGAGTAGAGAGCAGTTATTTAGTCAGGAGTGTTTGTATCTCAGAGATAGATGTAAAGTGGACATCCAAGAGCTTTGTTTGTTAGATATTTTAAATACAAAAATAGAACTCTAAGTGACAGAGGATACCTAACAACATGGGCGTCACTGCCCCCAAAATAGGTCCAGTCCCAGTCTCCGCCTGCTGCCACACCAGCTCCACCTCTTGGCCCAATCTGGCCCTGCATCCCTGGCCAGGCCCAGATTGGGCTCCTGCCGCTGCCGGCCTGGCCCCAGATCCCTGTGTGCCCAGTGCCAATGACACCACTGCCTCACAGAAAGTATGTGTGTCCATCTGGACCCTGAGCACAGAGTGGATGCTCGCTTCATGTTACTCAATGTATGCAGAGGATGAGTCAGATAACCATGGAAGGGCAATATTTCCTAAATCTCGTCTGACTCACAGGTTAGTGCAGTTGTAGATTCAGATCCTCAGATGGCATACATCAGAAAAGTTCCATTAGAAAATAAGGTTTTGCTAATTTACCCAAGATGAGGATTTGATTGCAAGTATAAATGTGTTCCCTGTCTCTAGAGTTTCAGCACTGCCTACACTAAGGAACATATGAGCCTTCCCATCCAAAGAGTGTAGAGGGAGGGTGAATTTTTGTGTCCTGCATTGTGTGGGAGGTCAGAATAGATGACCATATTGATCCCTTCTGAATTTAGATCAGAGGTACACAACCTGTTTTGGCCCAGGGCCAAATTGCATTTTCTAAGGCCACTTGATCTATCCACTCTGAATAAACACCATGAACACATCTTTAAAACCTCTAATGATGTAGATTCCACAACCTCACAAGGAAATCTATTCCTGTGCTTCATTACCCCCTTCCTAATATCCAATCTAAACCTTCCACACCGAAACTTGAGACTATTGCTCCTAGTTCTCTCATCTACTACCAGTGAGAACAGCCTACCTCCATCCTTCCTGGAACCAGTGTCATGTCCCCTGGTAACCAGAAGCTAATATTGATATTGCACCTTTCCTCCCCTCTGCCCCTCATCAATGGCAGTGCCCTGCAGGTAAGGGTGTCTGCAGGTCCATTTCCACTCTCCCCTACAGTGGGGCTGGCAGGGAGGGGGAGTGGCAGAGAAAGATGTCCCCAGGTTGCCTGGCAGCTGGGGAGGAGGCTGCCTGTTCCCTGTGGGGCTAAGATCTTGGTTGGTCCCTTGTTGTGCCCAGAACAGGGATGGAGAATGGGAGGTGTGGGTCTGGGTTGGTACGGCCTCATTGGATATTAGCAGGGGCCAGCTCTTCTGAGGAGGTCCTGGCAGACCTCCCGCCCAGCCCTGGCCAGTGCCATAGGGCATGGCCCCTGCTATCCCCCTCCCCCACCTCCCACACCACTGCCTGGAACCCTTTTTCAGGTAGTTGAAGGTTGCTATTAAATCCCCCCTTATTCTTCTCTTCTGCAGACTGAACAAGCCTAGTTCTCCTCATAAGTCATATGTTCCAGATCCCTAATTATTTTTGTTTCCCTCTCTCCAATTTGTTCACATGCTTTTTGTAGTGGGGGGGCTCCAACCTGGATTCAGTGCTTTAAATGGGGCTTTCCCAGTACCGGATAGAGAGGAATAGTACCTTGATCTGCTGGCAATACTCCTACTAATGCAACCCAATATGCTGTTAACCTTCTTAACAATAAGAGTGCAGTGATGACTCATATACAGCTTCTCCTCCATTGAAACTCCTTACCTCAGTCTAGGCAGAGGAGCTACTGAACCTGGACCTCAGCTAATTACAGCGGACAACAACAACAATTTAATCCGCGTCGACACTACACTTTCCTTACGTCGACTTAAGCAAGCTGCTTAAGTCAACTTAAGGAAAATAAAGTCAACTTAATGAAAATTAAATTGACTTTATTAAACCTGTTTTTAATTCGACTTTAGGCTTAAGTCGACTTCCTAAAGTTGACTTAAACCAGTGTAGACCTGGAGTAGCCCTAAGTCGACTTAAAGTCAACTTAGGGCTCTCCAGGACTCCCCCACTGCTCTCCCTGCCAAGGGGGTGGCACAGGAAGAGCCTGGCATGCCCCCCCAAAGGGCAGGGCAGAGTCTTGTCCACCATGACCCTATGCCCTGCCAGGGTCCCTGTCCCCCTTTGCCCCATTGTACCAAGGTACAATGGGGCAAAGGCTGAGCCCCCTGGCACTGGGCAAGGGGTGCCCCCTGCCACCGTGGATGTGCCCAAGATCCCCCTAGTCCCTAGAAGTCGAACTAGGCATCCAGTGTGGATGCTCTAGGTCAACTTTGTAAGTTTCCCTCTAAGTCAACTTTAAGTGTGCACATGCTAAGTCGACTTAGCTAAAGTCGACTTAAATTAACAAGTGCAGACATAGCCTACTAGACTATCTAAATCGACTAGTTAGGTCCAGGGAGAGGCGAGGTTCCTTTGGCTCTCCCAGGGGCATGAAGTCCCGGAGCGGTCCAGGGGAGAATGGAGCGCAGAGTTCCCTTCTGGCCTGGACTGCTTGGCTCCCTTCGGGCCAAGACGGAGCGGTCCCCTCGGTCCTGGCCAGAAGGGACCGTAGAGCTTCCTTGTCTCCAGGACCCCTGTGGGTCCCGGCAAAAAGGGACCCAGAGCTTCCTTCTTGCCGGGACTCACGGGTCCCAGCCAGAAGGAAGAGGATGGCTCCCCTCTGCCCTGGACCCCCGCGGATCCTGGTGAAAAGGGAGTCACAGTTTTTTCTTGCTGGGACCCGCGGGTCCCAGCAAGAAATAAGCTGCAGCTCCCTTTTTGCTAAGATCCTCAGGCATCCCAGCTAGAAGGGAGTGTGGGGTTACCTTTTTGCTGGGACCCCAGCGGTCCCTGCCAGAACAGAGCCCGCGGCTCCTTTTTGACTTGGAGTGTTGCTGTGCCAGCAATTGCCGGCACTTCAGCAGCTGGCAGCCCCCGGAGGTTTCCCAGCAGCTGGAGCAGGGCCATGCTCGGTCCCAGGCAGAAAAGAGCTCCGTGCTGCCTTCTCCCCGGGACCACTGGGGTCCCAGCCAGAAGGGAGCCCTATGGTCCCTTTTCCCCAGCGGTCCCAGGGAGAAGGGAGTTGGGACAAACCACTAGCAGCTTCCTGGGGAGAAGGGAGCAGGGGCTCCCTTTTTCCTCTGCCCTAAGTCTATTAAGTCCCTTTTTGTGGGGACCCACTGCTTCTCAGTCCCGGCAGAGCCAGATGGCGCACAGGTGGCTCTGCTGGGATCGAGAAGTCGCTCGCGGCTTGCTGGTCCCGGCAGAACCAGCCATGCGCCAGCTGGCTCTGCCAAGACGAGCCGCGAGTGTGCTCTGCCAGGACCAGCCGCCTGCCTCCTGGGCTCTGCAGCCAGGGTTCCAGTGGGGGATCGCCTTCCGCTGGAGCCCTGGCTGGGAAGCCCTTTCCCCCCGTACCCGCGGCTTCCCTGCCAGGAAAGCCGCGGTCCCAGAGAGAAGGGAGCAGGGCCTCCCCACGGGACAAGGGAGCCTCAATTGCTCTCTTCTGCTAGGGAGACATGTGTTGCTCCCCCCTACCTTTAGTCGACCAAGTTGACTTAGAGCATCTACGCTGGCTAAGTCGACTTAGACACTAGTTCGAATTATAACAAGGTGTTATTAATTCAAACTTGTTTTTCCTTAATTCGAGTAGGAGCAGCTTAAATCAAACTAAGGAAAGCCCAGTCTAGACGTGGACTAAATTAAGTCGATTTAAGCCTTCTTAAGTCGACTTAATTTATAAATGTAGATGCACCCTTTGTGTTGTGGGTAGTGTGAAGGTGCCCTGAGCATCTTAGGGAGGGATAGCACTTCAGGCAGATATAATCCTTGTGAAAGGGTGCCTGCAGCTTGCTATCCTTGCTTACATGCCCAGCTAACTGCCTAAGCCAGCCCCCTTCCCATCTCTAGAGCAATGTGTACCTTTGATGGGGGTACAGAAAGTACACTCCTTGTACATTTGTAGAGTGTGTAAGAGGAAGCTTCCCACACAGAGACTAGGCACCCACAACAGGGTCAATTTGTTCTTGGGAATTTGTCCTCTATTTATGATTCTTAAGAACTTCTGCTTCAGTTTTCCCCCATTCCTTCACAAAGAAGTTTGAATTTCTTGCCCATAACCATTGTGTCATAAAATTCTGAGCAGAACATAACTCCTCACTCACATCAATAACTATTTAATAATGTGATTACAAGATTTATAATATGGCCCTGTGCTTCTTATACAGATAAAAACATTAGCATCTTGAATAAGGACCTGTGGGATTGAAACTTTCATTTACATCTGCTACATAGAGGATGCTTTAAAAAAAAGAGGAAAAGTAAAACTGGTCATTAAAATTATGTATGTACATATAAAACAAATTTAGCAACAGACTATTTTTATATATGTTTGAGACCCACAGGGGGAAAAATACGGTAGCAAAGTCTCAGAAGGAAGCATCATCACAAGGTATGGGAAGCAATACATATGGTTTTCTGCATCAAGGACATCAAGGGACATCAAGGCCTGAGTGGGAGTTGGAGTTGGAGCCTATAAGCACACTTAGGTTTTTCAGATTGGCAGTACATAAATATTTTATGAAATAGGTTGCTTAGCATCATGTTATTTGTAAGTCAGTATTTGAAGCACCTTATGCATTTTTTCATCCAATTGACAGATCAATGTGACTTTAACATGTCCCTCCTCTCTCCACCAGTGTATCTGTAGTGAAATTCAGGTCAGCTATAATAAAAAGTTTCTGCTTCCCTGAGCGATGGGAGATATCATTTTATTGTGATGAACGGCATACTCTGATGAACTGCAAAGAACAAATCCTTCATATTCTTCCACTAAATTCCACTACCACCCCCGCCCCAAAATTCATGCAGAAACCTTATTACAAATATTGCACTAAACAAGATACACGCCAATAAATAATTACATTGGGCTCTGTTCTACTACCCATATTTTCACCAAGGAGGACATTACTACAGTTTTTCTGAAAAAAAATAATTAGCTTTGTTACTTGTTTTTTTTATCTCCACCCATCAAAAATGCCTAAATTATACACAACTAGAATGTATATCTTCTTTCATTTATATCGTAAACATGATATATTAGATTCAGCAGCTCTCAGCAGTTTCTTGTATTGAATCACATCACAAATTTTTTGAACTATTTCTAATCTTGAATAGCACAGAAGGCAGGCACGGACACTGAGAATCCTGTGTGTGACTTGGTGGGAAAATAGATGCCTCTCCTCTCTCCACACCAGTGTCATTTTCAAATCTTTGTGCCCAACCCTAGAAGTTTACCCTTATGAATCACAGAGAACTTGAGGCGATGATGCAAGAGATCAGGTAAATTAAAGCCGTGAGCAGAATAATATAGCTCAGAAAGGGCAGGTTCTCTTCTATTGCCTAATAGACAGAACAGTGGCCAGGAAAAGCATCTCTCTAATCTCTAATACAAGTCTGTAGTGGAAATCTGCCTTTTAATTAATTATTACCTATATTTATGACAAACCAACCCAGATTAGTTATTGCTTTGCAGTGAAAACTATAATTAACTGCTTTGTTTTTCCACATCCCCAAAGACACTTAAGTGCTTCAGTTTAACTCTTCCATGGAAGTCGCCCTGCAATCCCGAGAAGTCCCATGCTAAAACAGAACTCCAAGAAAAACAACATGTAACATTAGTCATTGCCACCACACTACTAACACCCCCAAGCATGTGTATATGGGGTTTTATCCATATATATCTGCATATCACATTGGCAACTCATAGTCATATGCCCAGGTCCTTAACCTCCTCCATCACTTCCAATTGATGCATTCCCAATGTATAGGTAATATTATTGGGTGCATCTGCACTTGAAAATTAAGTCGTCTTAAGCTTGCAGCTCCCTTCTACAATCCCCCCCCCCCCCCCCGCACACACACACACACACATCTTTTCTGTAGTGGGGGCCAATATTGGACACAATGCTCCAAATGTGGCCTCACCAGTTCCAAATAGAAGGAAATAATTACTTTCTTTGATCTGCTTACAATACTTCTACTAATGCAGCCTAATATGCCATTAACCTTCTTGACAATAGGGGCACACTGTTGACTCATATCCAGCTTCTTGTGCTCTGTAGCTCCTATGTACTTTTCTGAAGATCTGTTGCCTAACCAGTCAGTCTTCAGTCTGGGATTCTTCTAAGTACAGGAGTCTGTACTTGTCCTTATTGAATCTGATCAGATTTTGTTTGGCGCAATCGACCAATTAGTCTAGATCACTCTCTACCCTATCCCTACCCTCCTGCATATCTACCACTCTCACCAGCTTTGTGTTATCTGTGAACTTTGTTGAGGATGCAATCCAACACATCCTCCACATCATTCATGAAAATATTGACAAAAACATTTTTCCATCCATATTCTTAGTGGTAGGACCAACATATTCAATCAGCCACAGTATGTGATAGCTAACTGTGTAACTAACTTGCAGATTTGGGGAGTTGAGTATCAAATAAACAAAAGTGTTTGTACATTTGTAGTAGACATTTCCCTTTTTCAGGCAGGTCTTATTATTGTTACAATTATTGACCTATTTTGCAGGTCTCAGTTTAGAGGTTCCCTTTGAACCCCAATACATTCATACAACTTAACCCTAACAAGTTTTGAAACTAACACATCTTTTAGAGCAATAGTCACGTTTTCCTTCTGCAGAATTAATTCAATATTGCATGTGGAGCTGATAGCAACACCGAAGATTTTCTTCTAAAGCTCAATGGAAGACACACTCGCTAGTCTACACTAGAAGTTAAGTCGACTTTATTAAGTTCACTTAATTTTTCTAGTGTAGATATAGCCCCTTGTTGACCTTATGAAGTCAACTTAATAAGGTTGATTTAGGCGCTAATCCCCATCCACACTGGTTTAAGTCGACCTAATAAGGTCGACTTAAGCATTAAGTCGACCTAAAACTAGGAAATGCTTAAGTCAACTTAAGGAAAGCCCAGTGTAGACGCGGCTTTGTTTAGGTTGACTTAAGCCTCAAGTCGACCAAACTTGTAAGCGTAGACATACCCACTATGTTTATAGTACATCCTTCCCTTTCATTTTTAACATAAAAATATATATTATAATACATGAATCAGAAATGGGAAAGGACAGGTCAATCAATTCTGAAGAAAGAGAGGCTTTGGAATGCACTGACATTGTTTGCCAGCTGAATTAATGGTGCCAATAGCATTCATATATACTTAGCAAATATTTATTTAGGAAAATTATTTTAGTTCTTCAGCATCTGAAAACTCATATGACCAGTTTGCTTGTTACAAAAAATGGTTGTGTTATGAAAAGAAGTGAAGTGCTCTATGCTGACTATTTCATTTATCTAAAAAATCATAATTCCCTCAAAACTTCCATCTGAATCATATCTGGAAGGGGAATTCAGTTCAAATTTTGGTGGGGAAATTGGATGGATGGATGGATAGATGGATAGATGGATAGAAGCTTTTCCAGTAGATAGAATTGGATGGTGGTTAGGTAGTAGAAAGCACACTGTTGCTGGGGAGCACTATCTCTATACCAGTCATTTTCAGTGGATTCCCTTCATGAACACCAGCACTGTTCATCCCACTTCCTCTGAATTAACTTGCACTTGCAGCTAGGAACAGAGCAATACTTTTGCTCATGAGAGCAGAAGACTATAATTCCTGATGGCTCCACTAAAAGGGATACACCTTTCCTTTTAACAAACTTGGACAAAGTTCACTACAGTCCGGCTACTGTAGCACAGACTGAATCACTTTACTGAGAAGAGGGAGAGTACACAGATCAGGAGACTATTAATAGGAAAGATTCTTGTTTCTAGGTTTCCACTTCAAGTCCAGCTTGAGGAGTCCCCCTGAGTTAATCATTTGAATTCTATTTAGTGATGTATGTGAAATGAAACGAGGTTGGCATCTCCCTTCCAGATCTGAGTGTACAGGGAGTGCACTGTTATCATGGTTTAAAGAAACAACACCTGCATGATACTACTGTAATTGCTTGCATACAATTGGTATGCAAGACAAATGACAAGCAGAACTGGTTTTGGCTTATTGAAATTGATTCTTCTAAGTTCAAAATAAATGTTAAGTTAGCCAGACAATTTAGCAAGGGAAAGAAACATAATGAGAGGGATTATGTGGCATGGTAAGCAAATGAACCACCTCTGTAAAGTTTGATTTAATGTTTTCTTTGTGCAGTCCTGCCCTTAACAACAACATTCAGTTACCCAATATACTGAATAACTTTATGTAACGTAACTATAAGGAACATTGTTGATGCCAGGTTACAAACACACACAAAATTATTAATATTTGTTCTCCGTTCAAAGAGAGGAATTAATATGTTTATGAACTTCAAATAAAATATTTTTTTTCTAGTTGTAGCTGTTCAGAAATTGGTTGGTGGCTCTTGTTTAAGTGGAATACAATGTATAAATCTTTGCTGTATAGCAAAGCTGAATTTCATCTAAAAAGGATACCCAGGTGTTACTTCCCTGTCATAATAGCATCAGATTTTCAGAGGTGTTCAGCAATCACAACTCCACTTAAAAATTAATGGAGTGGTTCACAATCTCTGAGAAATTAGGACACTCAGTGTGGTTTCTTGTTCCAGAGTATTATTGGTTCTAGCAAGATTCCCCAAATGTGAGTGATAACACAGAAACTGATTATTACTTTAGAAAAGACGGTTGCTTACCTGTAACTGTCGTTCTTCGAGATGTGTGCTCATGTCCATTCCCACTGTAGGTGCATGCGCCCCCGCGTGCACAGCCATCGGAAATTTTTCCCCTAGCAACCCCTGCCTGGCGTCCAGCGCCCCCTAGAGTGCCCTGCCTCCACTGAGGTATACTAGGGGACGCTGGGACCCAGCCCTCCAGTCCCTTCTTTCCGCTAACTCCAAAGCGGGGACGGCGGGCGGGTATGTAATGGACATGAGCACACATCTCGAAGAACGACAGTTACAGGTAAGCAACCGTCTTTTCTTCTTCGAGTGCTGCTCATGTCCATTCCCACTGTAGGTGAATCACAAGCCATACCTGGATGGTGGGAGGAGTTAATGGTTTACTGTCTGCAGCACCGCTCTCCCAAAGGCAGCGTCGCCCCTGGCGCGCTGGACTATCACGTAATGTGAGGCAAAGGTAAGGACGGAGGACCACGTTGCCACTCTACAGTTGTCTGGAACAGATAAGTGGGCCAAGAAGGCTGCTGAGAGGCCTGCGCCCTTGTAGAGTGGGCCGTCACCATCTCTGGTGGTGTTACCTTAGCTTGGGTGCAGCATAACTTGATGCAGTCCTTCACCCATGCCGAATGCGCTGAGCAGAGACCGGGAGGCCCTTTGTCCAGTCCGCGATGGCTACAAAAGCTGCGGGGACTTCCGGAAGGGCTTTGTGCAGTCAATGTAGAGGGCAAGTGCCCTCCTCTCGTCCAGCGCATGCCACCTGCGCTCCTGTTCAGATTGGTGCGGCTTAGGGTGGAACACTGGTAGGAAGATGTCCTGATTACAGTGGAAGTCTGAGACGACCTCGGGGAGGAATGCCGGGTGTGGTCTGAGCTGTACCTTGTCTTTGGAGGGAACCGTATACGGCGGTTCAGATGTCAAGGCTTTTAGTTCTGTGACCCTCCTCGTGGAGGTTATTGTTACTAGGAACACCACCTTGTATGAAGTATCAGGAGAGGGCAGGTGACCAGCGGCTCAAAAGGGGGGCTCGTGAGCTGCTTGAGTACCAAATTGAGGTCCCACTGAGGGATTGGGTTCCGCGTCTGGGGATAGAGCCCTTCTATTCCTTTAAAAGAAAAACTGCGGAACCATAGGATGGGAGAACACCGACCTTCCCTGAATAGGAACGTGAAAGGCTGAAATGGCCGCCAGATGTACCCTGATACATGACAGGGAGAGGTCCCTATTTTTTAGTGTCAGGAGAATTCCCTGAATCAGGGCCGGTGAGGGTGCCATGTTCATGGGATGTGCCCAGATTGAAGAACCGTGTCCAACTGGAGCGATAAGAACTTCGTGTGGGCTGTTTTCTGCTACCAAGGAGCACCCACTTAATGGCCTCTGAGCAAGATCGCACCTCCTGATTCAGCCATGCAGGCTGCAGGCCGTGAGGTGCAACTTGGAGACACCTGGATGGAGAACCGACCCACATCCTGGGAGAGTAGGTCTGGAAGGACCGGGAGTTCCCAGGGGGCGTTATTGACAGGTCCAGTATTTTCGTGTACCAGCATTGGGAAGGCCATGGTGGGGCGATCAGTATAATATCCGATTTGTCCCATTTGATTTTCAGAATCACCCTTTTGGTGAGTGGTGAAAAATGTCTACTTGGGGGAAGTCCCCCTGTTGGAAGACCCTGGATGTGGTTTTGGGGCAAAGAGAGCACTGGCGGTAAGAACATCCTGCTTAATCGGTCTGCTTTTGTATTCTTTATCCCCGATAGGTGTACTGCTATTAGATTTACACGGTGAGCTATAGCGAAAACCCAGAGTGCAGTGGCTTCCTTGCATAAAACTGGGGATCTGACCCTTCCTAGCTTGTCTATATAGCACATAGCTGCTGAGTTGTCCGTTAGGATTCTGATCGTCTTTCCTCCCAAGAGGTGGCAGAACACTCTGCATGCCAAGTATATGGTTCTTAGTTCCTTGACGTAGATGTGCAGGTCCCTTTCCGTCCGGGACCGCATTCCCTGGGTCCTTCCTCCCGAACTTACATGGGCTCCCCACCCTAGGTCCGAGGTGTCCGATATTAATGTTAGTGAGGGAGCTTCTGGCAAAAAGGGGACTCCCTTTAAGACCGTCCCTGGATTCTTCCACCAGCTTAGTTGAGACAGTGCCCCACTTGGAATGGTAAGTACTGTGTCCAGAGAGTGAAGGGATGGGCGGTACACCGTTGCTAGCCAAATCTGGAGGGCCTGAATTTCAGGCGAGCTAGGGGGACCACCAAGGTACAAGAGGACATGTGGCCCAGAGTTTGTAGGCAGTGTCTGGACGTTGTCGTTGGGCAATGTTCTAGGGTGGTGATCAGGTCCACCATTGTCTCGAAGCGGTCCACTGGCAGTAATGCCTTTGTCCGACGAGAGAGTCTAGTGTTGCAATTTATGCAATTTATGCAATTTATGCTCCGCGCCGGGTCTGGAGTGGACTTTTGTTTGTTTATGCGGAGGCCCAGTCTGTGGCACGTGCTCAAACTAGCGCCACGGCTGACCTGACCTTGGTTCGGGATTTTCCCAATTAGCCAGTCGTTGAGATAGGGAAAATTATGTCCACCCAGTTGCGACGGACGTAAGCCACCACCACCGCCATGCATTTCGTAAAAACACACGGGGCCGATGAAGGGCTGAAGGGCAGAGTGGTAAATTCGTAGTGTTCTCCTGCTAGGCTGAAACAAAGGAAGCACCTGTGAGCCGGAGGATAGTTATATGAAAATAAGCGTCCTTCAAGTCGAGGGCAGCAAACCAGTCTCCGGGATCGAGTATCGGAATGATGGGCGTTAGAGACACCATCCTGAAATTTTTTGTTTCACAATATATTTGTTCAGTTTTCGTAGGCCGGGATAGGTGTGAAGTCTCCATTTGGCTTGGGGACTAGGAAGTAATTGGAGTAAAAACCTCTTCCTCTTTCCTGAGGTGGAACTTTTGTGATCGCTCCCAGCGAGAGTAGAGATTGCACTTCCTTGAGAAGTGTCTGTTCATGGGAGGGCTCCCTGGGGAGGGACGAAGGTGGTGGGAGGTGGGGGGCATTGACGAGAATTGGATAGAGTAACCCCAGGCAATGGTTCTTAGGAGCCATCTGTCTGACGTTATCCTGGACCATTCCCGGACAAAGGGGAACTGGCGGTCCAGGAACGGGAGGGTGATGTGGTGTGAGACTGGTTGGGCACCCCCGGAGGTACCATCAAAACTGTTCCCTAGTGCCCGGTGGGGGTCCTGAACAGTTTTGCTGAAGGAGTGTAGAAGATGCACTTGCATTTTGCTGTCGCCTCCCTGAGTTTCTGTCCCTTTGTCTATAGGGAGTGAATCTCTGAAGGGGAATCTATATTGCTGCTGAGGCCCCGCAGGTAGAGGTCTGAATGCCCATCACATGGGGCTGGATTATACAAGCTCAGGGATTTCAGAGTGGCCCGCGAGTCCTGTAGGCCATGCAGCTTTTCATTAGTCTTTTTTGGAGAACAACTCTGGGCCCTCAAAGGGAAGGTCCTGGATGTTCTGGTGACCTCTAGAGAGAGAGCCCAAGGAGAGTAACCAAGCTGCCCTTCTCATACAGACAACTGAGGTGATGGATCTTCCGACAGTGTCGGTGGAGTCATAAGAAGCTGGAGTCAAGCCTTTGCCACCGCTAAATCTTCCTCTTGGATCGTGAGGAAGTCCTGCAACTGCTCCTGGGAGAGGGACTCACTGAAGCACTTCAGAGATCTCCACAGGTTGTAGTTGTGCCTTCCCAGGAGCACCTGGTGGTTAGTGATACGGAGGGGGAGTATCGCTGTTGAATAAACTTCTTTCCCAGGTTATCCAGTCTCCAGTGGGCCTTATTCTTGGGCATTGGGCTCGGTTGCCCCTGCCAGTCTTTTGGTTCGCTGTGTCCGCCACTAGGGAGCTCAGGGTGGTATGTCCAAGCAGGTATTCAAACCCTTTGGCGGGAACGTAGTGTCTTTTTTCTGCTGCCTAGGAGGTTGGGGGCACAGAAGCAGGTGTTTGCCACAGTGCTTTTATGATCCTGAGAACTCCATCATAAACCGGCAGCGCCACTCTGGAAGGTGTACTAGGTTCCAGTACATCAGAGAGGCTGTCTGGAGTCTCGCTGAGTTCTCGCGCTTGCATGTTTAGATTTGACGCTACTCTCCCGAGCAGGTCTTGGTAGGTTTTGAAATTGTCCGGGACATTAGAAGGTCCCTGGGCAGCGGCTCCCAGTTTGGGCTCAGGAGTGGTTTGTGGGACGTAAAGTGTAGTCCCATCTTGCCCAGGAGAACTGGCCCTCTGGGAGTCACAGCATTCCACGTTGAAGGGTGGAATGCGCTAGGGGGCTGATCTCTTACGTAGTGATGGGAGTGACTGAAAGGTGGAGTTCTCCGTGGCTACGCATGACATTCAGTATGGCCATTGAGCCTGAGTCACTACCCACGGATTTGTTTGGTCTCCGTCTTTTACCCGGGGGCTTCTCATGCCTTTTAGGGCGGTGGGAGTCCGGAGGGGGAGACCAAGTGCGCTGCCTCCACTTACAGTCTATTCCCTCTGGGGATCTGGACCTGTTCTGCACCTTGTGACTCCCTTGCCGCTTGTGCCGGTGACAACTGGCAGAGCGGCCCTCTGGTGTGGCTGAGCTCATCGTGGAGGATGGGGGGGGGGGAAGGTGAGGACCTTCTTTCCCTGGTCCCCACTTTCTTTTCTTGTGCCCAGGGTCTGCGACCCTTATAGGGGGCAAGCTCATTGGTCCCTGAGGGGGCTTTGTGAGAGCTGGGCTCGAGTCCAGAGTCCCAGAGCCCTGCCTGGTCCAGGCAGTCTTGTCCCTTCCCTGGGAACGGTGCCGAGGGGTTTGAATGGAAGGAACCAGGTCGGCACTAGGACCGCTCGGAATGCAGCTCCGGGCAGGAGGAAAGCCCCTTGCTGCCTGCGGGCCGGAGCGTCAGCCATGCTGCCTGCGGTGCTGGGGCTTCCCTGTGCGTGGGTCCCGGGCTGGGGAGGAGCTCTCCCGGCGGCACCGGGGTTTCGGTACCGGGCTCCCCTGTGCGTGGGTCCCGGGCTGCGGAGGAGCTTTCCCTGCGGTACGGGGGTTTCGGTACCGGGCTCCCCTGTGCGTGGGTCCCGGGCTGGGGAGGAGCTCTCCCTGCGGCACCAGGCTGTGCTGCACCGGTCACTCCAGGACCAGGGGGATCCAGCAGCGAGTCGGCCAGCACCGAGCAGGTACCAGAGTCCACTTCCCAGAGTGGAGTCGGCACTGGGGACTCCGGGACCGAGGTAGGCTGGCGGGGGTCCCACATCCTGCGGTGCAGCTGGTGCCGCGGTCTCCTGCACCGTGGCGGGCTGGGTGCCGAGCCCCCCGGTACCTTGGGGGGGGGGGGGTCGGAAGGTCCATTAGGGACCTGGTGGCCAAAAACGCCTCCAGTGTGGAAGGGGTTTGCCGCAGCAGGGAGCTCCTCGCATCCCTGGGAGAGCCTGGGGCCATGTACAGGCGAGGCTGGCTCTATGGATCCTGATCCCTCTGAGGGTGCTGGGTGGAGCTCAACCCCGGTGCCGCCGTGGCCCTGGGGGAGCTGCTACACCGGTGGTCCCGGGGCAGACTTTGCCTTCCGGGGAGATCGAGGTCCGGGGAGTTGCCGCCACCGGAGCGGGGGACGAGCCGGTGGCTGGAGCCGGCAGCAGTGCTACCTCTAGGAGAGTCTGTTCCCCCGGTCCTTTTGAGCTCGGGGTTTAAAACCCCTGCAAATTGGACAGTTGTCCTTGCGGTGTGCGTTTTCCCTAGGCACTTCAAGCAGGGGAAACGCTTTACCGCAGCCCAAGCAGGGCTTAAATCCTGGGGACTTTGGTAGTCCCAGAGTAGAGTTCGTCTTTGCAACAAAATAAGAAGGGAATTGCTAACTACACTAACTAGATACTAGCTAACTAAAGGGGAGAGGCTTGCCGGAGCAAGCAGGAGTCCTGATGGCTGCCACGAGGCGGAAAGAAGAAGACTGGAGGGCTGGGTCCCAGCGTCCCCTAGTATACCTCAGTGGAGGCAGGGCACTCTAGGGGGCGCTGGACGCCAGGCAGGGGTTGCTAGGGGAAAAATTTCCGATGGCTGTGCACGCGGGTTCAGTGGGAATGGACGTGAGCAGCACTCGAAGAAGAAGTAGAATCAACATTTTCAGTATGTCCACTGCAGTAGCTATCATGTAGACCAGTACCAAATTTCATTCTCTTGCTTTATGTGTCAAACTTTGAAAATTTGGGTCAATGATTAATTGAACTAGATATTCACACTAAAAAAAAATATTCAAATTCAACCAATTTTTCTTTCTCAGTTATCCCCGAACATATTTTTTACAAATGTGTTTATTATTCTCATATAATGAATGTGTAGTGAACTTTTCAGTTTATGACTCTTTTTCATCCCCTCTGAAGATCATTACCTTGTTGTGGAAGAGAAGCTTGTGTGTTTTGGTGAACCCAGGGCTATATTCTTTGGAGCTTAGTGTTCTTGACAGGGTCACCTGAGGTAAACAGGCCTAGGGGGAAAGTTCCAGGCTAAAAATAATCCACTCTAAGACCTCATGAGGGCCCCAAAATGATCACCCCATCCTCCCTAGATTAAGGCAGATTGGCCAGAGCGGGGCAGGGGCAGGATCCCCCAGGTAGGACCCCCAACATTGGGTGGTGAGAGCCTGGCCCCTGCAATGTGGCACACAAGCTGGGGGCCCCACAGTGGGAGCAGGGGGGCCATGAGAGGGAGCCTGCAATGGGGGCAGCCTGAGCCCCTGGGCCAGTTAATCCAGCCTTGTGGCCAGGCCACCCATGTAACCCAGCTGGGCTCAACTTGAAAAGGTAATATGGACCCACTGTGGGCCTACCACTAAAGAGTGAAAAGATGAGGACTGGGTGCAATGCCAAAATGGCCAAGGGAGTGACAGACCATGACAGACTCTCTCTTCACAATGAAAACTGGCTTTAAGGACATGGCATATCACTTTTTTGGCAGGAAAAGAGCCAGAGCTGTGGAAAAAGTAGAAGGGTAAGAGCTAGAAGTAGTCAGGTTCACCTTCAGACATACGCAGGGGCTCTGGGAACAAAATTCTCAACTGAGGGTGGTCTCTTTCCTTCTCTGGTATGACCCATCTCTATACAGGTATAGAAATACAGTTCCCTAGCTAGATGCTGCAAAGTTGGCTTTTTATCAAATAGATGAGAAGGTCAGTGCAATGAGACCTCAGGTCTTAGAAAGGAAAACCCTTACAGCTGTGTGTGTTTACACACATAACAACAATTCAATGTACACAGTCTTTTGGGGGAGATGGTGGGATTTGTGCTAGATAGTGTATAACCTAACAACCCTATTGTTATATGGGGGGACTTCAACACCCACACGGAGAACAATTGTGATACCTCATGGGAAGAGATGGAACAAAAACCCTCCTTGATTTGGACCCCAAAGGTGAGGTGTTAATGAACTTCTGTCCTAGTCATGGACTGAACATGATGTTTAAATACAAAGTCACTTATAAATATAGCTGCCAGAGTATCTTGGACTGGAGGTAAGTGATCAACTTCATAGTCATTTCATTGAACCTAAGACCATATTTTCTGGACACCCTGATAAAGAGAGGGCCAGAGCTGACAAACAATCACTAGTTGGTGGTGTTTTTTAAATCCAACTAAATAGACATGAAAGAGATTATATGGATACAACTGGATTGCGGAGTTACTAAATGTGGTATATAATCTATTACCAAAATCAACTTCTATACCAGATGATTAGAGGATAGCTAATGTGACCCCAATTTTTAATAAAAAGACTTCAGGGATGATCCTGAAAATTGCAGACCACTAAGCCTAAATTCAGTACCAAGCAAACTAATTAAATCAATAATAAATCAATAATAATAAATTATCAGATTATCAGACACATAGATAAACATTATTTATTGGGGGAAGAGTCAATATGGCTTTTCTAAATGGAAATCATGCTTCACCAGTCTATCAGAATTATGTGAGGGGGGTTAAGAAATATTTGTACAAGGCTGTTTCAGTGGGTATAATGAGAGTTTCACAAGCTTTTCCCAGGTCCATCACCAAAGGCTCTTAAGGAAAATAGACAGTCATATGATAAAAGGGAAGGTCCCTTTATAGTTAATATCTACTTTAAAAACAGGAAACAAAATGTAGGAGTAAATAATCAGTTTTCAGAATGAGGAGAGGTAAATAGTGATGTCTCCAGGAATCTGTATTGGGACCAGTGTTCTTCAACAGATTCATAAATTACCTGGAAAATGTTGTAAAAGCTGAGATGGCAAACTCTGCAGATAATACAACATTATTTAAGATAGGAATCTGCTTTGAATTTAGCTAAGAGTTTCAAAGGGATCTCACAAAACTGGTCAAGGAAATGGCAGATGAAATTCAGTGTTGATAAATATAAAGTAATTCTCTTTGTAAAACATAATCACAAGCATACATACAAAATTATTGGACCTAAATTAACTGTTACCACTGGGGAAAAAAAAAGAGATCTTGGAGTCATCCTGTATAATTCTCTAAAACCACACTCTCTATATGCAGCAGCAATTAAAAAAAATATTAGGAACCATTAGGAAAGAGGATATACAGTAAGACAGTAAATATAA
>ML685903.1:3455156-3522337 GCA_007922175.1 Pelusios castaneus
CTTAAACAAAACAAAAACAAGTACTTCTTCACACAACACACAACAAACCTGGAACTTGTTGCTAGAGGGTGCTATGAGAGGGTATGTCTACACTAGAAAAGTTAAGTAGACTTTGTTAAGGTTGACTTAACAAAGTGACTCCTTTTAAGTCGACTTAATAAAGTCGACTTAACATTGGACATAAGTGTTCACAGCAGGATTAAGTCAGCTTAATAAAGTTGACTTAAGGGCTACTCCCCATCCACACCGGCCTTAAGTCGACTTATGAATTCGACTTAAGGCTTAAGTCGACTTAAGGAGGGGTAGTTATTAAGTCGACTTAAGCTTTCATTGTCGACTTAAGGAATTTGTTTAGTCGACTTAATGAAAGCCCAGGGTGGACATGGAGTAATTTAGGTCGACTTAAGGGTCCTTAAGTCAACCTAAATTGCTAATGTAGACATACCCAAAGACAAAACTATAAAAAATAACTAGAGAAGTTAATGGAGGATAGATCTATTCATGGTTATTAGCCAAGATGTTTAGGCATGCTGCCCCATGTTTTGGGTATATCTAAAAATATGTCTATACCACAGATAGCCCATGCCAGCTGACTCAGCCTCACAGGGTTTGGATTGACAGGCTGTTCTACTGGTGTGTTGACTTCGGGGCTTGGCTGAAACCTGAATTCTGGAACCTTCTCACCTCACAGGGTCCTAGGCTATGTCTACACTTGCAAGTTAGGTCAGCTTAAGGAGGCTTAAGTCAACCTAACTTAGTCCCTGTCCACACCAGGCTTTCATTAAGTTGATTTAAGAAATTCCTTAAGTCG
Source organism: Pelusios castaneus (assembly GCA_007922175.1). NCBI lineage: Eukaryota > Metazoa > Chordata > Testudines > Pelomedusidae > Pelusios > Pelusios castaneus. The sequence continues at coordinate 3,455,968 of ML685903.1, forward strand.
ACTTAATGAAAGCTTAAGTCGACTTAATAAGAACCGCCGGTTAGTTTGATCTAACCCTTAAGTCAACTCCTTAGGTTGACCTAAGCACAGTATGGATGCTTAAGTCCACTTTATTAGGTAGGCTTAAGGGCAGTTAGCTCGACTTACTAAGTCCCCGTTCAGGGAAACCACTTTGTAAAGTTGACCTAATGAGGTCGACTTTAGGTCGACTTAAAGTCAACCTTATTAGGTCGAATTGACAAAGTCTCCATAGCCTTTTGTACTGTAGATATAGCATTAGAGCCTAGGCTCAAAGTGGGGATTTTAAAACACTTACAAGTCTGTGATATAGACAGCACAATTTCTCGTTACTTACAAGATATTCAGAGATATTAAGACTAGTAGGAATCATCACGATCATCTAGGCTGACCTAGGAAATATCTTTGGTACATGTGTGGTAATAATGTATAAAACCAGATTTTAAAATGGTTTCTTCTACACATGTATGCATTCATGGAGATGGTCACTTAGTACTGTAATTTGAGTGGCAGTTTTATTTTGATAATGAGTGAAACTTTAAGATTATTTCACAGAGGTCATAGATTCTGTGATTTCCAGGGACCTCTGTGATATTTTCCACTTCAGTCATGGGATGATGGGACCAGAACTGTCGGTTGGTGGGGGTCCTGGAGCTCCTAGCCACTGCAGGCAGCAGAGAAAAAAAGAGCTCCATGCTGCCAACCCTGGAGCTCTGAATTGCCATGGGAGATGGGGGCCACCTGCAGCTCCCAGCTTCTGTGGTTTCCGCTTCTGGACCCTCTTTCCTGAAGCAGGGCTTGGGATCTCATCCCCTTACCAGTCCCATTTTAACACAGTTATTTTTAGTGAAAGTCAGAGACAGGTCATATGTTTCCATGAATTTTTGTTTATTGCCCATGATCTGTCCCTGACTTTCACTAAAAATAACCATGACAAAATTTTAACCTTAAATGACCTTTGCAAGGAAAAGCATTGTTACTTCACTATGCTGATGTACACACTGTTCTACCAAGTAGGCCAACATCTAGCATAACATTAATTCTTATTTGCAATCAAGCCCTTCAAATACCCTCAAACTCTATTTGGCTCTACAACTGTCACCAGAAATCAATATAATTGTTAAAAGAGGAAAGTATTTTTTTCTTATTCATTTTGTTGCTTGTGGCATAAATCTCTTTGTTCATACAGAGAAACAGCAGCTAAATCAGAGTAACTTCATGCAAGTGGAAACCCCCCTACAAACAAATCTAATATGTGAATCTATTTGAGAACATGGGGGAGATCTATTTGGGAAGATGGGGGGAAAACTATGAGTTAGTTTAATTAATGCACCGAAAGGAAAACTCATAAGGCTGTTAGTTCCAAGAAAAAAAGCAGTATGTATACATAATAAAAATGCAATCAAATACTGTCTCTGAGCCCAAATAGCCACAAACTAAAGGAGACTAGAGAAAATACTTAGTAGGGTTATGTCATTGTCTGGCAGCTGTACAGTGAAGTTAGTTGTGGCAATGTAGCCAATCCTGTTATTTCAAGGTCACCATACTCAGTGAATAGAGGTAAAACCTTTCTGAGAATTATAAAATAGTTAGTCCTCTTACTGCTTTTTTTCTCTTGCTTGTTGCAGGTTTAACTCCTGTACCTCAGGGAATGATATACTACCTATCCATGCACTTATACTGCCCCAATCACAGGGTAACATTAAATATGCTTCTCACATTTATGTGAGAAGCATATTTAAGGTTTCTGCTTGTACACAGCCAAAGCCTTAGATATCAGTCCATTTTTACAACCATAGCAGCAGCTGCAAGGGAATTTGGCTTCATAAAAATAGAAGAGTTTACCTTCCACTTGATATAGTTTCCAAACCCATTCAAATGGCAAATAAGTATTTTAGAAATATTCAAAAAATTTCACCACAATCAAGGAAGTTCTTGGTTGCTGCCACAGGGTGTGTCTACACTGGCAACTTAGGTCGACTTAAGGATGCTTAAGTCAACCTACACAAAGCTGTGTCCACAATGGGCTTTTATTAAGTTGACTTAAGCCCTTCCTTAATTTGACTTAATAACAGCTTAAGTCAAATTAATAACACCACCTCTGAAGGTCAACTTAAGCCTTAAGTCAACTTCTTATGTCGACTTCAAGCCAGTGTGGATGGGGAATAGCACTAAATCAACCTTATTAAGTTGACTTAAATCCAGTGTGGATGGCTATGTCTATGGTTAAGTCAACTTAACAAGGTCGACTTAAGTTGACTTAACAGAGTCGATTTAACTTTACAAGTGTAGACATAGTCACAGATACTAAATAGAGATCAATGACCTCAGACCTGGCAATGGAGAATGAAGACACAGATCCAGATTGTGCCACTACTGCTGCCCAAACACTCACAAACCTCCTGCTTCCATCACAGAAGGTCCTGACTCAAGACCCAGCTGCTATGTTTTAAATTGTAATCAGTAACACAACTGACACTGATGTGTCCCTACTACATTGAAATGAAAAAAAAGGTGTTGGCAGGAACATATAACAGGAATGATCTAAGTGTCTGAAATATATAAATCAGCCCTAAAGATGAGGGTACACATCTGCCTGCCACTGTAGGACTAGTTGAGGTTTAGAGAAGAAAACCAACCAGCTTGGCCAATTTTTCAATTTGCTACTACTTCAGTTCCTACACAGAGAAGCTGATGCTAATGGCACTTCTCATGAGTTAATTATTCTCCTCACAGGGAAGAAGACTGGCAAATTGGCTCCATATATTTGTGACTTAGTGGTCTTTAATTTTCAAACTCTTTTAAAGAATGTATTTTTACAAATATTGGAATTATATTAGCTGTTTTCCTGTTACCTGGCACTATTTTTGCACCAGAAAGTGTCTTAAAACTAATCGCTGGCCTCAGCAATTCAGCTGTTTAATCTCTAGTCTCACATCATTCATACATATAACTCCCTGGTTTTTTATCTATGTTTAATTTATTCAAATGTTTGTTTCATAAATGATACCCAGCTTGTCCTGTTATGGTAAAACCCACAGAAATACTTCAGGTCAAAAATTGTCAATATTCTACTTATCGAACACAGACACAAAGAAACTAAATCTTCCAACATTTCTTTTCAGTAATTAGTAATTTCACACTATTACTGACAATACACTAATTCCTTCCTCCCCCCTTTTTATTCTTTCATTATGTTCACAGATATTAACAAAAAAGCCAAACCAAAAAGCTTCTTTAGCAGTCTATGTTACATTAGGTCTTTTTTGCTTTTTGAATATTATGTTTATTATAAGCATGTGAGTAAAACTAGTGAGGTCAATGGAGCTAATCACATGCTTAGGAGTTAGTCACATGTATCATAGAATTATATGCTTTCCTGGATCAATGCTTAGATAAATTATCTAGACAATGTAATCCAAAGTGCTCCAATGTAACATGGTTGCCTTAGGTATCTTTTGAGAGAAAATCACACAATTAACTGAGTCATAGTTTATTAAGGGCCCTGCAGATAGTGACCAAGACCTTGAATGGTACTTGAAATGGCTAGGCAAACACATCTCATCTTGAACCAATGAAATGTGCTTTCAGTTCTCTGATATAGTTAATAGCAGAATGTCTTCAGGAGGATTATTTTTTCTTTCCAAGTGGCTTTTATGGTCAAATCCAGACGGCATGTGTTACAGTAGACTAGTATGGAGTGATAAAGGCACACGTCACTATTAGTTGTTCAAACAGTCTCTCGGTCAAGAGTAGATGGGAAAAGGTGGTTTTAATTAATATAATCTGAAATCCATTAGTAGAGATGAATCCAACAAGATCCAGACATTGTCAGACATTTTAACAATCTCTACCCAAAAGTAAAAATGACTAGGTAAAACCATTGTCTTTCAAGAACATTAGAGTTTAAAAAACAAAAAAACAAAAAACATAACTTGAGGTGTTAGAAACCAAGGAAGCACAGATTTCCAATAAAACATCCAAACTATCTGAACTCTTTCCATGAGGAAAAACAAACAAACAAAAAAAACCCTTTGAAATGAATACTACCTATCAGTCCATAATAAAGTGTTATGTTATCAGTGAACACAGAAGTCAGAGAGATAATGTCAAAATGAATTCTACTGACCCTGAACAGGTGAGACAGATCCAACCAGCACCATATGGGCAGCATCAAACAATCCAGCTAATAACTCAAAACACCACCACCAAAATTCAGCAAAATTCCCTTTTCACTCAGATAGTGGAGGGGGGGAAAAAGACACATACAACATTGACCACATTGTTACTTGTCCAGAAAGGTAAGCACAAAGTGTGACTGGCATATTCGAGAGATATCACATTTTCTATGACCATTTCTCTATCTCTATGACCATATCTCTAGTGACTAACCTTTAAAACTTGCATTTGTTTTCAAGGCCAGACCCTACACTTCCACTGTGATCTTAGTAGTGCATTACATCAAAGTGAAACATTCCTAAGCAACAGAACTACAATTTAGTCCCTACTGAAGCTCTCAGTAAAAGAGAGAATTTTCTTATTTTTAAAATGAAATTGGGGGTATATATGATTAATCTCTAGCCCTGAGGTGAGGAGAATAGACAAAGGTTTGAGAAGGAGGAGAAGAAAAACTTTTAATGTCTCCTATCCCTAACAAACTATACCTGATAATTCAGCAAACATTAGTTATGACTACAAACAGCCATTTTATAGCCCGACAAAACCAATATATACAAAGGGATAATGCTTGCTTACATTTCATCAGAAAGTCTAGCCAGTAGATTGCTGAATCTCTGTGCTGCAAAGTTAATGCAGACCTGAGTTTTTTTTTTTTTCTCCTCAACTCAAAAAGAGAAAATTGTCCCATAAAAAGTTGAAAGGAAAGACATTCTATACCATTTGTAATACATATGCATCATCTGGAATTTTCCACATCATTTCCCGGAGTCATGGTTGCCATATGCTTTAGCTCTTCTGAAGTACAAAACACCAAAGGTTTTTTTGAAATATGAAACTAATTAAAAAAAAGTAAGAAGACAAAGAAAGACTAGATGTTTGAAAATCTCCAAAACACTTTGTCTTAACATAGATAGGGCTTTGCCATATAATTAAAATATTGTGTGAATCAGAATAATATTATAGGGTTGAAAAAACAGGAATTTAATATAAAGCCAAATACATTTCTAAAAGCCCATATTGCATCTACTCCAGCTGTGATTCCAACAGTAAATCTGCTTTAATGATTCTGCTTTTATTTATAATTTGCAAAATTGATGGGTAGGATGGTAATAAGATCATAATTACCAGCTGTGTCATGTTTTTCTAGGTGACTCAAGTGAACGTATATAACTGGCTGGTGCAGTGAACTATAGGACAAAGTCTTTTCAAGCCTATGACTGTGAGGAATTGAAAGTGCTCTGAGTGAGGATGAATTTCATGTGAACAGACTTTGAAAGATTCCAAACCCTCTTTAGCACAGGCTTCTAAGTGCAGTGCAGATGAAAAGCAGTTTTTGAAGCCATTGAAATCCTAATAAATTTCACAGTATAAAGCAAAGTGCTTTTGACCTTCTGCAAAGATTTTACATCAGAGTCCTGGGTATACACTGTACCTCTATACCAAACTGCAGAAAAAAAACAACATTATACAAAAATGTTCAGATAATCTCTGTAGGCTACCCTGAATAAAGTATTGAATTTGCTATATAACTAAGCTTTAGATAGAGTATATAAAGTATATTATGAGGTTTTCAGCCAAAGTATGGTCCTTCCATAATGTTCAATGTTACTCATGTGCATAGAAAGGCATTATTTGCCATCAGATGAACTTTTCTTATTTAAAGTGACAGGGATCTTTACTAAGCCACTGCAGAGCAGACAAAAACACTTCTGAAGCTCATTAGTATGACTTTTTTTGTGCAATCTGATTAGCTACTCCTCTCAATTCTTCTTAGGTGTTTTGAATGTTCAGAATTATTGTTAGTTTCAACTGAGTAGCATACTCATTAATTAAGTATTGGTGCTCAATGAACAATAATGTACTTTCCTTGAATTTTACCATGACAAGTCACATATACTGTGTGATACAGTAATTTCTGGCTAGATATCAAAGTTGATTACAATGAAAGAAAAAATATAGGAAATAAAAGTGGCTACCTATAAAAGTAACTCAGTCACTGAAGAATATGACCACAGCAAATATTCATTTATTTAAATACTTATAAGAGGTATACATTAAAATCAGTCAGAGTTGAAATGCAGGGAATTAATTGCAGGCATTGCAAGTGTCACCCAACCCTAAACCAAGATTTTCAAAATATACCCATTTATTTAAAAAAAATAAACTAGTGGGTGCTATTTTGTCTATTACATTATTGTGCCCCAGTTTCCCCATCTGCAACATAACTATCTGATACTTTCCCCCATTTTAAAGCAATTTGGGAATCTCAGTGATAAATATTTTAACTAAACATGTCTTATTTTGTTTGACTTGTCGAGTCACTGTCAGAGTGATGCAAGTAACTCAATTCTTGTTTGACTCTCTTTGTCTAATCAGTAGGCATGCTGTCCATCTTAATTCTATTTTGTGAGGGTAAATTATATCTGCGTAGTTACACTGAATTCACTGCATAAACACAAATTTTCATCAGCTGAGGATATGCCCCTAAGATTTCAACGGTGGGCACCTTATGCTAGATCTGAAAAATCAATTTTTGGACTACCTGTTAGAAAAAAAAAATAAAGAAAACATACCACAACAGTGATCCATACTCTCCACTTGCCCTGTGGCCAATTTTGTTTCTAGGTCATGGATAGTCTTTAAAGCTCTTCTTGGACTGGTGCTTAGCTATCTCACTTCTTCAAAGAAATGCATACACCTGGGTCTGTTTTCTCTACAGTGACTTGCACAATGGAGCCTTTTTCTGAGTTGGTCTTTAAGAACTACCATAATAAGAATGGTACAGGAATAAATAGAGTCTTAGAGACTTCCCCCGCCACCACCCCCAATTCAAGGGTAGAAGCTGAGATCTATGGATATGCTATGTCTGAAATAATCAGTGCTAAAATGCTGGGGAGCTGAAGAATGAACTGTCCCCGGTGATAAGGAGCTGAGATCAGAAAGACCAAAAGCCTTCCCCAGGCCACTATGACATTTAATACCCACCTTTTTTCTGAAAAACTTCCCCTCAATAAAAATGACAAAAAATTGCTTGCCAATATTTATCATAAATACACTCTATTTCCCTTACCCACGACTATCCAAAAACACCTAACAATCACAAAACATGCAAACAAGCAACTACCTCCCCAATACTCTTCCATTAAAATAAATAAATAAATAAAAGTAGCTAAGAGAGGACAAAAATTCTGTGATATTATATTTTGAATATAATACACTTAAGATGTCACAGCAAAGCACAGACAAAAATCCTACATTTGCCTATGGAGATATATGTGTGCCTTGCTACTTATTTGTACATGTAATGCAAGGCTGTGAAGAAAGACAGAAACTGTGAGGAGGGTAATTTTATTCCTCATTGTAGATTTTGAAACTTGAGGTACGTGAAAGAAGGAGTAAACTAGGGGAACAATTTCATTCAGTGGCAGAGAAGTCCCAAGTCCAAGTGTGAGCCCATTCATCAGGAAAGAGAGGCTTTTATAAAAGGCTATATTAATTTGTAGGAGACTGGCACTTGGAAGGTAATGGTCAGGTTCTTCTCAGAAGTCTCAAATAACTAATACATATATGGGTTTCTTTTTTCCCCTTGTGCATGGTTCACCCAACCATAATATGTACACAAAGTATTTATGCTTTTGTGGTTAGTTAGCTTCAGAAAAACCTAGTTGAGCCTAAATGAAAAGCCTCGGGCAGCCTCAGTCTTATATGTTATCTTCCAGCAAGAACAGTTTTGTTCCCTCAAGCCTCCTCCAATTTTTGACACCTTTTTCCCCTTACTTTGATAGTTCTAACCCCTTAGGCAGCCAGCAACAGAGGCAAAAACAGGGAAAGAGGAAAGGAAGGCACTCTAACACCAACCATAATGTCGGTATGAGACAGTTTCCATGTACAACTGTTGGCCATTGGTATATCCTAGTGGTTCCCAACCTTCTTGACTTGAGGGCCAAACATATCATTTTTACAATCCTGAAGGGCACCAATCTACACTGGAAACCCCCCGCCACTCCTCCCGCTACCTCTTCGCTGATCTCCCAGTTCCCTGGCTGCAGCAGGGAAACCAGATGCATCCTGTAACCCTGTGCACTCTACTAGGATCCATAGACAATGACTCCCTTCTACAGCCAAGAGGATGGAAGATCAGTAATCCCTTCCCTCTAACTCCAGCAGGGACCCCAGCCCCTAGGCAGAGTGCTTTGTTCTCTTCTGGAGCTGAGGGAGGGAAGTGCTGAGCTCCCCTCCTGGCTCCATCAGGGACCCGAGCATCTATGGATCCAGAAGGAGTGCTTTTCCATACTCCCTCCTACACCCAGAGGCAGGGGAACACTGATCTCTCTTGACTGCAGCAAGGAGTCTACACCAGTCTTTTAGCCCTACAGAAACACTCTCTCCCTGGGTCCCTACATAGTGGCCAGCAGGAGAGGAGCTGTGGGACACTTTGAAAGCAACTGTGGGCCACCTTTGCCCCCCAGGCCACAGGTTGGAAACCACTGTAATAACCTCTCCAGTTCTCCACACCTTATCAACTCCTGATCTATAGTTTCAAATCTCATTTGAAAACATTTTTTTTCCATTTGTCTATTTTTCTTAACTGTTCCCTCTTTAATTTTCTTATGTTTGTACCTGTAGTTGTATGAAATGTTAATTGGGGTTCAGTTTGTCAAACAGAAGCTAATCCCAATCACTTAGTATTCTATCTTAATACATGTCAAAATGTAGTGAAGTGAAATTTTGGAGTGAAATTTTGATACCGATATACTCAATAGCAAAACTCCCATTGATTTGACCCAAGATACTGAGTAATTGTAGATGCTCAAATTTGAAAATTTTATCAAGAACTTTTACTGATGTTATTTGAAATCAATGGGATACAACCCTACATGATGTTTTGCAAATTTGTGGTAAGCTTAATTCTCTTCTCCGACTAATAAAAATCAGGAATAACTCAAAGGAATAGATTTACAGTGGAATAAAAATAGCTCGTGTGAAAGGAAAATCGGCCCCTGAATATCCCAAAATTAGTTCATTCTCTATGAAGGATTCCTGCAACACTCATGAATACCAGAGCAACCAAGTTAGTTAGTTGATGAGACTCACTTTAAAACCAGTGATGTAGGGAAGCCACTGCAGAGTGAGATGAGGCATCTCTCTCTTTCCCCAGGGACTGATGCCTCACCAACTCTAAAGCAAGCTTCAGTATTGGCAATAATCTTGGAGAATCAATTGTGTCAACTTGAATAGGAAGCAGACAAAAACAGAACTCATGGTGTTTTTTTACCATCAAGTCAGCCAAGCGTGGGATGAAAATTTTCTAACTCTAGCTGTATGGTAGCTGCACTTAACATGCTATGTAGTAACTTGCTGTGTTACCAGTATATCTCTGGTAACCTTCAATAGAGAAATCATGTGTCTGTTTTGGCGAACAGCCTGTTCCTCCATTAGTGGTCATGTATTTGCTATACACAGACCTAGCAGCATCCATTTATTTAATGGCAATAGACAATGACACTGACAATAGACACCGAGATTAAAAGACACTGAGATTAAAAAATAAATAAATGAATTAATAAATAAATAAATAATAAATAATAATACATGATAAATAAATAAAATAAATAAATAAATAAAGCTTTACAGCCATTGAAATCACAAATTGTCAACATCAGATGTCAAAATAGATGAAGAAATTGCTTTAAATCAAATTCTAAGTTCTCTTGCAGCATTTTTTTCACTTTTCATATCTAAACATTAGAAATAGTTTGTCATCAGTCTGTGTGTGTACAGTGAAATGAATGGTTACTGACATTTACTGAAAAAAATCCAATTCTTCCAAACCCAGTTGTAAATGTATCATTTAACTTCTTCAGATGTGTAAACCTCACGTCCTTTCTTTCCATTCTTTAATTTTGTAGCTAGGTTAGTGTCACAATGGTTTCAGTAAGTGAAAAGAAGAGCATCCTGTATGTTTAGTAGGATAAGGCATCAATAACCTGGGAAACAGGAGTGAGGGTCATTAATTATTACTGCTTCTAAACAAAGGGAATAGCTCGGGGGTATAGAAGCTCCTTTGTTATTGAATTATGTATATTTTCCTTCTCATAGAGAATGATCAAAACACTTTTTGTATGCAATAAACAGAAAATGGAGTTCTGCATAAGTTACACCACCACCATAATGGAGCTTGAATGTGTAAGTACTTAGTAAATCTGCTTGATCATCAAGAGACATAGATGTAAAATATTGAATGGCTTGGCTCTTACCAGATAACAATAAAAAAACAAACAGAAGAAACCAAGGATGTGGGATGAATTTGTAGTTAGTACATAGTCTTAAGAATGTACAGCAGTCAATCCAAAACAATATAATAGTAAAGTCAATCTAAATGTGATGGTAAAGGAGACAAATGCATGGCAAAACTCAGATCAGTCAGTTGCTTCAGAGATCTTCACAGCAATTTCTTTATAGTATTTTCTTTTTAAATAGCACATCTTTATTGTTAATGGCAATGGACAGGTTCTGACATTGTTATTCATGCTGAATAAAATCTAAATCCATTGATTTTAGTTGGACTTCATCTGGAGTAAGGAACTACTCCAATTTCCATAGAAGTGAGAGAACTCGACCCCGAATGATAGGTTCCTATCCTTGAATAGCATTTAAACATTTTTTCTCTTGAATGCTTGTTGTTCTGATTGCCCAGACATTTTCAGTGAGTGAACTCCATAGTAAAGGATTGAGAGTCATGGACCACCTCTCCTTCCAGTTTCCTAATTATAGCCTATTTACAATTAAGCAAGATACTCCTATGACAACTGCTGCAATTGCTAACATGGAAAAATGAAAGAAATTGTTGTGATGTATTTGTAACTGTCTTTGATATGATAAGCTCCCCAGGCCAGTTCATTAGCTAATTTTAAACTGCATAGCTTAGCTCACTTTAATGGAGATATGTCAATTTACATGATCTTTAAAATAACAGCTGAGGATTTGGTCCAAAATCTCCTCATAAAACTCATATTTACAACCATTGGCATTGGAAAATGGAAGAGTCTAGAAAGACTGAGGGTGCACATACATTTTTTTTTTTAATTACACCTATTGTTCCTGCACTGAAGATTGGCTTCTGAGACTGTTCTTATACATTCTGGGATGCTCTTGCATAGGCACATGCAAAGATCTTTCATCACATGAATTAAAAATAATGTTATGGTGTCTTCCAAACTTAGCTCTCTGTAAACTTTCTAATATGGACATCTATTATTTATGAGTCAACTAATCAACATATCACACTGATTGGCTCCATACTTTCAGTGAGCATTTGCATGCTCTTTTCTCAGTAATGTCCTTTAGGTGAGTTAGTAAATTATACAGCCATGCCCTTTCTTCTGTTTTGCAACAGACAACAATGCAGGGAAGATGAATGTTTCACCCAAATTTCAAAACTGCACTGTAATATAAAACTGTCTGTAAAAAGAGTCTACTAGGGTATGTCTACAGAGCAACTAGACACCCATGTCTGGCTTATGCCAGCAGAATCAGATTTGTTGGGCTCAGGCTGGAGACTGAGATTTGTAACCCAGTGAGGTGGAAGGGTTCAAAAATCAGGATCCAGGTGAACAGCAGTGAAACAGCACCACAGCCCAAGCCCCTGAGCCCAAATCAGCTGGCATGTGCAAGGTGTGAATTTTTCTTGACTGGGTAGATGTATGCTGAAGACTCTACCTTTTCCTTCCCCTTACTCAATAGATACATGGATCCTGAGGTAAAGGGCATAAAGAGTGGGAAAGAGCATAAAGAGTCCTCTCCTTGCACTTTGTATGATCATTACAAATCTTGCTCTCTGCTTTAGAAAAATCCTCAGTATCAGATAACCAAATAAATAAATACATACATGCATACATACAAGCAAAGATCTTTGGAAGAAGAAACAGAAATTACTAGGACAGAAAATACTAGAAAGAAAATGGAGATGAATAGAGCACACATGGAGGAAAGACACAAACAATATAACAAGTGAGGTATTGAACTTGAATCCTCAGAGTAGGAGGCAATGTGGTAGAACAAGGACAACCCAGAAGTACAGAAACAGAACTGAAGAATATCAAAAGGACATGGGAAAAAGCTAAAAATGTAGCAAGGGACTGTACAAGATGGAAGGTTGTGGCCAAAGCCCTATGTTCCACATGGAATAAAAATAAATAAATCAAGAAATCAAAGTTATCTGGAGAGCATGATAACTCCCAAATGCTCCCACCCAAAATATTCTGTGGGGCTGTAGTACCCTCTGCCCCCAAAAGCCTGAAACAAGAAGGTGGAAAGGAACCAGAGTCATGGATCTGATCCTCTGAATATCTTGTAGCTGTATCCTTTCTGCCTGCATATCTCAGACCTCCAGGATGTATTCTGTTTCTTTAAAACACTCCCAGATCAGGTTCTTCATCAGCCCATTTTATGGACTGTGTCTAAATAGCACAATAAGCCTTCTGATCACAGGTTTTTGTATTATGGGACCAATTTATGAATAAATGAAGACAAATTTATTACTCAGAGTAAGACAGACCTATACTGTATATAGTGAAATGTTTGTACTCAGCCTTTCTATGCTATCACTCAATAGTATAAGAGAAGAAAAAAAAATATTTCAAATATTCCATAAAATGAATTACACATTTAAAGTACTGACACATCTCCATTATCATAAGCGTATGATGTGAGAACATATTTGTATGGCAAGACACTAAATACATGCATATATTTTCAGAATCATGAAATCTGTCTAATTTTCAAAAGAACCAATATATGATATGATGGTGAGAACTGTCCAGTTTTATCTGAGTCGTATTACTCCCTTCCTCTATCCTATATAGATATGGAGGAAGGGTTATTTTTTTGTTCTGAAGTTGATGTTGTTTCCTGCTTATTCTGTATGATCTTACCCATGTACCTTCACAGCATTTAATCCCTTTGGATAGGAAAGATGGGGATGGTGGTCAGTGCTGAAACTGGTATCAATGCAGTTCTGTTAATCAGACAATGCAAACCTGGGTCTCCTGCAAGAACTTTGGAACTTGACTGCAAGATAATATGAGGCATAATGGGATGGTGCCAAGACAGAGGCTGCCAACTTGGTCTATAATTTTCACTTTAGAAAGTAAGTACATCTCCAAAGAAAAACTGTATGTCAGTTTCCTTTATCTGGTTGCATAAAGTATTATAAAAGACTTTAAAACTAACAGGCCATTTCCAACATAACATAAAAACTCCACCTTTAACATGGTTCTTTGCCTACAAAAATAAAACATAACTACCATAAATTAAAATGATTTACACAGAACACCTACAGAGGTCTATTTTAAAACCCATATGTAGATAATATTTATTTTACAACAATATTTTATTGAATTGACTTATAAGAGTAATTTATACATACAAGTTGTAGACAAAACTCCAGGATTTCAGTTTCCTTTCCCTAGTACAAAACTTGGAGCAGCAAAAACATTTAATTCCCATTCATCTCTATCTCTCATTGTCTCCAGCATCACTTATGTTTAAAGGAATTGAAACTTCCCATATTGCACCACTTGAGACATCAGGTAGAAAATATGTCCTGGAAGGTTTCCTCCACTCAGTGATTTTGGGACTGGCATTCTAGAGCCTTGTGAATGAAGTACTACATAAGGTGTATAAATTCTGCTGTAGATGGTCAATGTAATGTTCCCTTTTGCAATCTGCACTGGTATATTGCTATGTTATCCCAACCCCCCCTCCTGGGATCTGTCTTGCACTGTGTGAAATTCCACTCCTGTGTCAGCCCATGTCCAGCCTCCTTCAAGCCAGAGGTACCTGACCCAATCAGTGAGTACTTTTGGCCAGTCACTCATGGGATTATGCAGTGGTGTAACCCCCAGCCAAAATCCCCAGTTCCTGATGCAACCCTAGAAAATGCCATTTTACAATGTTCAGAGCTGCACACTGAACGCTCATTGGCTAGTTGATTTATTAAAATTTGAAATGCATTAGCTCAGTTACTTTAAGTGAGGTCTCTGTACACACTCAAACCACATGCACTACTTTAAATAAAATAAACTAATAAAATTTTATTAAGTACAGAAAAAAAGTGATTATAAACCAGAGGAATATAAATCAGATTTGATTGAGATGTAAAAGCAAAATGCATTTTCACCTAAGCTTAATATATCCAGTAGCTTCTCAAAGTTAGATAATGTTTTCCACAGACTGATTGGTCAGACTCCAACAGGCATCCCCTGTGGACAACCCTGATTTTGTCTTATAGATAGACTGCAAGAAAGAGCTCAAGAGAACAAAATGTCTCCTTCTCTGACATATATCTTCACTATTCTCTGGGGCCAACATTTTCCTCCCCTTGAGTCAAATGGGCATCATCTTATCAGATACTTAGGTCAGTCTATTGTTCCTAGAAGAGGTGATTTGTGTTACATATGCTTCAGGAAGGTGTGAATTACCTCTACTTTTAACATTTGCCTGGATCTATTCAAGCCATGTGAGACACACATTTGAGAATACCACATAGAAACACTTAACATTGCAAGAAAAAAATATTACTATAACAATTATGTTCAGCATGTCGTGAACATTCCAAAAATAGTTTATATGACATACTTTGTATTAAACAATACACAGTTACACTATAAGGGTGAACATAAATGATACACAATCACACCAGTAGGGTGTACATGAGATGCATGGTGTCAGTCAGGCACTAGTAAAACAAAACAAAACAAACAAACAAACAAGTTCTAGGGAAATTCACAGAAGTTTCACAGAGAAGACTGGAAGGACTGATACTATGGCTTTGCCTACACTAGGAAGCGTTTTCAATAAAAGTCAGCTCTTCTCAGCAAAATAGTTCTAGTGTACACACTACACTCCCCTCTTTGCCGAGAAAACTGCCTTGTTTGCTGAAAAAAATAAAACCACCTAGATAAAAGGCATAGAGTTTTTGTTGGCAAAGCTAAGGCAGCAGAGTGCTAGTGTGGACACACTGTCTCCTTAGAGAAGTGGGAAGCTGTCATACTTGTCAATTTCACTGCTCAGAGCAATGAAATTGATAAGAGGGTCCGGTTGCTGCCCAGCTCATCACAGGAACAGGCGAGCCTCGGCAGCTGAATCCCCCATGCTGACAGGGTTTGAGGAGCCCTGGCTGCTGAATCCCCACCACCGCCAGCTCCCCTCAGCCTGCTCAGCCCATGAGCAGGGCAAGGAGAGCCTGTGGCAGTGCTAGAATTCAGAGTATTACAAATTCTAGCTTTGCTGCCCTGATTTCTCTTGTCCTGCTCCCTGACTGAGCAGAGCAAGGGGGTTAGCGGCAGCAGCGGTCTCAAGATTGCAGTGTGTGGAGGGTCTCCTAAGCATGGCGGCCTGGGGACTGCTGCCAGCTTGACAGCCGCTGCCATCAGCTCCCTTTATCCTGCTTAGCCTGTGAGCAGGGTGAGAGGAGATGGTGGCAGCGCAGTGTATTTGGGCTGTGAGCAAATTAAATGGTTGGATGATAAATCAAATGCTGAGAGACAATTATATACGGTGAGATACTACAGAGACAATTCATACTGACAAACTACAGAAGCAATACCCTGGTTTTAAATTCTCCAATGTTCAGAGGTATTTAGGGATCATTAAAAAGGGGATAGAAAATAAGACTGCAAATGTATTATTGCCCTTATATAAATCCATGGTACGCCCACATCTCGAATACTGTGTACAGATGTGGTCTCCTCATCTCAAAAAAGATATTCTAGCACTAGAAAAGGTTCAGAAAAGGGCAACTAAAATGATTAGGGGTTTGGAGAGTGCCTCGTATGAGGAACGATTGAAAAGGCTGGGCCTCTTCAGCTTGGAAAAGAGGAGACTGAGGGGGGACATGATAGAAGTATATAAAATTATGACTGATGTGGAAAAAGTGGACAAGGAAAAGTTGTTTACTTACTCCCATAATACAAGAACCAGGGGTCACCAAATGAAACTGATAGGTAGCAGGTTCAAAACAAATAAAAGGAAGTTCTTCTTCACACAACGCACAGTCAACTTGTGGAACTCCTTACCTGAGGAGGTTGTGAAGGCTGGGACTATAACAATATTTAAAAGGGAACTGGATAAGTTCATGGTGGCTAAGTCCATAAATGGCTATTAGCCAGAAAGGGGTTAAGAATGGTGTCCCTAGCCTCTGTTTATCAGAGGATGGAGACGGCTGGCAGGAGAGTGATCACTTGATCATTGCCTGTTAGGTTCACTCCCTCTGGGGCACCTGGGCACTGGCCACTGTCGGTAGACAGATACTGGGCTAGATGGACCTCTGGTCTGACCCAGTACGGCCTTTCTTATGTTCTTATGTTCTTATGTTCTTATTTGAATCTCAGATCCAATCTAGGATTTTAGTTTGGGCCCTTTCATATTAAACAACAACAGAAAGTGGCTAATATAGGAACACTTTAAGCCATTGACAGCTGTATAAATTGTGTGTGTTCAGTCCTCATGTTTAATATTGTTAAGGGATGCTAAAGTTTAACTTCATAAATTGTTTTCCTGTGCCTCATATCTTCCCTTTCCATTAGAGCTGGATTAAGTTATTTTCAGCTATTTTTTTTTTCCTCAGAAATAAAGTGAAGATTCTGTTTACTTGAAATTTTTCATGAATTTATGTCACATTTACTAAATTGTAACAGTTGAGAAACTTTCATTTCAATATTTCAAAACTAGAAAATTTAGATTTTTCAATTCAAAATTAATTTTTGTTTTAAAATTTATTTCAAGTTTATTTTAAGGATGAAAATAAAGAACTAAATGAAATGTTTCATTTTGTTCTGAATGTTTTGATCAATCTAAAATATTTTCCACTTTTTCAGTTTGCTGAAAAGTTCAAAAAAAACCCCATTTCGGATTGATTTAATAGGAAAAAATATTTTTGATTGTCATTTCTGGCAATGAACCAAAAGGAAACAAAAACCAAATAACACCACAAAAAATTGCATTCCTTTACTTTCCATGCCTTTAAAAATGAATTAGGAGAAGCATCATTTTTCCAGGACATTACTTTTTTTACTATTGCTGGGGAAATCGTATTAACTCTGCATGCCTGGATGATACAGATAAGTACTAATAGTTGTCTTAAAGTTTTTAACAGAATAAACATATGGGAATTCCTTTGTGCAATCTTATGTATTGCAAGACTAATAATGAAGTAAATGACAATTGGTAGAATTTCATGTTTAAAGGTAATTTTTGCTGGGTAAGAGGTCACTAGACAAAAAAAAAAAAATATTACACCACCACTAACTTTGGAAAGTCTAGTATTGCTGTTGCTGTGTGATCTCTTTGTCTTCTACAGAAGTGTTTAGAAAGCACAGGGACTCAGACAATACTGTACTCTTCTGCAGGAGGGAAGGGGTTAAGGATACTTGAAACTTCTCTTCTCCCAGCTTCCTGCATGTATTATACTCAGGATGAGCCAAAATTGAGTTAATATAGGAAATGAGCCTATAACTTTAACTTTGCACTGTGATCAGACAAGGATTTACCAGAGGTAGGAAAAGACTTGACAACAATTTTTTTCCGGATAAAGCCAAATATTCCAAATCTCTAACAACCACAGTATCTACAAACTGAAAAGAAGAAATTAAATGAGTGTAGTCGCTACCAAGCTATATCCTTCAAACTTCCTCATTCTTGTGTGTCTTTTATTGGTCCTTCTGAACCAATTAGCATATTACTAGTGTAACCATCATTACTAGTGACTGCAGAAACATGTGAAATTTCCTAGAATACTTGCCCACATCCAGTTATGTAAGAAAACAGAAAACTAAATCCACACAGCTTCTGCTTCAACAGATCATTGGATGAAATAAAGAGCTTGAAATTCTATAGAGTGAATGTATGTAAGTAATCTTCATGTGAAAATAGAGATCCTTCAGTACATCTTGTACAATGGAAATGGAGAGGTTGCTACTCCTACTTTTGTTCAGTGTACCATGCTGAGAGAAATGCCACGTTTTACACAAACCCTTTTTGAATATCCTAAACAAATTTGTTTCTGCAACTCATCATTCAATTACTTTTTCACACTAGCAAGGTAGTGTAACTTCTTTCCTTTCTCCCTGAAATATTCCAATTGACAATCATATGTTTTAGTGGATGGACTTGTATCTCAGTCATTTTGGTTCAGCTAAGATTTTGAAAAGCATACAAAGAATGAGGACCTTTAATGTATCAAACTTCCAAACCTTTCAGATTTTTCCCTTTAGCATAGGCTGGGAGATTATATGTGACATAATTGCTATCTAAACATAATACAATGGATGCAGTTAAAAGGATTTATTAATTTTTTTGAGATTCTATCATGTTTAGCAATATTGCCTCTGTGGATAACTGTTCTATAAACGGGTTGGCTTTTGCAATCAAACTGTGCCTTCTCTATTATACTAGAACAACGAGGAAGGACTCAGTTATTCAGAATCAGGAGGTGGGGGTGGGAATCAAACATATCTATTCCCAGACAATGATGAAACATTGTGTCCAAGTACACCACATTTTTTTTCCAACATAAGCCATTTCTTAACATTCTTAATCATCTTCTGAAACTTCAAGTATTCATTCACTTTAACCTCATTTCTGAAGTGCTGACAGTGGCAAGTTGGAGAAAACACCAGCACATAACTTTCACTCCCTGAAGAAACTAATTTAATTTACACCATGGTTTTGTTGAATCTTCTTTTCTCTTGTCATGTAGTAAGAATTATGTTGATGGAGTTGAAGTACACCCACAATAAATGGTTTTAGAGGAGACCTACAGCCTTAGTATGCCCTTTGGCATTTAAAAAAAACCCGAAAAACCAAAAACCTCTTAAAAGTTTGATTTATGCCTTGTTCACTGCTCTATTAAAAATGGTAATCTAGATTCTCAGTGTTGTTAATCAGTATAGGTCCATTGACACCAATAACTTACTCCATCTGAGTACTTGGCTCAAAAGTATTCGGCATATTAAAAAATTCACAGAATAACATGAGAGCTAAAATAACATGAGAACAGTTGGCTCACATAGGGTAGAGATGATAATTAAGTTAAGTTTGGACATATATTCCTAAATATATATGTAAAGAAAATTTTGATAAAGAAGACCATATTGGAAGAAGAAATGGTGACAACAAGGACATAGAAAATGAGTGGAAAATCTATGGAAAAGAAACAACACGCAAATTAATACCAAGATATTGAATTAATAAAAACAGCTAAAACTCAGGCCAAATTTTCATCAGTCATTGAAATGGATTAAATTATGTGGACAACAGAGCTTTTTCAATCAGAGACTAAAGTAATTTATATACTTTTCTGTCTCTACTGCAATTTTGAGAAGACCTTGAGGAATCAGATTCTGAACTCAGATACCCTGATATAAATCCAGAGTAGCTCTCTTCAATTCAACAGGGTTGTTGTTCATTTATACCAACATGAAAGAGATCAGACACTAGTTCTACACTTAATGAAGAGTTTTGACATTGCCCCAGATCTCCCTACTCTATTGAAATAAAGTAACTGAGGTTAAATTCAAACTCTGTATAGCAGTCAAGAGAGCATAAGGGTATAAGATGTAAAATTATGTATATATTTGAAATGCACAGACTATTTGGGTGTAGTGGGTTATGTAGTGTGATGAGTTTTTAAGGTGTGGCTTGACAAAGCCCTGGCTAGAATAATTTAGTTGGGGCTGATCCTGTTTTGAGCAAGGGATTATACTAGATTATCTTTTGAGGTTCCTTCCAATCCTATTCTTCTATGGGTGTGTCTACACTTACAAAATAAATCGATTTAAGCAGGCTTAAGTCGACTTAATTTACTCCGCTGCTACACTGGGCTTTTCTTAATACGACTTAAGCTGCTCCTTAAATTGAATTAAGGAAAAGTTAGTTTTAATTAATAACACCTCATTTAAATTTGAACTAGCGCTTAAATTGACTTTATAAAGTCGACTTAAGCCAGTGGAGATGTGGAGTAGTGCCTAGTTGGACCTTTTTAAGTTGACTTAAAATATTAAGTCAACTTAATAAGGCCAAAAAGGGGCCACATCTACACTTGAAAAGTTAAGTCATAAAGTCGACCTAACTTTTCAAGTGTAGACATAGCCTATGATTCTATGTGAATCAGTCCATTGTGATTCATCTCATGGCATTTGCAAGTAGGTCATAGAACATGCAAGACTTCAGGATTTGATCTTTAGTTGCCAGTCTTATACTTAAGATAGTCTTCTGCATTTGAATTATAAAGGAAAAAAAGAGTTTAAAAAGATTAAGTCAATTGGAAGGCAGAAAGATGTATGAACCTCTACCTTCTGCAGCTAATAGTAGTACTATGATTCAGGAAAATCAAAAATCCAATGCATGGAAGCAATTTATCTGGGATTGCATATTCCAATTCTATTTTTCAGTCCTGAAAACTATGCTTTTTTTTTTTTTTTTTTTTTTGGTTGCTGTTGTTGTGGATGTTCATGACTTGGTGCTAATTTAAAAGTGGAGCCACTTTATTAAGTTGACTTAACAGAGCCATCTTAACTTTACAAGTGTAGATACAGCCTGTTACTCTAGAACTGCACCAAATGGAGCCTGAGTTACATAGCTTGTAGATGGTTGCTATATGTCTGAGGGACCATGGAGCTATCATAACACCGAGTAACCTTTGATATACACTACATGGTGCTTTTTCCTTAGAATTTATTGCTCCTCATGCTAACTGGAAAAGAAATCTGATATTTCACTGCCAATACCTAAAGATATATATCCCTGACAAATAACAGTTAAGGAGGAAGTAAAGTCTGAGTTCATCTAAAAAGTGTTCTAACTTGATTAGTGGCATTTCAGTGTTTCCCACAGCCTAACCGTACATTTAAAAAGAGATTTTCAGTTATAATATAGCACTGAAACACCATGGTGCTGATAAAATAGTGATCTTTGTTTCCTGACCAAAGCCACTGGACCCAAAGCTACTAAAGGTTAATATTTCAAGGGTCAGTAACCTCTGACTAGTGGTTACTGTCACATCACAATATGGAGAAATCACGTTTCTTTCTTTTTCTGTAAATGAATTTATTTATTTTTTTAATTACTAAATTAACATCATGAAGATAAACGAAGAATATTTAGGGACAGATTCCCAGCACCAGTTCATACTTCAATAAGGATATAACTTGTCTGCAACTGACCAGTTGAGAATTCCCCTGATTAAAGGGAATTCTCAGCTGCTACATACTAGAGGAGCCAGTGCCTGGTGGAAAGGGAAAGTCAGGGAGAAAAAAGGTTTTGGGGAGAAGAGAGTTCAACTAGGATATATTTCCTTAGAAACCAAAGAGATCTGACTTTCAATTGGAACATCTTCAGATCTGCTCTAATTTATGTCAAGGCTTGGGCACCTTAAATGTCAAAGAGCCATAACTAGCTACCTGATAGGCCTCCCACTGCCACACACACATATACTGATGCCTGTGCAGTCATCTTGGTTTTGGTCAGGGCCAGAAGTGAAAATGGATTACCACCAGGAAAGCTCTTCCTGTTATATTCTGAGCTGATTGAACCTATCACAGGGTATTCTTGAGATTTTTTGAGAAACATTATTAAGATTATTTCATTTTAATGTGTTTGAGCTTTCTATCCCAATTCACAAACAAAAAAGGATTATGTCTTGATAAGTTTTAGGTAAACATTTGAGCTTCTAGATGCTTATCTGAAACAAACCTATTAATTTCTTTCACCCTTTACTACTTTTAAGAGAATGTTTCGTTGATTCACTGCAGGAATTCATAACTCTGCAAAATCCTCACTGCAGAGCCTGCAGACACATACTAATTTTCTAAAATCTCTTCTGTATAATGTATTAAAATAATTGAACCACAGATTTTTTTTGTCTTTACTAACTATTGTTTGATGATACAATCATTAAGAAAATTGTAAAAATAAAATAAAATAAACAACTTCATAGATCTTTTCCTATTTTTATTTATGTCTGTCTGTTTACTGCAGGGAACTCTTTCATAAATTTATTAGTTTTTAAAAGTGCCACAAAACTTTTTGTTTATTTTTATTTCATCAAAGTTATGCAAATTCAGTATTTTTCCTTGTATAATTTGCTATACTTAGGATTTGTTCCAAATATGTGAAAACCTGGGTATGATTTAAAAGTAATGATGTTAGTGCAAAAGAAATAAAAAACAAGAAGAAAAGGATGAAATAAAACTATTATCCATTTTAAAAAAAAATCAAATATTACACATCCACACATGCTCTAGTTTGACTTCTTACAATTTCAACTTGTGTTGGTTGACTCAAATAAAAAAATCCAGAATTGACTAACCTTATCAAACATGCAAGGATTATATTTTCCTATATAAGAAGTATACAAACATTTGTCAGGTGTACACATAATAAATTGTCCTGTTTTACCTGATATTTTATAGTCTGTTATTCCTGCTGTGGAAAGAGTAAATGGGTTCTGCCAATTCACCAAGGCAGTTGGCTTGTTATCCTAGCCAGACATAAAGGAGTAGTTCTCTTGAATGTCGTCTGAAAAACTCTGAGTTAAGAATCCTATGAACAGTAAGCCTCAGGAGAAAGCTTGACCTCAACTTTATTATCTCTCCGTTAATTTCTTTTTTGATAAAGCCAAACCAAGGGCAGGCTGAAAAAGACTTCTGCTCACAATACAACTCCCTCTTTCCCTCCAAAACAAAAACAAAACAAAACAATCAAAAAATCAGTGAAACATATGGAGGTCATTTCTTTTCATATTCTGCACATATACAGGTTTTTGTTGTGTTTTGGCCACAGCAAGGAAAACCCCCATTCTGCTAAATTTTGCAATCAACTGTGTTGTTTTTTTATAGTAAAAATAAATGCTAAATTTTAATTAATTTTAATTTGCAATTACAGAATATGTTTTGAAACTTTGCTTCTTAGAGCAATAAATAGTGGTTTCCTCTCTTTTCCCACTATAATATACTACTCTGAATTCAGAGATGCATTACAAGTAGTGGAGGATGAATTTCAAAGTGTCCAAAGGTACATTTCATATACGTATTTCAGTTTGAAACTTATCAGATCCTTCAGACTTATCAGAAACTGCTTAGAGCATATGTTCAGGAGTTAGATTTTCTATATTACAATGTAACACAACTTGATCGCCTAGAATTCAGAACAAAAATTACACAAGAACCAAAAAAGCAGAGAGACAAAGTAGGGTGTTTCCTGAAAAGGAGAGACAACTCACTCCATCACACAAACCTTCTGAGTCTGGCCAAGGACACTTTAAACATGTCTCAGCACAGTCTAGTTAACAATCCCAATCTCACCCTTAACAGGGAAGAAAAATCAGGGGTGTTAACTTTTGTTCTGATATGATTATTTTTGACCAATGTCATCAAGTTAGATCATCAATAGACTGAAGCTATGTCATTCATAGCAATATCAAATGTAGCAAAGCAAGAACTTTGAATTTATTAAGTCGACTTAAGCCAGTGTAAACAGGGGGATATAGCTCTTAAGTCGACCTAATTGGCCTCCAGGCCCCCTTGCAGAGTTCCTGGCCATTACTCTGTTGACCTAGCACCTGCCAGTGTGGACACAGGGCTTTGGAGTCTCTAAGTTGACTTAACAAGGTTGACTTTAAGTTGACTTATAGTCAACCTTGGTTAAGTCGACTTAACAGAGCCTCTGGTGTAGACGTAACCTATGATACAATCTGCTGTCTGAAGTACTTAAAAAAAATCAGGTAATGATTTCTCAGTGACTTGTGGAGGATGTTTTACAAAACTTCCTTACTAACCGATATCTGCTACTGCATTGACTCAGCTACAGTTGATGATATGATTTTCTAGGTTTGGGTTGAGTATTACCTTGATTTACTTCAGACCAATGGTATCATCATAGTTCCTTCTGGTAGCGAGCTGGCATGTGTAATAAGAGCACAATCACTCAGATAAAGTACACATATAAAACATCCTCCACAAGTTATCAAGACATTGACTTAACATCACTTTTCTGATTTTAGGAATTTTTTTAAAAATTAAAGTTTGTAAAATGAGTTTTTAATTCACTGCTTTTTTTTTTTAACTTCTTGAGGATCACAATTACATCAGATAAGTAGCTTAAATTAATGATGAACATTTGCATCAATTTAAAGATTATAATATTGTTTTCCATTAGAGTATTCACTATCTCCAGTGATGGATATGTGCCTGTTGTCAGTACCAATTATGTCCATTTTTGTACACATCAGAGAGGGAAACTTCATTTTTAGAGCCACATTATACCGCCATTACTCACAATTGATGCTATCCTAAACAAGTATCCCTACTAAAACCAGGAAGGAGGCACTAAACATGAATAACTATGCCACAATCTAGCCTTTTAATTGCCTATTATTTTATTTTCATCATTTTGTCTTTATTTCTATGGAATATTTACATCTGCAGGATGATGCTAGAATTAAGATTTTTTTTAGAAAGCCTTTTGCCACTTTCAGGTTCTTAAAAAGAATTAGTAAAGTTACAAGTGAATTAAGATGATAATGAGTGAGCATTTTCCCCTTCCTGTGAGAAACAGGGGTTTTCTTGTGCTGATGTGGAAGCACTTCTCAAAGCACAGAACCCATCTTGTATTTACACTGTGCTAACACTGAAGAAAAGAATGCATTTTAATGCCCTTGATTAAAGTGTAACATCAGATTTTTTTTTCAATGTATTCACCTGAATTAGAAGTTACAAGTTACCTACTAAAGATCTTATTCATCTTATTTAATTATTCCGTGATTTTGCTCTGGCCTAATGTTGCTAATTTTTAAGACTATTTTAAAATTAGCTGATTTCGCTTTACTAACAATGACTTCGATTCAAGTCATTGGATACCAAAAAGAGAGACAAGAAAAGAGAACTGAAGTGGAAATTGACAATGTAGTTTCCTGCTGAAAGCCCACAATTGGTTTTTAGCATATTCAAGTTTCTAAGACCCCTAATACAAGGATTCTTAAATTAAAAGAAATTAAAAGAAAAAGAAGACATGGAAAAAAATCTTTTTGTTTCCTTGGCTCTAGGGAAGTTAATGTGACTAAGAAGTTCTAACCTCTGACACTATGACCCCATCCTGTCAGAAGATGTTTCGCTAGCATGGTATCAATCAGCTTACACCTTTTAATAATCATTTATATTAAAATAATAAATTACAGATAGAAGAGAGTTCTTAAATCACCAAATAAAGGGCCATTCCCTAAAACATAATTCTCAATGACCAGTTTAGATCTAAATGGATCCAGTCTAACTTTATATATTTCAGACAATGAGACCTCTACTTTTGAAACATAGTTCCACTGTCAAAATGACTTCAGAATTTCAAGGAATTTATTTAGACTATTTAATTATACACATCTTCAATTATTGTTAATTTTAACCATTATTTCTATTTTCTTTTTAATATTTTAATGGCTACAGCACAGAGACTTGGGTTCAGTTCTTGTCTCAGTCATAGACTTTCTGAATAATCTTGGACAAATCACTCTCTCTGTTCTGTGTCATAGTTTCTCATCTTCAGACTCAGGATACTACATCCTTATCTCACTGGAATGTAATGAAGAAAATATTCAACATTTGTGAAGTGCTTAGATACTACAATGAGGAGGGTCATACAAATACCTAGACAGACAAACATCCTGCAAATTTCTCATCATTGATGTATGTGTTCTTGAGATAAAGTATATGTTTTTAATTATCATTTGAGTAAACTGTATGCAAAGGAGGTCCAGTCCTAAATCTATGAACAAAGAACCTAATTCATCCCTGGTTTGTATCTACTATGATCATTTACCTCAAGTCAAGGGTGTAGAATACCAATATCAATCTTGTTGTCATAATCACTTGGTAAAAATGTAAATGAGCATACATTTTTTAGAATACTCAAGGTACAAGATAGTGGAGACTTGGGTCCTATGATTAGAAGCTAGCAAAAGCTTCCCAACTCCACGTTTCAGTTACCACTATTCTGGATGTCTCAGTTGGTGCAGAGGCAACAATTGTTGCTCTGGTAGATGATCTCCTTTCTATCCATATACAAAGGAAAGGCATTCATGTATATCTTACTGGAGCCCTCTTGGACATCTGATACCTTTATTTATTAAATACTCCTGTCCATCTGCTACAGGCTTTATGTTGAATAGAAACACACTGAAATGACTGAACTCTCTCCTCTCACACCAGTCTGCAAACTCATTACAGGCAACTGTTCCTTCAGCTCCTCAACATCCCACCTCAGTTTGGGGTCCAAAATTCAATTTTCTCTCCCATATTAGTTAACATATATGATATGAAACTATTTTGAGTTTCTGGTGAGATAATGCATAGTAAAGTGCCAGCAGCTTTTAGCTCCCTTATAGAGCTCCCTTAGCTTTATATTTCCTCTATGTTAAATATAAACAGAATCATCTTCTAACTTGCTTAGTGCCTAACTAATTGAAGTGCACCTACTTAAAACTCACGCCTGAAAGACTGAGATGATACTGATGGAAATAGAGAAGCATGACAGAGGACTTACTTCCTTTTTGACATTCCTGATCATCAAAGACTGATCTATGCCATTATCTGGCTATGCAAACAAAGAGACTTGTGGCATTTTTTCCTTGTTTGTTCTTCTGTACTAGACTAACATGGCTACCCCTCTGTAACTTATCTAGCTAGGATAATTCATGCATGTATGATTTTCAGGCATTATTATAGCAAGTCATATCTAGAAATGAAGACATGCATCCTTAAAAATAAAATTAAAAAAAAAATCAACCTGGCTCAAAACACACCAGCCTCCCATCTTAGCAAGTCAGATCTCCATGAATCTTTGAATAACTCCCCATTAAACACAGAGTTACACTAATATCAGTATCCTGATATTCACACTCTTCCATTGGTTCTGGTAAATTAGCAAACTGAAAGATTGCCTCTCCCTCATCAACCACAACTTCCTTTGTCAGCTACATTTTATTGGATCTATGAAATTGTTGATAAATAGGGGAAACTTGTAAATACAGGAGACAGAACTTTAACAGGAATTAGAACAAGACTATGGAATTTTGTCCATTAACCTCATCAGGCTGTGAACTATATATAGAATTAATCTTGATGATTTTTTTCCCCCCGCAGTAAGTTCTTAATCACAAACACAAACGATGAAAATCTAATCAAGTTTATTACTTCTACTTAACAAGAAGGATGAGGGGGAAGAAGAGAGACCTTTTAATTTGCAGAATTGCATTGATAGGATGGTATGAGGTGTTTAGATAAGTCCCAAGTTCTAACTTTCAAATTAAAGCCATTTTTCATAGCTTTAAGTAAAAATAAATGTTTGAAAGTGAGTATAATTTTTAATGGAAATAGAGTGTTTCTCTCACTCTTCTAGTACACTTTAAAGAAAACAAAACCAAACCCCAACCCTCTCCATGAGAAATTTCAGCCCAAAAGGTGAATGTTTTAGATACTTGCTATGATATGTAATGGACCATTATATTGGAAAGGAGATTTGAACTTTATAGAAGTTGTTGCAGGTGTGACTGCTATAATTTTGAACTTTTCTATTGTCAGCTCTTTCAAGATTTTGGCATTTTAAGCCGTACGGAACTAATTTAGCTAAAAAAAGCTGGATAGTGACATGTTTTCCTAATTTGACTTTTGGCATGTGAACCTAAGTCTATCCTTCAGTTCCTTACTCTTGTCTGGTTTACATATGTTCTTTATGGTAGGGAAATTTAATAACAATTACTTATTAAGTTGCTTTCCCTAGTTAAATATCAAATTTCCTGATAGCAGTAACACATGGGAGTTATTTTGTGTTATGCTCAGACTACTGATTTTCCTTGATATGTTATTTATCTTCTCTGTATATTTAAGATAAGGATGAATGCATTTTTCAGTTTTGTATTGGCCTGTGTCTAAAATGGTTTCTGAAATATCAGTGCCTAGTAATTTACCTTTCAATTTATTATCTGCAGATGTGTTTGGAGTTTGACAGGTTTTCCAGTGAATCTCTTCATAGCATCTTCTTTTAAAAAAAAAAAAAAAAGTTTTTGCCTTTCTCTCTCTCAGAGGGTGAATTTTAAAATATTCCATGACAAGTTTTATTTATTTATTATAAAAAAAATTAGATGCTGTTTCATTAATTATATTTTACTTGGTTTTGAAGCATGGCTTTCTCACTAGTGTAACAGATTAACTATAGAAAGATGTTAACCCTAACTTTTCAAATAATCTGCAATAAAAGCTTATTTACAAGCTAGGCAGTTACATTCTCTATTGTTGAAAGTTTTTGGTTGGTGGAAGGCTCAAAATGCTGCCTAGCTTGTCAATAAGTCAGGAAGCTATAAGTAAACACATATCTTTATATGTCTGCATTCACTTCCTACACAATGTTGAGTGCAATTTAACCTGGGATCAACTTTTTTACTAATTGTCTTTGGTCTTATAGGCTATCTTCATACTTAATTCCAGCTAGAATGCTCATGATGTCAGCTACCTGGGTAAGACTCTCTGGGGCCAAAGGCAGGACTTCACCAGTTGAAAGCCTTCAACTTTGCAATTTTTTTGCCTTGATGATCCCCAGAGACAAAACTAATGAGTCTCCATGTATCAGAAAAGACCTATTTCTTTTGTTTAACCTTTAATTGATTGATTTGAATTAGTTTGGAGTTTTTAGCTTTCTTTGGTTCTTGTTCTGCTTTGCCTGCTAATTTAGGCAGATCAGTGACAGATATAGCAATGAGAATTTTGTTCCACTGTCAGTTGGCTTGATTAGCTTGTGGTTTTGTTATTGTTTAAATTTTGTTTTAGAATGTAATTTGATAAGTAAAATAAATCTATAAATATTCAAGTATGAGTCCTCTATCTGGGCTGATTTACACTTTCTGTATACCCTTAAAGAGAGGGTAACAGGTGGTATAAATCAGGGTAGATTTTAGCCCTCTGGGACTGATTCTTCATTGTGTTACACCAGATTTATACTGCTGAGCACTCACAACACCTACAATAACAATGGAAGCTACAAGTGTTGTGTACTTTTGAAAATCAAGCAACTTTTACTTAGCTTGGTTTGTGAACCTAACTTTAGGCACTCAGGTGGCATTAAAGATTCAAACAAACATTTCTTAAATTTATCCAAAGGCCCTTTCATTTCTAATGAAAGGAAAGAATTTGTTTATTCCCAACTCTCTTATCAGATACAGTAACATCTTCAAGGTAACTGACACCTGTGCTTTAAATAACTTCAGTGTCTTTAACTACAGAAATATCAGTACTTTTTTAATGAAAATGGTTTTGATGCTTCATTAGTCAGGGGAAATAGATATAAATTGCTTTGAGGCTCCCCTCTCCCTAAGAGGATGCAAGAATCTGGTAGGTGCAATATGAAGAACACTAGAAAATAATGTCCCTGTCAAGATTTTTTAAAAACATGTATGTTAATATTGCATTCAACATTCTGCTCCCAAGTGGTTCCCTTATTGCTGTTCACATCTGTTTCCTTACCATGAGGGAGAAATTGTATTCTTATGTACAACTGTGTAAATCCAGAACTACTTCACTCATTTCAATAGAATTACTCCAGGATTACATCAATGTAATTAAAACCCAGATCTGATTTTCCATTTCAGGTAAGATATTTTTTTTCCTGGTTTTCTACATTCTGTTTCTTCCATGATTAATCACATGAAAAACAAGGACCTATGACACTAATAGCTTCTATAATTCATAAGCAGAAGGAAAGAGATCTCTAGCTACAGGTTAAACTGATAACAAAAGTAAAATATGAATTCTGGTTTTCTCCTGAGAGAGCATACTATGAGGTCCTTAATAGTATGAGGTCCTAGCTCAAAATAATAGAAATACCAGTTTAATGAAACTGAAATTCTCTGAAATAATTTAAATAACAGACTTATGAATAACGAAGGACAGAAGAACCAATTCATTTGAAGTGCCCAGGAATATCTATGTCATCTCCATGATGAATTAAATGTAGTGAAATATATTCTAAACCAGGCAGTAGCCTAAGGGGCCATGATCAATCCATTCCTGAATATAGAGGTGACCTAGCTGACAAAACAAAGCTTACTATAAGTCAAAGAAGGAATTTCAAACAGATTATGATTTGAAGAACTAAAGCAGGGCTGATTATAGATATCTGCATGTGGCCTTGAAGAGACATACAAAGGCCTCTAAACTTTGAAGGGTTATTCTATGTACTCATCCAGACTGCACATCTATCCTCACCTACCTGCTGATTCACTACAACCATCTTCCATCAGCATAACTGGAAGGCTGAAATTGAAGACCCAACATTTCCTCTGATCCCTGACACATTCTTCATCAAGATGAGGACAAGAGATATGATTCCCCTTTCCCAAGCTCTCAACCTTTTCCTAGTGTTGGAAGCAGTTTACAGGCATCTGTTGCAGATTTCTAATTATACTATTTTATACCAGTTCCCTCAGTTTCTAGAACCTTCCCTGAAATGCATTTAAATGGCTTATAGAATTCAAGTCTAAACACATTAAATTTTATTTACTCACGTAAATTTATAAATTTGCTACAGGGGAACCTATAAGTATGCAATAGGTGTCCTTGACATAATTTAAAAATACATCCTGCTGTATCGATTTAAAATACCCTACACAAATTCCCCCATGCCAAGGGGGTGACCATTGCATTGTACTCTAAAACACAAAAAAATGTAATTAAACAAACAAAAGCATTACTCCAAGAAGAGCTTTTAGCCCAATATAGAGAAAAGTGCTAGAGGCTCCACTGAGTCCACTAGGGACTTAGTCATTACTACAAGTTTCAGCTGGAAGAAGCTCAGATACTGGAGTGATAGGCAGCAATACAAACTCTTAAGACAGAGCACAGCAGATCCAGTCTATTAAGACCAAAGGGGAGAGACTATACAAAGATGAAACTGAATGAGCAAATGCTCTGACTTTTATTAAATTTTTGTGCATTATTTTTTTTAAAAAATGAATGTATTATGTTGGTTTTCTTTTTTCTTCTTATTTATTAGTAGTTGATATACAAAAGAGAGCATATAATGCTAAAGTTGAGATTAGCAATGAAAAGAGAGCAAAAACAAGAAAAAAAAAGAAAAAAGTGACTGGGTTATGAAGGAGGCAAAAGAGATCATGGAAAAAGGTCAACTATCTCAGCCCTAGTAGGTGATGTAAAAGTCTAATTTTGCTTTCACAATCATATATAGAATCATACTTGACTTTAACTATTATTTTTTCACTGTAGAGTTATTTTCTGTTTTTAATTGTGGGCTTCTCCCGAGAAGAACTGACCAACTCCTCCAGAAGCCATCATATAAATAAATCTGTTAGTCTTTAAAAGTGCCACAGGACTCTGTTGTCTTTCTACAATAGACTAACACGGCTACCCCTTTGGAATTATTCTCTTGGTTGATGGTGAGGGTATGGTGACTTCAAGGAAATCAGGATCAGCTTTTTACATAATAAATTACAAAACTGGAAAATATTATCGATTATAGCAGGTTTAAGCCTACCTTTTTATGATGTGACTACTCACTCTGAAGGAATGTGCTGTCAACAAATAACTCATTTAACTATGGCCTTAGGTTGGACATGGATTTCATTATGCGATGATAAAAGTTGATTCTTTATCTACTAAGCCATGAACTCCCCTTAGACTATGCTTTTGCCTTTGAATTTGTGGGAAGAAGATATTCTGGAATAATAAAAATAAACAGCAGTAAACATAAAGCATTCACTTAATCCCCGTAAAGCATTTTGGGGTATCCTCTTGTGTCTGAGTCTGTCTTTCCTATTATCATAAAGTACAGTCAGCTAGGAAACATTTCACTTTGGCCACATCAGTAAGACAGATTCTTGAAATAATTTTCTTCCAAGGTACTGGAATTTGCTAACCCCTATGAGTGAGGCAGGGCTGCATTAACCTGCCTGAGGGCCCCAAGCTGTTTGCCCCATCCTCCTCCCCTCTACAGGGCACCCCCTTCCTGGATGCCACCCACTACAGAGGTCCCCCTGGCAGCCCCCCATCGCATGGTGCCTGGGGGTTTTTTTGGGGGTGGGGGAGTCTGAGGCCAAAGGGCACTCTTGCCTTGCCATGCTCTAGCTAGTCTGCCAAAGGGAGTGGTGGTGGAGGGGCCAGCTGGTGTGTGGTGCGGGGGCCTCTGACACAGCCCCCCAGGGCCATGGACCCTGGAAAGCCATGCAGGAGCAGCGGAGGTTGCTCTGTGAGCCAGCCAGACCTGGCACCCTGGGCAGAGGGGGGATCCAGGGGTGGGGCGGGTGCTCAGAGCCCAGCTGGCCCAGGGTTGGGGCGGGTGCTCAGAGCCCAGTTCTCTGGCCCTCGGTCCCCGTCCCCACCCCAGCACTGACAGGTCAGAAACACTCTAAGATGAGTGGGGCTGAATTATCACAGGGGCTTTAGGGGCTGGGGTCTGGAGCCCCCTTTTTGGCTAGGGCACAGAATTTAAACCCCTGCCATAATCCAGCCCTGGACCAAGACGTAATTTCCAACAGTGTTGATTGAAAAAGGACAATCCGATCTAATATAAAATGCTTAAGAAATACTGCTATGTAATTTTGTCAATACCTATAATATTATATACAGTAGATATTTCAAATAAAGTTGCTAGAGGTTAGTTAAAAATACACCTCAAATAAAGACTGTTGTTTGACATTACTGATATACAACTTAACTACCTCTGACAGCTTGTGAAACAATCATTAGGGCCATCAATTTTTTGGTCTGTCACACGGATGCAAGTATTCACACACCATTTCCTATGGCCACTTTTTACTGACTGCTTCTATATTTATAAAAGGACCCTGTGGGCAGTGCTGTCAGGAAAACCAAAAAGCAATGTTTAAAAATGAAAA
The DNA here is from genome assembly GCA_007922175.1 of Pelusios castaneus. Classification (NCBI taxonomy): domain Eukaryota; kingdom Metazoa; phylum Chordata; order Testudines; family Pelomedusidae; genus Pelusios; species Pelusios castaneus. Next base: position 3,489,113 of record ML685903.1, read on the forward strand.
ATATTGGAAGAAACTAACAGAGGGAAAAAAAAGTGTAGAGGACATTGAATCCACTCTTTCAGACCACATACAGTCCCTCCGGAGGACAATGTTTTATGTGAACATTGATGCCCAGTCTCAACAGCAATTAGTCATATAAATCCTAGAATAGAATCTGACTCACAAGATCAGATTTCAGCTAGTCAAGTTAAGAGAGTTTTACATCTTCTGACCATTAACAGAATTGCACCTGATTCCAGTGACGCCAATGGAACTACATTTATTTACACATGTTGAGGGCCCAGTCTTGTCAGCCCTTATTTACTTGCTCACATACAGTTATGTTACCCACTTTCTAAAGGGGGTAAGGACCTCTCTGACACACAATCAAGTAATTCATATTGAAAAGTATGAGGGATTAATTTATACCATTTTCTTTGTTTCTTTTTCTATGATTGAAGTCCCAGGGACTATGTCATTTTGCCTCGAGCTGAGGATCTGGCCCTGTATCCTAATTTAATGTACTGTAATATATACACAGAAAGGGGCAGAGCAAATTTTACATGTGTAATTTTAAATTTGGAATTTTTGGATTTTCAAAGGTTTATGTTTGCACCCTTGGCACTATATAATACTCTCAATCACACCAAAAAATCCAACCATTGCCCTCCCAGTTTAACAGGGCTAAATCTAGGCCTTACTATTTTCATTCTATAGTTCATTTGGGGGAGTTTTTTTCTGAGCAATGGTTAATTTGCTTTGCTCTGCTCCTGCTCAGATATTACCTAGAAAATCTGTGCCAATGGAGAAAGGCTACTTTCTACAATGATTCTTAATAAGGATGGCCGTCAGAATCTCTTTCAGCATCATCTGTAAGTATAGAAACATCACAGCGTTCATGCCCCATGAATAAAGGGTTAAAGAGAACAAAAATTAAGCCCCCACTAGCAACCCCAGGATTCAAGTGAAGAAGGAAATATGTTAGGAAGGAAAGCCCCATTCCACTCTCCTCCCCGCATCCCTAGTCTTGCAGTAAGGAAGTGTAGTAGAATTTAACTTCCTTTTCTTGCTTCTTGGAGGATGAAGAGGGGGAGGAGAATTTCTTATCTTCTTTCCAGCAGTAGGGAGAAGTCAGAAGACACACCCCAGCACTCACAGGGAAAAAGTTAAGTGCTATGGTGCTCCAACACTCCACATTAAAAGATAATGTTTATTTCTGAGGTTGAGAAAGGGAACACTCACAAACAAAGGACAGTAAATTAAATATTGTAGTTTCATCTGTTTTTCATGTTCAAATTCCTTCAGTGTAAACCTCTGCTTTGAATATTTCCCTAGACATCCCCCTAATTACTGTGAATTTATTGGTCTGCCATAGAGTAGAGTGCTAATTTGTGTGCAAAATCCAGTGTGGTGGAAAAGTACTGGAGCAGAATTAAGGTCAGGGGTGCCACAGGCTGCATGGGGACTTGCTTAGAAACTAAAATACATAAATTATCTGTAGACTTGAAATGGGTTAATTTAACTTAGACTGGTTGGGTTTTTTGTTTGTTTGTTTGCTTGCTTGTTTACGGTTTGTAGTTTGTAAAATGCAAGTTTTGTTAGTGGTCAGGGAATGGCCTAGAAAGAATATGGCTTAATTGGAAAAACTATAAGTGAAAGGTAACTGATAAAAGGAAGAAGTAGTCCCAATGATCAGGGACAGGTATTAATGTAGGCTTATATAAATTGAACCAGCAATGGCCCCCAGGCCAGCCCAAACTTTTTTTTTTTTTTTTTGAGCTACATTAATATGGCTATGTCTACACTTACTAAAATTACTAAGCAAGTGTCATTCATGGCACTTGCTTAGTTCGAATTAATGATCTCCATTGATTTCAATGGGCCGCTTAGTTCGAACTAAGAAATTAGTTCGAACTAATATGGCCACATTGGTTAATTTGAACTAGTTAGTTCAAATTAACCCTTACTTCTAATACCCTATTCAAAGTTATTAGTTCGAATTAAGGAAGCCCTTAATTCGAACTAATTAAAGCCTTGTGTAGTCATGGCTTTAGTTAGTTCGAATTAAGCTTCCTTAATTCGAACTAACTTGCCAGTGTAGACATAGCCATATATCAGACTTGTTCATTAAAACATATGAAAGGATGAACTCTAGAAAAGTTTGTGGCTAATACCTGCCTGACTAAGCTGAAATCAACCAATATGGTATCCCAGATTTAGCAATTTTATAAATATTTTAAGCTACTGCTTATGAATGTTTTGTTATTAATTGGATGTAGTAAATTGATTATTATTTAGTCTTTTTAGACTAAATTGTAGATATGCTATTTAAGCTTTAGATTTAATAAAGATTAAATTAGTGTTGAGGTACTAGCCTATATTATTAAAAATAATTCTAAGAACTCCTGGGTCAAAAAAAGAAAAAAAAAAAAAAAAAAAACACCAACAGAAATTATTATTTGGGGTAGTTAATTCTTGCACTGAAATGGAAGAAGCTCATTGACTACCAGGGAGGCATTGGCAGCCAAACTATTTATTTTACTCTGTTTTATTAAAAGGGGTCAGGGAGTCAATATTGATTGATTGATTGATTGATTGATTGATTGATTGATTGATCGATTTATTATTATTATTATTATTATTATTATTATTAAGTCACTATTAAGGTACCTAAATTGGAAAAACAAAAAACCCCAAAAGATTTCCTCAGTTGTGTCCTTTACCTCTAATTCCCATGAGGGGAACCTCAGTGGGGTTTGTGAGAGCTCAGCACCTCTGAAAATCAGATCACTTTTACTTAAGCCCTTACCAACAGATTTAGTGGCATAACTTTAAGCACCCAGATTTGACAATATGCTTCTAGTTGTGTTTCTCTAAATACAATATTCAAAAGCACTGATCCAGATTAATGTGTCTAAGCTTATCCGTGCATGTTGATTTCTCTATATGTATGCTTGTGTGCAGAAGCAAGCTTTGATGTGCTTTTGTTTTGCTGCTCTTATCATCTGTTCTCTTAGTTACAATGTTCTTTGTAAATGAATACTGCTCTAGCAAAGAGCTGCCACAATAACCGAGTAACCAGTGCATCATCAGTAATGGGAAAAAAGGTTTGTTAACTATTTTCTAGGCCTTCTGTCCCAGGCAGCATATTAAAGTTAAATTACATACTGCATGTTTTATGTACTTTTCCACATTCCTTTTGATTCCTTTTTTCTTCATAAGCTCTCCTCAGTATGCAGTTTATCTTATGTTATATTTAATTTATTCCATTCTGCTGTCAAATTTAGTTTGACATATCAGAGCGTTTTAAACCAAAACCACCTAGCTGACATATTGACTATGTTGGGGAAAATTGAATTTTTTCTCAGTTAAGTGAGGATCAGTTAGCGCTTTTGGCATGCAAGATAGGAAGGGAGGCATTTTTGGAGATTGGATCCTAGGTGACAATGGCAGCTTTTGAAGATATGATTCATCCTTCTCTTCTTCCCCATTTGGGACATAAAAGGAAGTAGCTCTGACTTGATGGAGTTCTGAATTCTTCATTCTCCACACCACTGATCCTTGGGAGCAATTAACTGTCTCCCTGCTCCCCAACCCAAATACATGCTACTACAATCACCAACAAGAAGATAGTCTAATTTCTGGATGTTTCTGCTTAAATAATCTGCAATAATAGAGCTAACTATGTGGGAATTTAATTTGTCACTGGTGGGATTCAAAAATCACATCAGGGTAAATGGGAGCAGCTTCTATCTTGTGGACAGACATCACTACATTAGTTACATCTGGTTCCTATTTTGAAAATAGATTAAAAACAAACAAAACTTTAGATTCTGGACCATAGCTATGTGGCAATTCCCTCCCTCCCCAATGCTAAAAAATTATGCATTCTTTTGAATAAACACATAATTGCATTATACACAGAGACCTTGGTAATTGTAAGTTCTTAGAGTCAATCAGTTTAGTTAATAGTGTAAAGAGGAGGAAGATATTACAAGGATTACAAAGAAGGGAATTTGTGACTTTTTTGCTGTTGTGTTAATGGCCAGTGTGAGTGAATTATCTTGTTTAATCATACACAGTCTGGTAAACAAGGTACACAGTAAAGGCAGGTAAATTATAGGGATCTTACCACAATACTATCCTAGTATGTTTACATATATTTGTATGTTTTCATGTGATAGGAACTCATAATGCCCACAGAGACTTGACAGCTCTAAGCCAACAGAAATCCCAGTGCCATTACATTCTGAAAGAATTGCCTTTGAATTGAACCAGCACCATCCACTATAATTAATTGGCCTGTTTCTTCACATACTTGTACTGAAAATAGTTATTTCCACCTGAGCAAAGGGGCTATACAACATTCCTGTTCTCATTCAAAAGCATTCTACACCAAGTTTGTTCGAGTATAAGTGACTACTCCGAGGCAAGGCTGTGGAAAGTCAGACCACACTTCCCTACTTTGAGCCATGTCTTATATGTGAATCATCCTCAAAATGGTTTCAGCCTTACCAGATGCCACCTTCCCTTGTGCTCAGTGGACTGTCAAAGGACAGACTGGGGAAGGAATGAAGAGTTCACATGGATTTCCTTATAAATCTATTTCCAGTGTCCTGTGCCACAGCAGGGACATTCCTGTGACAGCTGTTATGAGAAAGGCCCCTGACAGAGTGGTTCCATTGAAATAAAATCATTGCCACAGGAGGGCAGAGCTTTGGTTGAGGTATAAGGTCTTCACACGAAAGCTCTGTTTCTTGTCCCCACCTCTCACCTATCTGCATATTTTCTGATCTTAACACATCTATGTGGGAAAGGCAAGGGCAGGGGAAGCAAGCTTATAAATCAATGAATTTAACTCAGTTAATTTCTGCTGTAGTAACACAACATGACAGGTAGTTAATTTCTAAGCACCTGCTTCATGCCCCAGGTGGTGTTCTGAGGCATAAAACCAAGTTCACTCAGAAATTCAAGGTCACGCCCATGACCTGTGGACTTCTGTGAATCACCCTGATCCCAATGCAGATGTTATATCTGCTTTCTCCCTCTATCCCAGTATACATTCAACTGTTACCTGTTCTAGGTGGGACCCTTTGATCCCTGATCTGACATCACAACTCCACCTGTGTTAGGAATCTACAAGGCTCTCCTCACTGTACTACCTGAATAACTCATTTAAACATTTAACCATATATATATGTTTAAATCACTCCAAGAAATAGGCACATACTATTAATTTCACTTTACAGATGATTAGTGAGGCAGAGGAATTAAATGATTTAGCCAAGGTCACACAGGGAATCTGTGTTGGAACATGGAATTGAAATTTGGTTTATTGAGTCCCAGGCAAGAAATATAACTTCTGGATCTTTCTCCCTTTCTGAGTAGTTCTGCACTCATGGTGGCATGTAGAATACAGAAACTGCACATGCATCTAGCCTGGATATAAATAACAGCAGAGAGAGTGAGGCACTGCTTAAGTTAGTAGAATAGAGCACTATACACTTCTAAATACTAGGGGAATATACCTTACACCTCACTCTATTTGTGGTCAGACTGTGCCTTCCACAATTATGGTACTATTTTTAAGTGTAATAATGTCCTGTTCCTGGAGTCTTTCCCTGCTTCAGAGAAAAGGCTCTAGGAATGAGAAAAGGCTTCAGGAGCTCCTTCCTACCAGAGCCTTTCCTCACTGCCTTCCACCTGCCAGAGCATTGCAGAGTCATGTGTAGTTACACACCTCACTGTGGATTCAGTCTGACATTCATTGTGGTATAGCTACACATATCCTATATGCCACTGCAAGTATAGATATATAATGTCTGATGTTAGCCTGGAATCTGAGATGATTTAAAGATGACCAGCCAGGTATCAAATTCTCCACCTCCCCATCTTGTTTTCTTCAAAACCACACACCCACAGTTGAAAAGAAGCTCTTAGCGCCTCAGGTCCTTCAGTGGAACACTCATGGAGTGTTAGCAAGGAGGCAATCCTCACCATCATGACCATTACAAGTTGAGATTCTCGTATTGTGATTGTAGTTGCTTCCATTTCTTCACTCTGTCATACATTTGTATAATGAATCCCTGTATATTAATCACACTTTAAGTATTTTTTGGCTATGTCTACACTATAAAAAGTTAGGTCTACTTTGTTAAGTCGACTTAATAAGGTTGACTTTAAGTCGACCTTATTAAGTTAACTTAACAAAGCGGTTTCCCTTAACCAGGACTTAGTAATTCGACCTAACTTCCCTTAGGTCAACTTAAGAAAGTGGACTTATGTGTCCACACTAGGCTTCAGTTGACCTAAGGAAGGGTTAGGTTGACCTAAGGAGGGTAAGTTCGAATACCCTGCAGTTCTTATTAAGATGACCTAAGCCTTCATTAGGTCGACTTAAGGAAGCCCCTAAAGTCGACCTAATGAAAGCCTAGTGTGGACATGAATTAAGTTAGGTTGACTTAAGCCTGCGTAAATTGGGCTAACTTGCCAGTGTAGACATACCCTTTATTGTCACTATCTCATTTTCTATAGCTATAAACTAATTGATATAATCTGCCCAATTCTTTTAATTTTAGTTATTTTCTGTATGTTTTGACTGGTTTTATATTATGCACTGATACTGTAAATGTGATGGTTAGAAAAAATAATGCAGGGGGGGACCTGATCTCAGTAACACTGGATTGTGTGATAAGGGTTTATATTGTTAATGCTAATAATTGGTTATATCCCACATTCATTCAAACACTAAAATTCAAAGTATATGGAAACAGAGAAAGGGGAAATGCCTTCAATCAAAATGTAAATAGAAGTGCAACCAAACCAATCACATTCAAGTCAATTGAATGAACCGAATTTTGACAATTTGGGTTAGGTTGATGCATAGTAACTCTAAGGGTCTGATAATGACTCCAGTGAAGCCAATGAAAGTCTTCCTATTAATTTTAGTGGGAGGAGGACCGGACCATATGGGAGAGGGGAAAAAAAAAACATATACTTCAGCATAAAAACAAGACTGAACCCAAATCAATTTTTCATGATCTTTTTGGTGGAATCCCTTAGAATTTAATGGAAACTTATATCTCTGCTACAGAATTCTATAAAATAGTTCAAATAATTCTACAGAAAGGATGTTGTTATCTATTGGATTCAATAGGGCTTTTTTTAGGGTAATTTCTACACAACTTCATTGGTTTCATCTTTGTTAAATGCTGTAGTTATTTTTCATAGGGGATAATGTACCACTAAGTGTGTGTTTCCTCTATAAAAGATTGCATCTCTATATGTAGTATCTAAAGGAATTCTCTACTATATCAGATTGACATGCACCCTGAAGGTTTCTTTACCTTCCTCTGCACTGCAGCATAACTTGCCAGAATCACTTCACAGAATTATCTAGGTATATCTCAATTAATCATTTCTCTGCCCATTCCTGCGGCCTTGGGCATTGGTTCACCTGGTGTTTCCTGGTCTCTCCCTGTGGCACACAACAGTCTCCTGTGGACTGTAATACTTTGGTCTAATTTTGGTTGTTGGTTTTGTGTGTGGGTGACAGTTGCCTGTGTATATACAGGAGGAGTTTAGTCTAGATGCCATGGTCCCTTCTAGACTGAAAATCTCTGATTGTACTATGCCTTATACAAATGTCAGCTGGCCTACAGATAAGCAAAGTAATTCAAAATTTAAGATACAGTACTGCGTCTATGAAAATCAGCTGCAGGGAAACAACCAGTAAAGAGCCTGCACTCTTGGTAATTCCTGGTTTGGGAAAAAATGAAACCCATGCTTCTCCATGACAAGCCAAAATGAGTCCATGTTTCAGCATTTAATTTCAAAACCACAAATGGAAACATGTATACAACTGGTGACTAAGAAGAATCTACTCCAAGAACTTAACCTCCATGTTCAGGACAAAGGACAGATCTAGTTGAGTAGGATAAGCAGTGAGCCAAGAATTGTCTGTTTCTATCGCTAAAACATGAGCAAGGTGTGTGTTGTGTGCATTTTGGAAATTCAGTTAACTCCATGGCAGAATCTGAACCTGAGCTTTGTCAGGGTTTCACAATCCCCAGTGCAAATTTCTTTTCAAATTTTTGAAAAGAAACAATCTTGTAATTTACATGTTCCAATATGCATTTGGTTTTGCATCTTGCAAGAATTAATTGTTTTATTTTGAGGTGTTGCACTAGTAAGTACAACAATAAGGGCGTACATGTTCAAAGATTTATATCAGCTATAAAGGATTCACATTCTTCATACAGCCTGAAAAAATGAGACCCGTGCTTCTCCATGACAAGCCAAAATGAATCCTTGTTTTATATAATTTTATGTAATTTTAAACATTGAACCAAGAAAACATCATTGATTTTATACCCTATAAATGTGAAAAAGTTGAATATTTGCTAAGCGTTATGAGATAGGACATTTTGAATTCCTTTAATGGCTAGCCAAAAATATTATTGGAACCCTAGCCTGAGAGAATTTGTTTGCATGTATGGTATTTAGGCCTACACTTTATGAAAGACTCTCAAAGTGTAAGATTATGAATGGACTCTACTGTTGAAGTTACTATGAACTGTAAAATTCAATGGAGTGCCAAAAACTGCCAGCTGGAAAGAAGACAGGGGAATATCAACAGCCTGCATTCAGAAGGAATCCTGAGGCATTGATGTAATAGACTGGTAATGAAATGATTTGCCTTCCTTAATAGTCTACTTACAAAGAACTCATTTAGCCTTTGAAGTGGATGTCTTTGGAGATCATATAACCTTAACCTAAGATGAAAACAATCTCTTTAATGGTATTACATTTGACTTCATAAACATTAATTCCAATAAATCAGCTGCTAAGGTTGATGTATTTAGTATACATTTCTCTTAGATGTGTTTATGTTGTTTTATTGTCTGAAAGTTGAAATGTAAATTTCAGTCTGTGACATGTGACTGGGAGATTTATCTGTCTGGATTACTACAAGTATATTCCCATTGCATGTGCAGCATATTATAGTAACTGAAGGGGAAAGTCCACAGGCACAGTACAAGGTACTCATATCAATCTACAGCTTGGAAATTCACATAAAGAGGAAGAGCTTCAGTTTGAAGTGACTGGTCAGAAAGACGATCCTGATCCAAAACCTATTTGAACCAAAGGAAAGACTCCTCTTGGACTTGAAAGAACTTTGTACTGGTACATAGAGATTCAAGTGCCACCTGATGAGTACTCTCAGCATCTCAATGAAACAGCTCTTTTATGGACTGCAGTAATATGAATAGGCCATCATAATTGCATCTGTAGCAGCCATTATTTCCATCATCTCATTAAAAAAATCTGTTTGGGGTTAATTTTTTCACACATTTATAGAAGTCTAGAAGTATAAAAATATGCTTTTGTAACATATTTTTATATCTGTTTCAAAAGTGCATTTAACATATTATGTACTTTATAACCTTACATGGTATTTCTAGAAAACTTCTTGGACTTTACGCTTTGATGACTATTGCAACTTATCTGGGTATTTGTTACATTTATCTGGTACCTATTTAATCATCAGGTAAGCAAATTATTTTTATATCTCATGTGGACTGTTTATTTTATATAAAAATGGCAAAAAAAATCATGTTATCTAATGAAGAATTGATCTCTAAACAGTCCTTTCAGATTATTCCTTGTTTCCCATTCTCCACATGATAGATGGCTAAAATATACAATGACCGTTTTTTGTAAACATGAATTTCTCCACCTTGAACCTGTAAATAGACTTTAAATATGAAAGAGCTCTGAGCACAAAACAGGGAATAAATAAAAAACAAAAAAGACATACCTCTCTTGGTTTCTTCTCCTTTACAAGAAATTCAAAACTAGACTGGTCATGTTACAAAAGCAAATTACATACAAAATTGACATTTTGTTCTAACAATGGATTGGAGTCACCCTTTTTGTAACTCTATCACTCTCAGTAAGTAATGTTTTTGCACTAGAGATTCTGTTTCACCCATCATTGCCTTTGGAAAGAAGCAGGCAAGCCATCTGAATTGGCCTCCTGGCATGGTCAGTGTTTCCTTCTGGCCCTTTCTAGGTCTCTGGAGGACTAAGTCTTGTTGGTAACCCAGCCTGAGTAAGGGGGTGTATGTGAGAAAACCATTATAACCACTAATATTCCTCAGCAGTAACATAGTGGAAAAACTGTGATGTAAGTAGACTTACGTCCACTTTACAGATTGAAAAATTTAGGTTTGCACAAGGCAACACAGCAAATGCTCTACAATGCTATAAGAGCACTGCTGTATTGGGCTCAGTCATGTGATCTAATCACACTTCACACTGCCTTCAAAGTATAGTATTTACTATCTCCTTTAGTATGTGTGTTTAAGATATTCAACATACTAGGAAACAGAAAAAAAATATGACCATGATGCTACCAGAAGCCTCAAAGAGGAAACAATTAAAAAAACAAGATACTAGACGCTAACAACTGCCTTCTAATGATTATAATAAAAAATAATATTGTTTTACAAAGATAATTTCAGGCTGAAGTATCTGACATAAAGATTATTTATAAGGTTATAGTTCTTACCACAAATTACTGTGGCTGGATTGCCCCCATCTGTGAATATTTCCTCACAGTATTTCTCCCTGGTTGTTTCATCTGTGGAAGAGATGGTATTTAGGATATAATGAATTCAGTGCTAACCAAAACCCAGGATAAGTGATTCATAGGGCACCATAGTTAGTCAGGAATCATTCCTTGCATATGCACCAGCTCTGGATTACTGCTATGCCTTCCAATTCTGGAATGTTGACTTCATTGGAGCTGTACAACATAAGACATTACCTTCTGAGAGCCACCACAGCTCCTTAAATAGGGATTCCCCCACAAAGGAAAGTCTTAGCAAAGGTGATATTGCCCAGAAATGGTAAAACAGCCTGGTGCTGTCATCGCTAAGACTATGGGAACATGATATACTTCTCCCCACTTGCTTCTCTCAAAAGAAGCATCTCCCTTGTGTGGAGCTGCCTGCTCCCCACCTCCTTTCACACACAGATAATGGCCCTGCAAAGAGCTTTGGGTAAAGGAAATGATATCATAGAGGCAAACATCTCCTCTTCCATGGTTAAGGAGTGAAATCCATGTGCAGAGTCCAAGTGTGGATTCTGAGGTCATGATTTGCCCCTCTGATTTTCCATGCAGTATTTGTAACTGCTGTGCTTTTATCTATTCATACAGCAAAACTTAGGCAGACCACTTCAAACAAAATCATAATCAGCTTTGACCACACCTGAATTTAAGTTTTGAGAGATAAATGGAGCATTACATAGATGTAAAATCCCAGGTTTTCCTGCTGGGAAATAATGTAAGAAAAAGTATTCCCCTTCTATTTCTGATATTGAAATAGGAAATATAATGATGAAGTCAATTCACAATTCTATTTATTTTCTGCACTCTGCCAGTTTGGGGAGGGAGGTAGAAAGTTGATTTAGAAGAGGAAGATTGAGTTGCCTGTATTTCAATAGCAGCAGGACTAGTTCAATGTCCATAAAATAAGTCAGGCAGCCCTAGCTGATGTATATGATGAACAAAAACAAAAATGAACTGATTTATTTTTTTCCTTTGATACAATATGCAGCCACTAAGGATACAATGTCATATAGAAAATATAAAGTGTGCAGTATATGCACAAATACATACAACTGTATGCTTCAATATTAAATTGTAAGGTATTCAATTGCAACTAAGCAGAAGAAAATACAGCCCTATTGTTTTATTACTGCTTCAGAAATCATACTCACTGACAGATTGATCACCAAAAAAAAAAAAAAAAAAAAAACCCAACCCTAAATGATGGGTGCACAGGCTGCCTGGTGCCTTTATGCTACTGAGAAAGCAAAAACTAATACTTAGAACACAATGCAACTGATAACAGCAAAAATAATTGAATAAAATCATAAAAGAAATAGTTGAGAGAGACTAGGGAATAGACAGAGGGTATATTCTGATATGGTAAATGCTAAAGGCCAAATTCAGCAACACCACAAATTGGTACATCTCCAGTAACCTCACTAGAAGATGTTAAGTGCTCAGCACTTTTGAACATCAGGACATTTAGGTACCAACATGTAGATACCGGATCCTCAGTGAAGAGTATCTACTTTGTACTTCTACTTTAAACATTGTCATTACTAACAGCAATGCTTGTATTGTGTCAAACACATTTTTTTCCATTCCATGGCTATGTCTACACTTGTAATTTTAAGTCGATTTTAAATAAGTCGACTTAACTAAGCCAACTTAAAGTTGACTAAGTTAAGTCGACTTAGTGAGTCTACACTTAAAATTAAAGTTGACTTAAAGGGGAACTTACAAAGTCGACCTAGAGCGTCCACACTGGATGCCTAGGTCAACTTCTAGGGGCTAGGGAGACCTTGGGCAGGTCCACGGTGGTGGTGGGGGCACCCCTTGTGTAAGGTGGGGCAAAGGGGGACAGGGACCCTGGCAGGGCATGTGGGCAGGGTGTGATGCTGTCTGGATTTAGGGAAGCATTTATGATATTATTTTCTATTAATATCTCATATATGTTATAATCCATAGGAACTATGTCATGTTTGGTATCAATAGAAAGATAGTAATTTGCTGGGAATGATTATATAGTTTATGTCTAGGAATTGTATTTGGATTGGAAGTTAGGAATTTGGTGTTATATCTATACTTTAACTTGTGTGATTTTGTGGGAACGCCCGAGACAGGCTGTCTAAAACCATTGTCTCCTTAATGTTAAGGAATCTGCCAGGTGCAATGGGCCCAGGGAGTAGCCTGATGAGCCATTAAGGACATAAGGAATACAACCATTGTGTCCTTAATGGCTCATCAGGTTACTCCCTGGCTTCATTGCACCTGGTAGATTCCTTAACATTAAGGAGACAATGGTTTTAGGCAACCTGTCTCGGACGTTCCCACAAAATCACACAAGTTAAAGTATAGATATAACACCAAATTCCTAACTTCTAATCCAAATACAATTCCTAGACATAAACTATATAATCATTCCCAGCAAATTACTACACTTCTATTGATACCAAACCATAGTTCCTATGGATTATAGCATATGTGAGATATTAATAGAAAATAATATCATAAATGCTTCCCTAAATCCAGACAGCATCACACAGGGCTCTGCCCTGCCCTTTGGGAGGCATGCCAGGATCCCCCGTGCCCCCACCAGCAGGGAGGGCATTGGTGTAGTCCTGGGGTAGCCTTAAGTCAACTTAGGGCTACCCCACGTCTACACTGGCTTAATTCGAGTTTAAAAAGTTGAATTAAGCCTTAAGTCTAATGAAATCTAGGTTTAATAAAGTCGACTTAATTTTCATTAAGTCGACTTTATTTTCCTTAAGTCGATTTAAGCAAGCTGCTTAAGTCGACTTAAGGAAACTGTACTGTAGATGCAGGGTAAATTAAGTTGACTTAAGCAAGCTTAAGTCGACTTAATTTACAAGTGTATACGCAGCCCATGAGCCAAATTCATCCCCAGTATGGCTTCACTTAATTGGTGGAGTTAAATTGTAAGGATGAATTTGGCACAATACCTCTTGCTTTCCTAATCGGTTTCTTGTAACTGGGCTAAGAGACAGAGCAAAACACTATTAATGACTTACATGCAGTATAAAAGTGTGGTATTCCCTTTAGATGAATGACGTGGGAAGTCTATAGTCAGAATTTAGTCACCCATTAGCAGTGCCTTTTTTGTGAAAGTATGCACCAGTGCAGAGTACCAACAACTTTTTTCACAGTGATGTTGACCAGAGGCATTACTGGCCCCCCAAAACTCTCTGGGCCCAGGGACCACCCCTGTACCTGTCCCGCCCCCTACAGTGCCAGCCCCACCCGTGGGTCTGAACTAGCCCTGGTTTCCCAGTTGGGCACTGAAGCCACATTCAGCTCCTGCCATTGGTAGCCCCAGAACCTGCCACTGCCATCAGTGGCCCCAGGTCCCTGGCCAGGGCCAGATCCAGTGGCTCCTGGTTCTCAGCCAGGGTCAGGACCAGATACAGACGCCCAGTCCTGCGTCTGCAGCCAGGGTCAGGGCTGGATCAGGCTGAGTACTGGCACTCAAAAAAAAAAAAAAATCACTGCCCATTACTGTAATTATAATGCCACATAAGCTCTCAGGAAAACACCTGGTTCTATTGCAAAGAATAGATGTCTCAAAAGTGGCACTGGAAAACGTGTTATTTGATACACCCTTCTGACACACCTTTTCTGAATGCATATTTTTTCAGTTATTAGGGATATTGCAAATTAATGAATACTAGTAAAATGTTAATATGAAACATCTAATGTTACAAAAAGTAAAAGTGGACATTTATTAACCTTTTTTGGTGTGTTAATGATTAAATCCTAAAGAGGAAGAGAACACAGATATTGGAGATTCAGGTTTAAGTAAGGATATTTACTTGAAAGGAAGAAGGAAACAAAACTATTTATTGTTAATTGCTGGGGACTAAAAAAATTTTTGCACTAGCAAACCCCTACATTTACTAGCTAAAAGAACTGTACAGGCATCAATTCAGCCCTCATTTATATAAAATGTATGAAAATAGATACATACTGAAAATACATACTGAGAATTTGGTAAATTTGGTAAATTTGCTACTTAGCATAATAAACTGGCCAAAAAGATACATTCTGGAAATCAAATAAATAAATAAAAACAATGGTGGTGGAGTAGAATATTTTTATATGAAATCTAAGGTAGTTTTTTTTTTTCTTTTTTTTTAATAAGGAGGGAATTTTGAGTACTCTCATAAACTTAAATCATTTCAGATTTTTTTTTAAAAAAGCCCATATATCATTCAAACACTACTTATAAAAAAACCTAAAATAAAATAGTAGTAAACGGTTACTTTTAATCATTGAACAAATGGAACTATTTGATTAATATTTGCCCAACCAATAGTTTATCTAATCAATTACTTTAAGAGTATCTGGCATGCAGTTTGGTTTTCACTTTCTTTTAAATATGCACTAAGTGTGCAAAAAGACTTCTGTATGATTCTCTATTTTCTTTACTTGACCTTTCAAAACTGTTAAACGAATTCTATCTACACAAGGTTCAAACTAGAGTTATAAATCACATAGGCTATGTCTACACTTGAACTTTTAAGTCGACTTTAACCATTGTATCCTTAATGGCTCATCAGTTTACTCCTTGGAACCATATCACCTGGCAAATTCCTAAACATTAAGGAGACAATGGTTGTTCACACCCTCCATCTAAGACATTTCTTCAGAAGGACACAAGTTAAAGTATGGACATAACATCAAATTCTTAACTTCTAATCAAAATAGAATTCGTAGACATAAACTATATAATCATTCCCAGCAAATTACTACCTTTCTATTGATACCAAACATGACATAGTTCCTATGGATTATAGCATTTATGAGATATCCATAGAAAATAATATCATAAAGGCTTCTCTAAATCCAGACAGTGTCACACTGTGCCCACATGCCCTGCCCTTTGGGGGGCATGCCAGGCTCCCCCTGTACCCCCCCGGCAGGGAGGGCATTGGTGTAGTCCTGGGGCTACCCCAGGGCTACACTGGCTTAATTCGACTTTAGAAAGTTGAATTAAGCCTTAGGTTGAGTAGAAAGGTGGTTTAATAAAGTCGACTTAATTTTCATTAAGTCGACATTATTTTCCTTAAGTCGACTTAAGCAAGCTGCTTAAGTCGACTTAAGCAAAGTGTAGTGTAGATGTAGGGCACATTAAGTCAACTTAAGCCAAGCTTAAGTCGACTTAATTTACAAGTGTAGACGCACCCATAGTTACACCTCCTAGAGATGAATACAGAGTTTTGTATACTTTGGAGACTTCAATTCCAGTTACATTATATCACAAGAAAGAACGTAGGATTTTCTATAATGGATTAGGCTATTAGACCCATCAATACTGGAATTTTGTCTGTCAAGGAGAGGTCCCAGAAGACAAGAGACAGGCTTACATAATGCCCAGCATTATAAGGGCGGGGGGGGGGGGGGGGGGGAAAAAGGGGACCATGGAACAATCACCTTGGTAACACTTAAGACAAAAGTGATGTCTAACACATTCAATCTGTGAATTGTTGGAGAATGAAGGAGGCAACCATTAGCAGCCAGCATGGATTTACCAACAACAAATCATGCCAATCTAGCTTGATTTCTTTCTTTGACAGTGTAACTGGTTTGCTGCATAAGGGTAATGCTGTGGATATAATATACCTAGATTTCAGCAAGACTTTTGACAAATTCCCACATGACACATGGATAGGTAAGCTGGAGAAACGTGAGCTCAGTAGGACTGCCAGTAAGCAATTTACAAAATCGGTTAAATTACCACAAAAGAAGATTAACTGTTAATAGAATGATGTCAGACTGGAGAGCGGTCTCATGGTTCCACAGGTATCCGTTCTGAGTCCAGTGCTGTTTAAAATATTCACAATGATCTGGATGTACGAATAGAGAGCATACTGATAAAATTTGGAGATGACAGAAAGCTAGGGGGCATTGCTCACACTTTTGGGGATAGATTTAAAATTTAGAGTAATCTTGATGAATTGGAGAAGTGGGCTATAGAAAACAAAATGAAATTCAACAAAGACAAAATTCAGGTGCTACACTTAAGGGAGAGAAAACAAATGCACAAATACAAAAGGTGGTGTGGGGTAACTGGCTTGGTAGCAGCACTGGGAGTTGGGGTGGATCACTACCTAAACATAAGTCAGTAGTGTGATGCTGTTTCAAACAATGCAAATACAATTTTAAATTGCATTAACAGAGGTATAACATGCAAGTCAGAGGACATGATAGTATCACTCTATTCAGCACTGGTCAGGCCTTAACTGGAGTACCATGTCCATTTTTGATCACCAATGTATAAAATGATGCAGATAACCTGGAAATAATCAATAGGTAAGCAACAAAGATTATCAAAGGGACGGAATGCAAGGCATATTAGCAAAGGCTGAAGGAATTGGGTGTGTTTAGTTTGGGAAAGAGGAGATTAAGGGGGGACATGATAACAGCCTTCAAATACTTGAGAGGCTGCCATAAAAAAGATGTAGAAAAGTTGTTCTCTCTTGCCAAAGAGGGCAGGGCAAGAGGCAATGGGTACAAACTATACCATCACAGATTTAGATTAAATCACAGGAAAATCTTCCTAACTGTAAGAACAATAGGAGAATGTAACAGACTGCCTAGGGAAGTTGTGAGTGATCCTTCACTGGAGGTTTTCCAAAGGGGTACGTCTACACTGGAGTCTTGGGTTGACTTAAGGATTCTTAAGTCGACCTACAGACCATTGCATCCACATTGGGCGCTGATTAAGTCTACTTAAACGATTCCTTAAGCTGACTTAATAACACCACCTCTGAAGGTCGATTTAAGATTTAAGTCGACCTTATTAAATCGATTTAGGCCAGTGTAGATGGAGAATAGCCCTTAAATCGACCTAACTGGCCCCCAATATTAATTCATTAATTAATCAATCAATTTACTAATTAAATTAAAATATTAATTAATTAACCAATTTACTAAATAATATAATATTAATTTACTATGGGTCGGGCTGGAGAGAACAAAAAGAGCTGCGGCCATCGTGCTGGGGAGAGCCACAGCTGGGGAGATCGGGCAGATCATGCTGGGGAGATCAGGATGGATCCCAGCCTGATCACCCCAGCTGCGGCTCTCCCCTTTTCCCCAGCCCGATCTCCCCGGCCGTGACTCTCCCCAGACCGATGACCTCAGCTCTTTTTCTTCTCTCCAGCTCAACCCATAGTAAATTAATAAAACAACAATAATTCATTTTAACATTTTAATTAAAGTTCAGACGAAAAGACACCATTTATGCATTTCTTTTGACTTAAGGTACTTAGGCTTGCTGATGCTTCCAGCACCAAAAAACTGTTGTCCATGAGGCACCATGCCTCACAAATTGCTGCTCAACAAGTACAATATCTTGCTCAGCTGCATCACCAGCTTAGAGGGAACACTGGCCCCCTCCCAGAGTTCATAGCCACTTCTCTGTCAACCTAGCACCTGCCATTGTGGAAGCAGGCAGTTGACTGGAGTTTTCAGTGTGGATGCTCTACGTCGACTTAACAGAGCCTCCTGTGTAGACATACCCAAGGAGACTGAATAGCCATCTGTCTTGAATGGTTTAGACAGAAGAAATCCTTCATCTTGGCAGAAGGTTAGACTAGATAACCCTTACCATACCTTCTAATACTATGATTCTGACTTCTTTAGTGGAAGTTATTATTTAACACCATTCTGACTAAAAAAACTCACACCACTCAGTTGTGCAATGGTGAACATGTGTCAGGGGAGAAAATTCATCCTCATTCTCCTTTTTTTTTTCTTGATTAAGTTTTTATTTGACATTGATATGGTAGCTAGCACAGAATTCTGAAAGCCAGTCTAACAGCAATCAAAGTGCTGTACCTAAATCCAAATGTCTAAATCCATCATTTTTGTTACCCCCCTCCCTAAAAATCCCTATAATCTGCATAAAAGACATCTGTCATCTTTAAGTAAACCAAAGACCATCAACATGTATCTTACTCAAATTATTCATTCACAGCATGAGAGGAAGAGGCTAGTTACCAACCGTTTTCTGAATATTGTACTTTTGTCATGCCAGCCATGTCTGACATACATTGTTCTCCTTGTCATTCATCAGCCTTTGAATACTGTCAAGTCATTGACAGAAATCTCTCCACTTGTGTTGCTATATTGTATGCCATTATCCCGCTATACAGTTTCATGCAATGATAAAATACTAAATTCAACTGCATATAGTTTTTAAATTTTGCTGGATGTTTTAACTTAATTTTGAATCTTTGCTATTTCACAATATTAGAGGGAGATAGGCTATATAATTAAATCTTATAGCAATACCCAAGTTATGGTATCATTTCCTAGAATGTACAACCTTTCTTCTCATTCTGTGCAATTCTCTTTCTCTATATATAACTGTTAGCTGTTTCATTAATGTATTATGCTATAATAGTCATGTGGCCAAATTCTCAGTTACAGGAGCTATATATTCAGCTACACGCACACACACCTCCCAAAACAAAACAAAATCCACACATGAGTGCACTGCAACAACAAAGTTATATTACGCATATAGCATATAAAGAGTTCAGGTGATTCAGGTAATTCTGCATGTAAACTAGGCACATTGGGTGCCCCTACCCCCCTTTCCCCCCCTTCTTTAGATTTCCCCTTTCCAGCTATGTCTAGCTATTTGGATCATGATATTTATCTTTGCTTTGTGATATACCTTAATTATGATATAAAATTATTCAATTATAGAGTATTTTATGGTCTCATGAATAACAGTAATATTTCAGTTATATAAGTTTCAATCAGCTGTCTTATGCAGTCATGCAGAGGATTAAGGTACCCCTTTGTCCCTGTAGTCAGCTACCCATATCACTTGTCTATACCTGCTGGCAACAAAAAGCAGCCTCCATGTGACAGGCATCCTTCACATCCTTCACAGTTGGGCAGACTAGGCACAACAGGAGTGGAGAAAGAAGTTAGCTATACCACATAGGCACAACTCAACATAGCTTGATGTATATTCTTCCTTGAGTAGACTTCAGTGCTCACAAAGCAAGTTTCTACTCAGGGTATAATTAGCAGAATAAGGTTCTTTTTAAGGTGCACTTCCAGGAATGAGGTGAAGGTAAAGAATTATTATTAAATATTGATTAATTCACTTTCTCCAGGGATGCGTTAATATGCCATTTCAGCACCATAGTGTTCCATATAGTAGCCTTCCTAAGGCTACAAAAACTAATAATATAAATCCTCAGCACCAAGTAATAGTGCCAATCTTGTTTAATTCTACTATATTATGTAAGACATAATTTTCCTGGTAGCTTTAATATTCCATAACAGAAATATTATAATACATCAGGTTATATATTGTAGATTTCCTTCTGGCTTTCAATGAGGGTTTGGTTTTTTTACCCCTCTCTCATTTGGAAAGTGAATCTACTTTCCTCTGCAACAAAGAGCCACTGACCTCTCCCATGTATTATAGAGTTTATGTGCATCGGGCTTCTAAATAGAGCCTACATAGTTCAACTCCACAGAATACTTACTGTTCTATTCTTTCCCCATTGTACATAGGTAACACCTTTCCACATCAGTAAGAGTTATGTATCCAGAAGTTAGTAGTTTCCTATTATCTGAAACAGATAGCACATATTCTTTGAGGATATGTTAAAAGTATGTGTTCAGGGATTTACTCAAACTATACTCACATCACTTTGTAAGCACCTAGGCTTTGTCTACACCGGCAAGTTAGTTCGAATTAAGGAAGCTTAATTCAAACTAACTTAAACCTTGGCTACACTAGGCTTTCATTAGGGCTTCCTTAATTCAAACTAATACATTCACTTATACTTTTCAAAGTAAGGGTTAATTCAAACTAGATAGTTTGAATTAACCCAATGTGGCCATGTTAGTTCGAACTAAGCGCTTAGTTCAAACTAACCGGCACATTGAACTCAATGCAACTGACTAATTCGAACTAAGCAAGTGCCATGTATGGCACTTGCTTAGTTCGAACTAAAATTTGCTAGTTCAAATTAACTTAATTCTAACTAACTAAAATTAGTTTGAATTAGTTAGTTTGAATTCACTAATTCAAAGTAACTTTGGTAAGTGTAGATATAGCCCTCGACGATAATAATGAATAGGTAACATATGTTTGTCAAGAACAAAACATATCAAACCAATCCAGTTTTCTTTTGTGACAGGGTTATTGTCCTAGTGGAAAGGGAAGAAGCATAGACAAGATATATCTTGATTTTAGTGAGGCAGTGGGTAGGTATGTTAATATGTGTCTACTATACACCACACACACCACAGTAATAAGCAGGCTATAAATACACTGCAGCATAGAAACACAGAATCATAGAACTGGAAGGGACCGTGAGAGGTCATCGAGTCCAGTTGCCTGGACCAAGCATCGTCTTAAACCATCCATCTTAAAAATTTCCAACGATGGAGATTCTACAACCTCCCTAGACAACTTATTCCAGTGGTTGATCACTCTGACAGTTAGGAATTTTTCTCCTAATGTCCAACCTAAACCTCTCTTGCTGTAATTTAAGCTCATTGCTTCTTGTTCTACCGTTACAGGTTAAGGAGAATATTTTTTCTCCCTCCTCCTATTAACAAGGATTTAAGGAGGTAAATAACTCAGTCATAGGTTGGTGGCCTATTGCTGGAGTGGGTGGGTGAGGTCTTGAGGCCTGCATTTTGCTGATTGTACTGGTCCTGTCTGACCTTAAAGTCTATAACAACCTTTTAGGTACTTGAAAACTGTTATCATGCCCCCTCTCAGTCTTCTCTTTTTCAGACTAAACAAGCCCAGTTCTTTCAATCTTCAGTAATAAGTCCAGTATTCCAGATCTTTAATTATTTTTGTTGCTCTTCTTTGGACTTTCTCCAATTTGTTCACATCTTTGCTGAAATGAGGTACCTAGAACTGGACACGATACACCAATTGAGGCCTAATCAGTGTATAGGAGAGTGGAAGAATTACTTCTTGTGTCTTACTTACAATATTCCTATTAATACATCCCAGAATGATGTTTGCTTTTTTTGGAAGATTGTTACACTGGTAACTCATATTTAGTTTGTGGTCTAGTACGATACCCAGATCCCTTTCCACACTATTTCTTCCTAAGCAATCATTTCCCATTTTGTATGTATGTGGCTGATTGTTCTTTCCTAAGTGGAGTACTTTGCATTTGTTTTTATTGAATTCCATCCTATTCTCCTCACACCATTTCACCAGTTTGTCCAAGTTATTTTGAATTGTGATCCTATCCTCCAAAGCATGTGCAGCTTCTACAAGCTAGATATCATCTGCAAACTTTATAAGTCTACTCTCTCTGCCATTATCTAAATCACTGATGAAAATATTGAGCAGAACTGGACCCAGAACTGATCCCTGCGGTACCCGTTATGCCCTTCCAGAGTGACTGTGAACTGTTGATAACTACTCTTGGGGAACAGTTATCCAACTAATTATGCACCAATCTTATAGTAGCTCCATCTAGATTGTACTTCTCCAGTTTGTTAATGAGAAGTTGATGCAAGACCATATCAAAAGCCTTACTAAAGTTTAGATATACCACATCTACTGTTTACCCTCTTACCTCATCATAGAAAGCTATCAGACTGGTTTGACATGATTTTTTCTTGACAAATCCACGCTGACTATCACTTAAAACCTTATCCTTTTCTAGATGTTTGCAAATGGATTCCTTAATTATTTGCTCCATTATCTTTCCTGGTACAGAAGTTAAGCTGACTGGTCTGTAATTGCCTGGGTTGTTCTTATTTCCCTTTTAATAGGTGGGCACTCTATTTGCCCTTTTCCAGTTCTGTGGGATCTTTCTAGTCTTCCAAGAATTTTAAAAAATAATAGCTAATGGGTCAGATATCTGCTGCATCAACTCCTTGAATATTCTAGGGTGTATATCGTCAGGTCCTGGTGACTTGAAGACATCTAACTTGTCAAAGTAATTTCTAACTTGTTCTTTCCCTATTTTAGTTTCTGGTCCTATCACATTTTTACTGGGCATCACTACATCAGGCATCCAATTGCCACCAGCCTTCTTGGTGAAAGCCAATAAAAAGAAATAATTTATTTCCTCTGCCATTTTCAAGTACCTATGCATGTCAATGAAAGGCTCTAACAGGAGGCAGACAATAGGGAAAGTCTCCAGAACAGGGAAATGGGGGAACAATGCTAAAAAAAAAAGTACTGAAAACAGGGGAAGGCACTGTTTTATAATGTACAGAGCTGTGTAGGGTACATAATCCATAGGGTTCAGGCATGTCTTTACTCACTTTCTATGTTGCCCCACCATCTTCACTGCTAATTTTACTCGTGGTGTGTGAGTGTGTGTAGTGTATGTACTTTATACAACACCCTAAGCAATATGCAGTGTAGATGTTCTGAAAAGTCTATAATTTGGCCACATTTGGGTGGATTTCATGGGAATCGTGAAAGGCACATTCCCAACATAAATTTCTAGTTCCTGCTCCAAATCATTGAAAAACTATGGTTTCTCAATTAAAAGGCCTCCAACATTTTTTAACGTGTTATTTTTCCCCAAACCTGTTCTTGAAAACAGCTGACTTGTTTTGTCTAAAAATGTCCAATTGCCAAAAGAAAAGAAAACAATTAATAAAATTAATTAATAATTTCAGACTGAGGCAGATACCACCAGGGAAAATTTCAGCCCAGATTATTAGAGTTTGTTTTGGTAAAGTTATAATCAACTCAAAAGAGAGCCTTCTTAAAGGTAAGTTTCAGGGAACTTTAATAATGGGAAGTGATATCAGCCCTCACTCTATTGCTTAATTTAAGCCTTTACCACCTAACTGCAAGCATCCTCAGGTGTCTGCAAATTCTGATGTGCAAATCCACTAAATAAGTGCATGTCTAGCATATTTTGTACATTCTTAGCATAATTTCACTTGGGGAGGGGGGAACCCTTCAGTTTCCCAGACATCGTCTTCTTGTGAGCTATAAATTCCATACAAAAATGATATTGTTAGAGGACTAACCAGGCATATTAACCGTGAATTTGTTGTGTTGCATTTTTCTCTCTTTCTGTTTTTGCAATAGTGTGTTGATTAAAAAATGACAAGCAATCATTTTAGTACTTCTGAACTAGCTCATGCTGTTAGATGGTCTGCATTAACACTCTACTTTTAATATACACCACAGTGCACGGTAGTTGTTCTACAATTAGCTTATGATATAGTGTTCATGATTTAACAGAGAACAGAAAACATAAGATTAAACATGAGATACTGCAGATAAAGCTGAAGTTTGCTATTGAAATAATACTAATATTTGTTACCAAAGGTAATTGCTTGAAACAAAGTTAAACTATTGATTAGTGAAGCATCTGTAGGGAAATTACATTAAAATAAACTATACATAGTTGATTAGAAGTAAGTACTTTCAGCATTTCAAGTATCTGTTCAAGAAAAGTGTGCTGAGGTTGGCTTTGTACACATTTGTGAAGTCAAGGGAAAAAATAAACCCAAGTACCTTACAAGATTCTAGAATAACTATTTAACTCATAAAAAGAGATAGATGAAGACCTGTGCTCAATGTGAAACTGTGCAAAAAGCTAAGATGATATCAGGATGCATAAAGAAAACCATTAAGCTTATAAAAATCATTATAGTCTCAGTGTTGCAGTCTTACCTGGAAATATTTTGTTCAGTATCAGTCACTCTATCTCAGAAAGGATACTGTAGCATTACAAGGGGCTGCAGAGAAAGGAGGCAAGAATGATGGACATTAAAAAAATCCCATAAGTGGAGAATTTGAAAAGACTACGGTTGTTTGTCTTAGAAAGGAAATAAGTGGGAGCATGGTCTAGAGAGAAGGTAGATTTGTAAACTCTGTTTTCCCTGCCTGACAACAAAAAAACCCCCAATGATAGTCAATTAAATTTTAAAACAATATTACAAACTATCAGGTTGCCCAGGCACAGTCATATCAAGGCCTTGGGGAGGGGCCTGCAGCAACCCCCCTTTGTGGTGCCCCCCATGCTGGGGACAGGGCTGGATCAAGGTGCTGGGGAGCGGGCTCAGGGAATCCGGCCGGCATAGCTCTGGGAGGCTGCGGCCAGCAGCACAGTTGGTGGGAGCTAAGGTGAGGAGCTGTGCGGCCAGCGCTGCTCAGGAGGAGTGGGAGAGGGCCACAGGACTGGGCGGGGGCATAGTCAGCATGGCTCAGGGGATTGGGGCGACGATGGGGCTGCAGGAGGGCTGAGGGGGCCTCCTTGTTGGGTGTGACTTGGCTCTGAGTCTGGACGGCTCGGCTGCAGCATGGCAGGGGGCAGGGCTGGGTCAGGCCAGGGCAGAGATAAGGGAGGCAGAGAACCAATGCCATGGCATTCAGCATTTCAGGGGCTGGGTCTTTTCCCTCCCCCGGGAGCTCTGTGAGCTGGCTGCCAAGTGCCTAGTGGACCAAGCAGAGTCAGGTTCTTGTGGGGCCCCCTTTTATACCCAAGGCCAAGGGCCAAGCCCCTGCAATAATCCAGCCCTGAGCCCAGGATATTCATTATACAGAAAAGCATTGAGGCCAGAAATTTAGTGAGATTCAAAAGGGATTGGGCATTTACAGAGGTAACAAAAATATTGAGAATTAAAAGAATTAATGTGTGGGATAGATTATCCCATTTAGTAGTGTTATTCCAGATTATCCCAGTAGGGTTCTTAAGTATCTGTCCCAAACACTCTTGGAGATGGGATGCTTAATTACATAGACCTCATATCTGATCAAGTCAATCAGTTCTTATGTTCTAATGGTTAAATGGTTTGCAATTTGATTTGGCAGGATGTTAAATACATACTAGGTTAAATGCATCTCTGTACAGAATGACACAGGTTTATCTGTCCAGTAAGGGCTTGAGGGATCAATATGAATTTAAATAGTGTAGAGAAGATGTGCTGATGCTCTGCATGGGGGTGAATTCTTCCCTGAGATGCCTCAGGGAGCTGGTGAGACCTGGAATGACCTTTGGCTTTAATGCAGCCAACCCACTGCAGCTAGATAACACCAGTTTTACAACCCCTCTCTCCACTCCAGGTCAGCACTTACATACACTTACAACTTCCATAAGAATGTTGTTCCTGCTCTCCCACTCAGATGAAATAAAGTTAAAAAATGAGTGAGAAAAAGAGGACAGAAAACACAGTTACGTATTACGGGCTTGAGATGAAGAGCACTGAAGTAAACCAGAGTCTTTACATGTATTTCAATTGCTTTGGATCAGAATAGTAAGTCTTAAAAAATACTTGACAAACACCTTTTTTTTTTTAAGCAAATGGGATGCCTATCATCGCAATACTGAGTGGCTTGTTGTAACTCCAGTGTTGATTTTATTAACACCAGAATCGAGAACAATATCGCTGTCAGCATATTATTCATGTTATTCATGTTCTTTGAGTTCATTCACTCAACACTTATCCACTCCATTATTAGGAAACAGTTACTGTGAAGAACTTCAGTCAGTTGAGTTGCATTCAACTATACAATAAAAATGATAGAATGGGAAAAGCAGAGGTTCTTTTTATTATTCCATTATAAAGGGAGAAGGGATACTTTGCATCATAAAATCCCTCAAGCAGAACCAAGATCTAAAATCTAACTCTGCTATAATTAGGGATCTGTCAGAGTTCCCAGTGTATAAATTCCTATTATCAGGGGCTTCCATAATTCAATTGTAAAATATTTTCATTGGCCTCACTGGTCTGAAACTTGCTATTGAAAGTTCCCAGGCCTAAGCAAAGGTATTTTACAGTTTTGCAAAACATCTGTTTTGCCATAGTTAAAAAACAGGAGTTGTGAAAAAAATTAAATGAATTCTTGCCCCAGAAGAGTTTTCTAAAAGTAAGAGCTTGCAGATGCATAAAGAACAATTATATACTAAATCATATGGGCCAGATTCAAATCTTTGTAATACTTTATTGGCAAAATGATTCCACTGACTCCAATTTTTAATGATCAGGTTATTGATGTCTGAAAACAACTACTGTTTTTACTTATTTTAAAATATTGTGCTGCTTTTCTCACTATTATATAAATATTAAATGGTGAATTC
The DNA here is from genome assembly GCA_007922175.1 of Pelusios castaneus. Classification (NCBI taxonomy): domain Eukaryota; kingdom Metazoa; phylum Chordata; order Testudines; family Pelomedusidae; genus Pelusios; species Pelusios castaneus. The sequence continues at coordinate 3,515,792 of ML685903.1, forward strand.
ATTATAGGATTTATCTATTTATCTATCTATTTATCTATGGGTGATGCAAAGATTAATAGATTACTCTTAGCTCTGGAAATCTAAAGTGCTATGAAAGTGCTAAGTATTATGACTTTGCTTATACTATTTCTATCTGTAGATAGACATAACATTTGCTTTTATCTGATTGGGAAAACTGTAAAAATTGATATTTTATGCCATTTCCTTCAAAAAGCTTTTTCAGTTCAATATAAACTATGCAAGACCACAGTATATGCCACAAACCAGGAATCAAGCACTTTTCATTAGCAGAAGACAGTAGGTTTTGTAATATCTTCAAAACCATCATGGATATATGTTAGACTATATGACTCCTTTGGGCTATGTCTACACTAGGAAAAGTCAGGTTGACTTTGTTAAGTAAACTTAATACAGTCGACTTAAAATCGACCTTATTAAGTCAACTTAACAAAGTGGACTAAGTCGACTTAACTTTAAGTCGACTTAGTGCACTTTGTTAAGTCAACCTAACCACCCGTAAGTCAACTTAATAAAGTGGACTTAAACGTCCACACTGGGCTTAGGTCGACCTAAAGAAATGTTAGGTAGACCTAAGCAGGCTTAAGTCGACCTAATAGGTGGTTCTTATTAAATCGACTTAAGGAATTTCTTAAGTTGACTTAATGAAAGCCTAGCGTGGACATGGCTTAATTTAAGTCGACTTAAGCCTCCTTATGTCGACTTAATATACCAATGTAGACAAAGCCTTAGAGTCTAATATACTTGTCCCTTTTGATGCTTAATTTAATGAAGAAATGGGTTTTGGTAATGGGTTACCTCAAATGGTTTGGTTTTTATCTGAAGTTATCCAAATTCACTAAAGCTTCTGAGATTCCTCATAACAATTTCTCTGGCAGCCATGATTCCACTCCCTAACAGAACTCCTCACATTTTATTTGCTCATTGATCTGAGTATAACAGTGCACAAAGAATTGCTGCATCACAGTGAATGGGGAGCAATGTGTGACAGCATTGGCAATGAAGATGTTAAGGTTGAATTGAAGGTTCCAGTGACACACTGTATTATATGTTCAGTTGGACATCAACACAACGAGTGTCACTACTTTTGATTTATCCCAGTGCACAGTAGTTGGCTACAGGGTACTCTAGGGACATCATTTATGTCTGTAACACTAATGCTCATGATGCTCATACCCCCCAGCTTGTGCTTGCCAGTTTCTGGCCCAGACTTATCCTGGTCTTTGCCTTGGTGAAAACATTCTTCAGATGTTCATGGAAGATTTCTGTGTGATCCAGCTTCACTGAGATAGGTTGGAGTGGGGATCACATTGCACAGTTTTGCACCAGATGATTATTTTAAGGGTACCCTTAGCATTCTTGCTATCAAGATGGAATGGAGAATTTGTTTGTTTGTTTGTTTGTTTTAGTGTGGGTTTAGCTTGAGCCTCCTTTTCTGAAAATACGTATTTGTGGTGTTTAGGTTACCATTCATGGTAGACTTTATGATGTTGAAAGTGGCTGTTTTCATTGACGAGGCAAGGTCATCTTTATATGAAAATGTGCATGACTTCACTGATAGCCTGTCTCTCATGTAGACATTGAAGAGTGCCTGTGCAAACACTGAGCCTTGTGGCAGTTGTTGAGGAACTGGGACAAATTGACTTTGTCGTACAAGTGGACACCAAGAACACTGCAACCATATGGGAATTTCAGCAGATCATGGGAAGTAAATGTCTCCTCACCCACTAAGAACTTAACATTCACCCTCCCCCCATCCCACTGCTTGAAGTCATGTAATCCCTTTTGACCCATATACTTAACTTTTGCTGATGCACCTTCAGCTCTGATGAAATCTGGAAAGCCAAATGAAGTTCAAAAGAAGTCACAAATACCTCATGAAACGTCTGATGCAGAAAATTCTTGGCTTTTATTTTCCATGTAGCTCATGGGCAACAGTAAATGGCATCGACACAAATAATGGCAGGGGTGAATACTTTCTGCACAAATGTAAAATTAAAGATTCTACAGTGTGCGAGTATGATCACCCCAAACAGGCCATGGAACATATAACAACTCAATGCTCAATTCACAGATACAAAGGAGGCATCACAACAATACACTCCACTTTTCTTGATGTAATTATCTAGCTTAAACATCTGAATATAAAATTATAGTTGTTGCTCTATATCTGCATCAGCCATATGAAGAAGGGCAGTGCTCCAAGTGTTTTAATGACACAGTTGCCACAGAGTTATGCTAGGCACATCTAATCCAGTATAATGTATTCAAATCAGACTATCTCTACATTGGCCTCCCATAGGAGTTAGGACAGGACCCTGCACTCACCCAGACTCTGGTCTTCTAAATCCAGGTGGTGAACAATCTTGTTTCTCAGCTTTCCATCTGAGTCCATAGAAGTTGACCACCTTTCATCAAAGTTCAAAAGGACCATTAAATCCATATGAAATCATTTAAGGTTATTGCAGGATTGTCTTCCCTCAGAGGTCTCCTAATGAGAGTGGGAAAGAATCCTCTGATTGTCCATGTGGATACAAATGATATAGCTAGATTCTCACTGGAACATATCAAAGGAGACTATGCCAGACTGGGGAAGACTCTCAAGGAACTAGCAGCTCAAGTGATCTTCAGTGGGATTCTGCCTGTCCCTAGAGGAGTACAACATAGGTGTGAAAAGATTCTGATTATCAACAGATGGCTCAGGTAGTGGTATTATAAGGAGGGTTTTGGGATATATGGGCACTAGGAGGCCTTCATGGACAGAATACTGTTTGCTTGGGATGGACTTCACCTGAGTAGGGAGGGAAACAGACTTCTAGGAGGGAGGTTAGCTCAACTGATTAAGAGAACTTTAAACTAGGGAGTCCAGGGAGATCGTTGGGAGATGCCCGGACAATCTCCATGCCTGATATTAGCATTGAGAGGAAGGAAAATGAAATAGGAAAAGACATAGAGGTGGGGAATGGTATGGACATTAGAAAGAAGGGAAGTGCAAATACTGGTCTTATGGGTGATGTTGGCAATATTACAACACTGCCAAATTGGGTAAGGAATGTGAGTGAAACCAAGCAGCAAAAGCTAAAATGTTCGTATACTAATGCGAGAAGCCTAGGTAGCAAAATGGAGGAACTGGAATTACTGGTAGAGGAAGTGAAACCAGATATTATAGGGATAACAGAAACATGGTGGAATAGTAGTCACAACTGGAGTATAGGTATTGAAGGGTATGTGCTCTTTAGGAAAGAGATGTAATGAAAAAGGTGGGGGAGTGTCGTATATCAATGATGCAATAGACTGTAAAGAAATTCAAAGTGATGGAATTAACAAGACAGAGTCTATTTGGGTAAAAATCGCATTGTGGAAGAAAGCTACTAGAGTTTCTCCTGGGATAGTGATTGGGTGTGTTAAAGACCACTGGGATCTGATTTAGACATGGATAGAGACCTCTTTAAGGCCTTAAAGGAAGTAAACACTACTGGGAACTGTGTGATTATGGGAGACTTTAACTTCCCTGATATAGACTGGAGGACATGTGTCAGTAGCAATAAAAGGGTCCAGCTTTTCTTGGATGTGATAGTGGATGAATTCCTCCACCAAACAGTTTCGGAACCAATGAGAGGAGATGCTATCCTAGATTTGATGTCGGTCAGTAGTGAGGACCTCATAGAGGAACTGGCAGAAGGGGACAACCTAGGTTCAAATGACCACAAGCTAATCCAGTTCAAACTGAATGAAAGGATAAACAAAAATAAATCTGTGACCAGAGTCTTTGACTTCAAAAGGGATAACTTAAAAAAATTAAGGGAATTAGCTAGGGAAGTGGACTGGACAAAACAATTCATGGATGAACGTCAAGGAGGATTGGAATCACTTCAAGTCAAATTTGCAGGAACTATTTGAAGGCTGAATTTCAAGGAAGGGGGAAAAAAATCATAGGCAAGAGTTGTAAACCAAGCTGGTTGAGTAAACATCCCGGACAGGCGATTAAGAGGACGCACAAGGCCTACAAGGAGTGGAAGATGGGAGGGATAGGGAAGGAGGGCTACCTCTTGGAGGTCAGAACATGTAGAGATCAAGTGAGGAAGGCCAAAAGCCAAGCAGAGTTAGACCTCGCAAAGGGAATTAAAACCAATAGTAAAAGGTTCTTTAGCCATATAGCCAAATAGGAAGAAAAAAAAGAAGGAAGAATTGGGACCACTAAGCACTGAGGATGGGGTGGAGATCAAGGATGACCTAGACATGGCTGAATATCTAAATAAGTACTTTGCCTCTGTCTTTAACGAGGGTGATGGTGAGCTTGGGGATAGAAGTAGGGTAGCTAATGGGAATGAGGACGTGGAGGTGGAAATTACCATATCTGAGGTAGAAGCCAAGTTTGAACTGTTTAATGGAACTAAAATGGTGGGTCCGGATAATCTCCATCCAAGAATATTAAAGGAACCATCACATGAAATTGCCAGCCCGTTAGCAAGGTTTTTTAATGTAACTGTGCACATAGGTGTTGTACCGTATGATTGGAGAATTGCTAATGTAGTTCCTATTTTCAAGAAAGGAAGTAAAATTGATCCGGGTAACTACAGGTCTGTTAGTTTCACCTTGGTAGTATATAAGGTCTTGGAGAAAATTTTGGAAGAGATAGTACTTCAGGATACAGAGGTTAATGGTAACTGGGATAAAATACAACATGGTTTTACAAAAGGTTGATCGTGCCATGCCAATCGGATCCCCTTGTTTGAGAAGACAACAGATTTTTTTTGATATAGGGAATGTGGTGGATCTAATTTACTTAGATTTCAGCAAGGCATTTGCTTGTTCAACATAGGGAATTATTAGTTAAATTAGAAAAGATGGGGATTAATATGAAAATAGAAAGGTGGAAGAGGAACTGGTTAAAGGGGAGACTACGGAGGATCATACCGAAAGGTGAACTGTCTAGATGGAAGGAGGTTACTAGCAGAGTTCCTCAAGGTTCGGTCTTGGGACCAATCATATTCAACCTTTTTATTACTGATCTTGGCACAAAAAGTGGGAATGTGCTAATTAAGTTTGCAGATGACACCAAGTTGGGAGGTATTGCCAATACAGAGGATGATCAGGATATCATACAGAAAGATCTGGATGATTTTGTAAACTGGAGTGATAGGAATAGGGTGAAATTTAATAACGGGAAGTGCCGGGTCATACATGTAGGGACTAATAACAAGAATTTTTCATATAAGTTGGGGACGCATCAGTTGGAAATAATGGAGGAGGAGAAGGACCTGGGTGTACTGGCTGATCACAGGATGACTATGAGTCTCCAATGCGATGCAGCCGTGAAAAAAAGCTAATGCAGTCCTGGGGTGCATCAGAAGGATATTTCCAGTAGAGATAGGGAGGTGTTTGTACTGTTATATAAGGCACTGGTGAGACCTTGTTTGGAATATTGTGTGCAGTTCTGGTCCCCCATGTTTAAGACAAATAAAGTCAAACTGGAACAGGTGCAAAGAAGGGCTACAAGGATGATTCGCGGAATGGAAAAACTGGCTTATGAGAGGTGACTTAAAGAGATTGATTTGTTTAAACTAACCAAAAGAAGGTTGAGGGTAGATATGATTGCTCTTTATAAATACCAGGAGGAGGAATTATTTAAATACAGTGCCAATGTGGACACAAGAACAAATGGATACAAACTGTCCATCAGAGAATTTGGGCTTGAAATTAGACGCAGATTTCTAACCATCAGAGGAGTAAAGTTCTGAAACAGCCTACCAAAGGGAGCTGTGGGGGCCAAAAACATACTTGTGTTCAAAACTGAGCTTGATAAATGTATGGAGGGGATGATATGATGGGATGGCTTAGTTTGGCAATTGTCCATTTTTTACTGCTGGTAATAGACATGCCAGTGACCTGGGAAGGGGTATTAGATAGGATGGGTTCTGAGTTATTACCTATAATTTTTTCTTGACTGGCTGGTGAGACTTGACCACATGCTCAGGGTTTAACCGATCACCATATTTGGGGTCAGGAAGGAATTTTCCCCCAGGGCAGATTGGCTTGGGCGCTGGGTTTTATTTTGCCTTCCTCTGTAGCATTGGGCATGGCTCACTTGCTGATTGATTCTCTGTATTTTAAAACTTTAAATAGTAATTTGAAGACTTTAATAACTCAGTCATAGGTTAGAGGTTCATTGCAGGAGTGGGTGGGTGAGGTTTTGTAGCCTGCATTGTGTGGGAGGTCAGATTTGATGATTATATTAGTCCCTTCTGACTTTAGAGTCTATGAGTGTATGAGTCTAAGAAAATGGACAAATATTGGGAATGTCCCTATACAATTCAGACATCTGGTCACACTGGGTGTGTCTATACTTGTAAATTAAGTCATCTTAAACAGGCTTAAGTCAACTTAATTTACTCTGTGTCTACACTACAGTTTCCTTAAGTCGACTTAAGCTGCTGCTTAAGTTGACTTAAGGAAATTTTAAGTCGACTTAGTAAGACCTACAACAGAGTCTTGTGGCACTTTTAAAGACTAACAGATTTATTAATC
>ML685903.1:3532337-3618338 GCA_007922175.1 Pelusios castaneus
GTAATGCTACCACTCTCGATTTGAGTGGTCTAACTGTTGCGTGGCAAGAGGGTGTTGCCGCACAACAGGGAAATTGATCGTGTGTACACTACTGGCTTTGTTGTGTGGTAAGGAACCTTACCGTGCAGTAAAGTGATCGTGTGTACATAGCCACAGCTTCAAAGAGAAACCGTAGAATGGAACTGATATATAAATTCGGCTCCGTTGTCTCAGGGTTAAACAGAGACTACTGATTTTATTCTCATCACAATAGGTGTTTTGACCTCACATTCCTCTATATGCTGTTCCCCAGCTTTGAATCCCAACACCTATTCTGATTTGCTGTTACAGCTTGACCTGATCCTGTTTCATACATTTCCCTGCATTTAATTTCCTCCCATTCTGTAAGTTCCCCATCTTCAAAGCATCTGACAAACTGGGATTTTCTCCCCCGGAAGCTCATGCGATAAATACATTTGTTAGTCTTTAAAAGTGCCACAGGACTCCTTGTTTGTTTGGCTGACCTAGACTAACACGGCTACCCCTTTGGAACTATGACCCTTTGGTCATTCTGATAACATCTTTCTGATCACAACCCTAGGCTTCTTATCTATATTGGCACTAATAATGTTGCCAGGTCTGATCTTGAGGAGGGTAACAGTGACTACAGGACTCTGGGAGCCAAGATGAAGCGATCAGGGATTCAGATTTTGTTCTGGTCCCTCCTCCCAGTGGTAGACAAGGACATGCACACCACAGAGATGAATGCATTTATATGTAGATGGTGTTTACAGAAGGATTTCAGTTTCTTTGACCACAGGATGCTGTTCTATGAAAAATATCTTCTGGGAGAAGAGAATTTTCATTTGATGACTTACCAACCTGATAAAGAGGTCTTCAAAGTAGATCTAATGGCAGAAGTAACAGAAGCACACAAATAAGTATAAAAACAGTGACAGTGGGGTGGGGTGGAAACGTAGATAATTACAGTATGGCTAAAGGAGCAACAAGAAGGAAATCAGTGGGGGATTCTGATCAATATTTTAGATGTCTATACACAAATGCAAGAAGGATGAGGAATAAACTAGATGAACAGGAAGTATTAGTGCACAAGCTAAATTATGATTTAACTGGCATCACAGAAACTTGTTGGGATAAGTCTCATGACTACAATATTGGTATAGAGTAGTATGACTTATTCAGGATGGATAAGCAGGGAAAACTGGAAGGTGGGGTTGCATTCGAAATAAGGGATATACATGCTTGTTTAGTGGTTTCAAAGGAGGTGGGCAGTAGAACACTTGAGAGTCTCAGGGTAAAGATGGAAGAGTTAAAAATAGGGGTGAGGTTATAGTGTGAGGTGGATGAGTCATTTTAAAAACAAATAATAGAAATATCCAAAACACAGGACCTAGTAGTAAGTGGGGACTTTAACTAATCAGACCTCTGTTGGAAAAGTAATATGGCAAAACACAAAATTTCCAGTAAGTTTTTGGAATGTATCAGTGACAACATTTTGTTTCAGAAATTAGAAGAAGTAATCAGGGGATCAAGACATTTTAGACTTGATTCACAGCAACATAATCTTAAAGTGAAAAACACGTTGAGTGACACTGATCATGAAATGACAGATCAGGATTCTAAGGAAAGGAAATAGTGAGAGCAGCAGAATAAGGGAAACAAACTTCAAAAACGAAGACTTTAACAAACTCAGAGAACTGAAAGATCTCATCAAAACAAAACTGAGGGGGAAGATGAATTCGAGTATTCCTCAAGAAGACAATATTAAGGGCAAAACTGCAAACTATTTTGATTCAATGGAAAGACAGGAAGATAGGAAGAAGTAAATATGAGACCATTCTTTATCAACCTGAGAATTTAAAAGGAATTCTTTAAAAAATGGACAAAATGGTAAAATTGATAAAGCGACATACTACAGATCAGCACAAGTATACAGGGACAAAATTAGAAAGGCTAAGGTACAAAATGAGTTACCTCTGGCAAGGGACATAAAAAGCAATTAAAAAAGGATCCTTAAAAATATTAGGAGCAAGACGAAGTTAAAGAAAGTGTAGGTCCTCTACTTTGCAGGGATGGAGAGCTAAAGACTAATGCCATCAAGAAAGCTGAGATCCTTAATGCCTATTTTGCATCAGTTTTCACTGAAAAGGTTAATGATGACCAGATGCTCAACATAATATTAACAAGAGGGAATAAATGAAAGCCAAAAGTAGGGGGAAAACTGGTTAAAGAATATTTAGGTAAAATAGATTAATTCAATTCATAAGAACATTAAAACATAAGAATGGTTTTACTGGGTCATACTAAATGTCCATCTACCAGTATCCTGTCTCCTGACAGTGGCCATTTCCAGATACTTCAGAGGGAATAAAGAGAAGAGGTGATCTATCCCCTGCTGCTCATAACCAGCTTCTGGCAAACAGAAACGAAGTATACTTCATAACATGGTTTTGCATCCCTCCCCATCCTGCTTAATAGACACTGATGGACCTATCCCTCATGAACTTATCTAGTTCTTTTTTCAATTATGTTATACTCTTGTGGTATGTCAACACTAGAAAAGCTAAGTAGACTCTCTTAAGTCAACTTAATACGGTTGACTTAAAGTAAACCTTCTTAAGTCGACTTAGAGAGTCTACACTAGAAATTTAAGTCGACTGCCTGCATTTACACAGGCAGGTGTTAAGTTGAGGACTGCAGCTCTAAAGGGAGCCGCGGCTCTCCGGGACAAGGGGAGCTGTGGCTCCCCATCAAGAAGGGAGCTGCAGCTCCCCAGCAAGAAGGGAGCTGCAGCTCCCTCCGGGGACAAGGGAGCCACACGCGGTTCCCTTCTTGCTGGGAAGCCTGCGTGACTCACTTCTCGCTGGGAAGCCAGCACAACTCTCTTCTTGCTGGGGAGCCTTGCACAGCTCCCTTGTCCCCAGGGGGAGCTAGCCCCAGCTCCCTTGTGGTGGTGGAAAGGGGGAGCTGCGAGTCCCTTCTTCCAGGCAGCCGTGGCTCCCTTGTCCCCAGCCCTAGGTCGATTTAGGGAATTAAGTTAACTTAGGGTGTCCACACCGGTTTTAGGTAGACTTAACAAATTGGCTTAGGCATTAAGTTCACCTAAAGGTGGTAGTTATTAAGTTGATTTAAGGAAGCACTTAAGTCGACTTAATGAAAGCCCGGTGTGGATGTGGCTTTGTTTAGGTCAACTTAATTATCCTTAAGTTGACCTAACTTGCCAGTGTAGACATACCCTTGGATGTCACAACATCCTCTGGCAAAGAGTTCCGTAGGTTGTCCATCCACCATGTGGAAAAATACTTCCTTTATTTGCTTTAAACCTGCTGCCTATTAATTTCATTTGGTCACCTCTAGTTCTGTGATGAAACGGACTAAATAACAGTTCCTTATTTACTTTCTCCACACCAGTCATGATTTCATAGACAACTATCTTATCCTGAAAACCTGAAAGTAGGTTTTTTTCCAAGCTGAAAGGTCCCAGTCTTATTAATTTCCCCTCATATGGAAGCTGTTCTATACCCCTAATCATTTCCATTTACCTTTTCCAATTCTAATATATCTTTTTTTGAGATGGGGCAACAAGATGTGCATGCTGTATTCAAGACGTGGGCATATCATGGATGTATATAGAGGCAATAAAATATTTCCATTTTATTATATATCCCTTTCTGAATGGTTCCCAACATTGTGTTCATTTTTTTTTTTTACTTTACATTTCTGCTGCACAATGAATGAACTATCCACAATGAATCCCAGATTTTTTTTAATGGTAACAGCTAATTTAGGCTATGTCTACACTTGTTAATTTAGGTCGACTTTAGCTAACTCAAGTTAACAAAGTCAACTTTAAGTCGACTTTGTTAGGTCGACTTAGCATGTCCACACCTAAATTTTAAGTCGACTTAGCGGGGAACTTACAAAGTCGACCTAGAGCATCCACACTGGCTGCCTAGGTCAACTTCTAGGGGCTAGGTGGACCTGGGAGAGGTCCACGTTGGCAGGGGGGGCACCCCTTGCCAAGTGCCAGGGGGCTCAGCCTTTGCCCCATTGTACCTGGGTACAATGGGGCAAAGGGGGACAGAGACCCTGGCAGGACATAGGGGCAGGGCTCTGCCCTGCCCTGTGGGGGGGGGGCATGCCAGGCTCCCCCTGTGCCACCCCCCTGGCAGGGAGGGCAGTGGGGAATCCAGGAGAGCCCTAAGTCGACTTAGACTTAGGGCTACTGTGCGTCCACACTGGCTTAAGTCGACTTTAGAAAGTCAACGTAAGCCTAAAGTTGACTTTAAACTAGGTTTAACAAAGTCGACTTAATTTTCCTTAAGCAGCTTGCTTAAGTTGACTTAAGGAAAATGTAGTGTAGATGCAGAGTCAATTACAAGTGTAGTAATTTACAAGTGTAGACGCACCCTTAGAGCCCATCATTTTATATAGAAAGTTGCAATTATATTTTCCAAAGTCCATTGGAAAACAAAATCCTGTGTTTATCACCACTGAATTTCATCTGCCAGTTGGTTTCCTGTCACTCAGTTTTATGAGAAACCCTTTGTAACTCTTTGCAGTCTACTTTGGACTTGCATATTGCGAGTAGTTTCCTTTGATCTGCAAATTCTGCCATCTCACTGTTTACCCCTTTTTCCAGATAATTTATTAATATGTTGAACAGTAGTGGTCCCAGCACAGGCTTCTGGGGGATACCATTATTTATCTCTTTCCATCCTGAAAACTGGCCATTTACTCTCACCCTTTGTTGCCTATCTTTTCACCAGTTAGTGATTCAGGAAAGGACCTTCCCTCTTATCCCAGGACAGCTTACTTTGCTTACAAGCCTTTGGTGAGAGACCTTGACAAATGTTTTCTGGAAAGCTAAGTTCATTATACCTACTGAATCACCCTAGTCCATATGCTTCTTTACTCCCTCAGAGAATTCTCGTAGATTGGTGAGGCATGATTTCCCTTTACAAAAAACATGTTGACACTTCCCCAACACACTGTATTCATCTATGTGTCTGATAATTCTGTTCTTCACTATAGTTTCAACCAATTTGTCTGGTACTGAAGTTTATATTTACTTGCCTATAACTGCCAGGATCCCCTCTGGAGTCCTTTTTAAAAATTGGCATCTCATTAGCTATCCAATAGTCATCTTGTATAGAAACTGATTTAAATGATATGTTACACATCACAGATTGTCATTTTACAATTTCACATGAGTTCCTTCAGAACTCTTGGGTGAATACCATCTTGTTCTGGTAACAGTCCCTCAGATTTTTTACCTAGAAAGAATGATTTAGATTTGGGAATCTTCTTCATGTCTTCATTGTAAAGACCGATCCAAAGAATTCATTTAGTTTCTCTGTAATGGTCTTATCCTCTTTCAGTTCTCTTTTAGCATCTCAGTCATCTTGTAGCCCCCCTCCCCCCCCCCCAATTCTCTATCCAAGTTTCTGCTTCCAATGAACTTAAAAACAATGCTATTACTTTTTGAGTCTTTGGCTAGTTGTTCTTCAAATTATTTTTTAGACTTCCTAATTATATTTTTACTCTTCACTTGCCAGAGTTTATGGTCCTTTCTGTTTTCCTCAGGAGGATTTAATTTCCACTTTTTAAAGGATGCCTTTTTGCTTTTAATTGATTATTTTAATTTCTTTTAATTGTTTAGCCATAGTGACACTTTTTGGTCCTCTTACTATTTTCTTTTTTTAAATTTGGGGTATACATTTAAATTGATCCTCTATTATGGTGTCTTTAAAAAGTTCCTGTGCATTGTGTAGGATTTCACTTTTGGCACTGTAGATTTTAATTTCTGTTTAACTGACTTTCGCATTTTGGTTTAGTTCCCCCTAAATGATGCAATGGAGTGTATTGCTTTGGTGTCATCCCCCCCTTCCGCCCCCCACGAAGGATGTTAAATTTTATTAGGTTATGATCACTATCACTGAGCAGTTTACCTATATTCTCCTCTTGGATCAGATCCTGTGTTCCACTTAGAACTAATTCAAGAATTGCTTCTCTCCATGTGAGTTCCAGGACTAACTCTTCAAAAAAGCAGTCATTTAAAGTGTTAAGAAACTTTATCTCTGCAGCCCATTCTGAGGTGACATGTACCTAGACAACAGTGAGGGATAGTTGAAACCTGCCATTTAAAAAGAAACAAAAACACACACAACCCCCACCCCCTTTTTAGCTCTCTAATTTCCTATGTATTTCACAGTCATTTTCAACATTCTGGTCAGGTTGTCAGTAATATATCTCTAGTGTTATATTCTTATTATTCAAGCATGGCATAACTATCCATAGAGATTCAACTGTACAGTTGGGTTCATTTAAGATTTTATTTTATTTGACTCGATGCTTTCTCTCACATATAATACCAGTTCCCCACCATTAAGATCTATTCCATCTGTGGGCTGGCGCCTGCTAACCTGGGCACCTGGCCCCTTCCTAAGGTGCAGTCTGAGGGTGATTGCCGCTTAGGCGTCTCTGGCTCGGGAACTATCCTTCATTTTTAGTGGCACGAATACCCTAACATCACTTGCCTTCCAGCCCTCCAGCAGGGCGGCAAATGTCCAGCTGGGGCAGATACCAATAAGTCAATAGCCCTGGCCCCAGGCTGGGCGGGCAAACACAATAAGTCACTAACACCTCCCCCCCCGCCGGCAAGGTGGGCAAACACACACATAAACAGTCCGTAGGCTCCTTCTCTCACAAGAAACAAGAAGGTGTCAATATGCCAGGTGATTGGGCAAGGGAAGGAAGAAGGGGAACAAGGGGGGCACAGGCCCACCCAACTCCACTGTGCCCCAACCCAGGGCCCTATCCGGGGCAGAGTGAGCTTCCTCTGGTGTCAGCAGGGCTCCGGCCGAAACACGCTGAACACTGTTCAATCAGGCCCTTGCCCACTGCCCCTGGGCTACTTCCTTTCCCCCTTTTCTCCCGGATGCCTGTCTTCACACAGCTCGGCTGGATCTAGAGGGTAGATGGCCCGAGGAATCCCGACGAGTCCATTGTGATCTGCGGGTGGAAGGTCAGGGAAGATCTCCATCTTGTTGGCAGAAGGCAGCTCCTCTAGGTCACAGGGCCCTCCCGTCGCCGGCGGTATCTCCTCCTCAACAGAAGGCAGCTCCTCCAAGTTACATGGGTCCTGGGGTTCCATAGAGTCATTCACTCTGTTCAGCTCCCCTGGTTCCCTCGGGAGGGGTGGATTCTCAGGGCTAGAGGTCTCTCCCTGGTGTCCGTCTCAGTCCATTGTCCCTGGAATTCCCTCACAGTCCTTAGGGCCAGGGAGGCTAGAAGGGCCCTAGCCTTGCCTGGCTGAATACCTTGGGACAGGAGAGTCCTTCCCCTGAGGCAGGTGGGGCCTTACTGAGCTTCCCGGCTGGCCTTTTATACTTCCCTTTCCTGCTTTAACTCCACCCCTCTGCCTTCAGGGCCTTTGTCTTGTAATGTCAGGGTCCAGCCAGTGAGCACGCCCAGACCGCTCCTTGAGCCAAGGTTCTGAGGGAGGCCACAGTTCCTTGTCACACCATCCTTTTGATATATTTTGTACCCTAGTATTACTGTGTCCCATTGATTATCCTCATTCCACCAAGTTTCTGTGAAACCTATTATATCAATATCCTCATTAAGTATGAGGCACTCAAGTTCACCCATCCTAGTATTTAAACTTACAGAATTTGTACATAAGCATTTTAAATTGTCACTTTTTAGCTGTTTGCCATTCTGGGTTGTAACTGAATGGGCCTCTCTTTCATTTCACAGTTTTTCATCAGATCCTAGCCATGTTTTTTTTCCTTGTCAATCCTCTCCTTCTTACCAGGATATAGAGAATTTCTATTAATAAATCCTACCTGAAGGGATGCCTCTGTCTGGACAATATGCTCCTCTGTGTCTATAAGCTTTCTCTCAGCCCTTAGTTTAAAAAATGCTCTATGACCTTTTTTAAATTTTTTTTGTGCCAGCAATCTCATTCCATTTTGGTTGAGGTGGTGCCCATCCTTCCAGTCCAAGATCCCCCTTTCATAAAAAATAATAAATAATAATCAATAATTAAATCAAAACCCCTCCTTGCTGCACCGTTATTTCATCTCCATAGGGCTGCCTGTCTGACTGGCCTTGTGCATGCAACTGGAAGAATTTCAGAGAATGCTACCATGGGGATAATGGATTTCAATATCTAATATAACAACCTTAATTTGGCCTCTAAGATCTCTTTCCTATCTTTCCCTATATCATCAGTACCTAGATGTACAAAGAACAGTGGATCCTCCCCCACACTATGCATAAGGCTGTCTAGAAGTCTCAACAGATCTTTAAACATTGTATCTCACAGATAAGTCACTCTGAGATTCTCCCAATCATCCCAAACCCAGCTACTTATGTTTCTAATGCTTGAATCCCCCATTACTATTACCTGTCTCTCTTTCTAATAACTGTAATTCCCTCCCCTGGGAGAGGTATCCTCAGTGTGAGAGGATATATGACATCATGGTGGCCTTTTGCAGGAGTGGGTGGGTGAGGTCTTGAGGCCTGCATTTTGCAGGAGGTCCGACTAGATGATCGTACTGGTCCCTTCTGACCTTAAAGTCTATGAGTCTATTTAGAAGGAGAGTCCCAACTATGGGATTATTTCCATCTTTTCCAGTTTTATGTTCTCCTTGCCTGAGATATTCATCCTCCTCAACAGTACAGAGGCTGTCAGACTTAGTGTGGGTCTGTTCTACTGTGTCTTAAAACATTTCATCTATGTAGTTAACTGTCTCCCTTAGCTCCGCCAGTTTAGGCACTCTTTTCTCCCAATCACAGACCTGGTCTCTGAGGTCCAGGAGTATTTTGCATTGAATGCACACATATGTCACCTACCCCTAAGACAGGTAATCATGCATAATACCTTCAGTTCAATACACTGGACAACCCTCAGTCTGTTGCTGGACTTCTCCCTGAATTCTTTTCCAACTCTTGCAGCTCTCCCCTTTATAGTTGTTTTGTTTTTATCTGGAGGTGTGTATAGCCTTAAATTTAAAGAATAGCAATGAAGGGGTCCCATTCTCTCTCCCACTCCCCATCTAAAATCTTCTAAAACTCCCCTGTTTACTCCTCCTCTGGTCACTTAGGAATAGGGGTTTTTAAACCCCTGTTCTCCCTGACTAGTCTGCCCCTCGTTAACAATGGATTGTTGTTAAAGGGCTTGGGGATTATTAAGAAGCTCTCAGCTTTGTCTAGCAGGCTGCTAGGCTCAGCTGACAGTTGCCCAAACAAACAGACCATATTATATATTTCAGTCATACAAACATACCATAAACACACACACACACACACACACACACACACACACACACACACACACACTGAAAGGGTGGTATTATTGCTCCTCCTTCAACTGGAGCACTCCCTCACAAAACTCACTTGCTAGCTTGTCCTGTTTACTAGTAGGGCCAGATAAAATTCATCTTAGCTGAAAAAAATCTTGGAGTCATTAGCAACATAGTACCTTTCCATAAAAAAGGTGAACAAGGAGGACCTGAGAAATTAAAGACTGATCATTCCATACCAGGAAAGGTACTGGAACAAATTATTAAATAATTAATTTGTAATCACCTGGAGGATAAAAGGGTTATAAAGAAAAGTCAGCATGAATTGTCAAGAACAACCATGCCAAACCAACTTCATTTCCTTATTTGATAAGGTTACTGACCTAGAGGAAGTGGAAGAAAGAATAGATGTGAAACACCTTGATTTTAGTAAGCCTTTTGTTCCGCATAACAGTCTCATGAGCAAACAAGGCAAATGTGTTCTAGATTAAATTGTTAGAAAGTATGTGAATGACTGATTCAAAGACTGTACTCAAAGAATAATTATCAATGGTTTGCTGTCATATTGAGAGGGTTTATCTTGTGGGAGCCCTCCTGAACCTGATACTATTCCATATTTCCATTAATGACTTTTATAACAGAATAGAGAGTATGATCATAAAATCTGCAAATGACACCAAGCTGGACAGGCTGCAAGCATTTTGGAAGACAACTTTAAAATTCAAAGTGACCTTGTCAAATTCGATACTTGGACTGACATTACATTATATATGTGAATATTGATTTAAGTATATATGGAGGAGACTATTCTGAGTACATAGCAACTGTACACAACGGGGTAATTAAAATAATGAAATTGACACCAAATTAGATTAGAGATTAGTAAAAATATAAGATCAATTCTACCCTCAGATCTCAGTCCTCAGCGCTCCCTCTCCATACCCCATGTCCAGACATGATGGGCAAGTATTGAGAAAAGTGGTCAAGATATGTGGGAAATGCCTTGAATCAATACCTACAATTAACAGGTCAACAGAGTCAGTCAGTTACCTTCAAAAAGGTAAGGATGCAACATTTATTAAGGAGCTATAGAAAATTCCTCTCCTCTTGAGTCATAAATCCTCCCTGCTGGTAGCATAGCTCCCTTTTAGATAGTGTAGCACTGAAAGGCATGATTTAAACATAGCATGTCCTGAAATGTGGATCTTTCTTCTTTAATTCTTCACATTAAAATCTTCAAAAAGACAAAACAAAAATGATAAGACTTTTTTTATTTGATGGATAAAATGTGAAGCTAAATATTTCATAGAGGATACAAGTCAGAACTTCCAACAGCTTTAAACTCTGTCATATATGTAAGTTATTTCATTCATATTATAACCTTAAGAATATTACCTTCTTTTAGGCTAATTTGAGCAAATAATAATAATAATAATAATAATAATAATAATAATAATAATAATAATAATAATAATTTGAGTGTGAGACATGTAAGATATGACAGAATCTGCAATATCCAATTCACAGAAAGCTGAGTTGCCCTCATGATGTTGGACATTTAAAAATTATCTGTGGCATCTGCAAAGTTTCATGACATTGCAGTGTTTACTGAAGATGCAACTCTAAAGTTAAAGATCTTGAGAAATGATGCCATGCTTTGCGATGTACAGTAGTATTCCCCAACATTCTTATTTTCCATGTGGAGAGAGTAGTTTCTCTCTAGTTTAATAAACACAAGGCCTTATTGTGTTCCCCTGAAGTCAATTAAAAAAAAAAAGAGTCGACCTAACACCGGTGTGGACGCCCTAGGTCGACATACTTCCATAAGTCGACCTATGACTGGGGGACAGGACCCATGGCTCAGGGTCAAGGGAACCCCAGGGGCTCCTGGGGAACAGAGCCGCTAGCGGCTTTCTTCCCCGGGGCTCTCCTGTCCTGGGAGCCGCCAGTGGCTGTCATCCCCCGCACTCCCCAGACAAGGGAACCTCCGGGGATCCCCTGTCCATGGAGCGCTAGAGAAGAGAGCCACCGGCACTCCACAGAGAGGGGAACCTCCAGGCATGCCCTGTCCACGGAACTCCAGAGAAGATGTAAATAAAGGATGGGATGTTGCCAGTCAGTCAGTGAACAAAGTGAAGTGAGAGCCCAGCTGCAATATTGTGAATTTTGTTTTATTGTGTAATTAAAATTGTACATCTGAGGGGCAACAAAGATGCTCCTTTCTTGGTGTGCCATTTGGTCTAG
This sequence comes from Pelusios castaneus, assembly GCA_007922175.1. Taxonomy (NCBI): domain Eukaryota; kingdom Metazoa; phylum Chordata; order Testudines; family Pelomedusidae; genus Pelusios; species Pelusios castaneus. The sequence goes on from ML685903.1 coordinate 3,543,893, forward strand.
GACTGGCCCCAGTGAGAGAACCCAACCTCATCAAGTTTTCCAAAGAGGAAATTCCCCGTTTCCTGGCCAGAACCAGTCAGAACTTGAGCACCACTCTAACTGAACTTCTGTACTTAAATTCCTGGTATCACTGCTGTCATATTGAGAAGAATCAAATGGGACTAAGTAGAGACATGAGGGGAAAGAAACTATAATTTTTGGATGTGTTTATATATATATACACATTCAAAAATTATAGTTTGTTTCCCCTCCTGTCTCTACTTAGTCCCATTTGATTGTTCTTAATATGACAGCAACAATACTGTAAATATACGGGGAATTCTCATACAGAAGAGCCATTAGGATGTACTAGCCAACCAGAGAAATAGCATTTACAAGAGTTCTCTCTCTCAAAGGCAATATACTTTTAACAATGGAGTACCTTTTACAATCATAATAATTCCAGCAAAACCCAATATGCTAGACAACCAATTATGCTCTTTGGGGTAATATTGCTATGCAATTCAGGACAGCAAGCTATCCTTGAAGAGGAATGGTTTTATGTTTTTTTTTATTTTTATTTTTTTGGTTATGGGAAAAATTACATCATATCTGGAAAACTGTTTTAAAGCTACCAAGGACACAATGTAGATAACACTAGTTGCAGAAATGAATACATAACTTGCACATCAAAATTCCGAGTTATTGGAGGAAAAAGAATGAAAAATAAGAAAACTTTGTTGCCTCCAAGTTGTGAGTTAATCAGGTGCTTGAAGCTATCCTTTAATGACCTGAATAAAGTCAATCACAGTAGCATTGTAATAACCTCTGGTAAATGATGAGCATGGATAATTCAGTTAGCAGTGCTAGGCTTGCTGTCTCCCCTACTTCTTTGCAAAACTTTTTAAAGCACTAATGCTAAATAATGCTTGACCTGAGCCTGAGAAAGATCTGTCATCTACAAGGACAGTATGAATCACAAAAGAGAAAGAGAATTACTTGAAAAAAGGAAATTATATTTGGCAACATTTATTTGTTGAAAATGGAGAGATTGACCTATTAATTGCATTTGTTGGGCTTTATGCTTTGTTATGCATTCAAAAGGTCAATAGCTTTTGGAGAAATACCTAATTTTTTTTCCGGTAATTGTATTTTCCCATGTTAGAATCTTTCTGGGCCGTGTTCAGAAAGAACACTAATATTTATTTCATCAAGGTCACCTCTAGGCATTAGCAAAATGAAGCTGAAGTTTGCAGGATTTTTTTAAAAAGGTTAAATGAATTTTCATTCATGGTGCACAACAAATGTATTTTTAGGAGTGAGATTAGAACATCCTTATTTATGATGAAGAATATCTTACTGTCCTAGTAGTCTCAATGAAGTGAATTGCACTACTCACCGAGTAAGCTACTTCTCCTCAGGAGTAAGGAGGAAAAATTTGGCCCTAATAAATTGCACATCCATTTTAGTGGGAAATCTTCAGGTGCAGCTGTGAAATAAGAGAACCCAAAAATATTTATCCAGGGTATACTATGAGCAGGAACAGAAAAGAACAGAATTCATTGCTAGCTCCTCATGAAGTAAGAACTTGTGAAATCTGTAGAAATACATTTCTTTTTCTTTTAAATACAAGAAACTAACATGTAAGTAAGATCATGACACATTGTAAAACAGTCTGATGTGCCAAAATGCAATGTTTTTATTTATAGTATATTATGTTAAAAGAAGCATAAAACAGAAAAAGGAAACATTATAATGTAATTAACATGCTTTAGATTCCAGATACATTTGTTTCAAATCTGCTTGGATTACAAAAGAAATCATTCTGAATCTTTGAACCAATTCATCAGTGGAACTGTATCTTCATCAAAAACTGAAGAGTCTGTATCTATTGAGAATTCCAGCATCAGAACAGTTGCAGGAGAGTGTTACAGGAGTGGGATGCATTGGCAAGACTGAGAAACTAAAAGCAGTTACGAGAAATCTGTCCCTCACAGGAAGTGTTCAGCATATTGTGGATTGAAGCCTATGATGTTCAGTGATTTTTTTTTACTTGCTTACTTTTAATTGTTTAATTCTGTGTCTCCAAGTTTACTAGGTTACAAGAAACGGATAGAAGAGAGAACTCTACCATGCAATTTACAGTCTACAGCAGAGGTAAGCAAACTTTTTGTCCTGAGGACCATATCTACTGTATGGCAGGCCTCACACACAATGGGAGAGAGATGAGGCAAGGGACAGAGCTGGGAAGGGTGGGATGTTATATTATAGCTGTCATACACATAAATAAATATAAATAGTTAAATATAAATAAATATAGATAAACATAAAGCCTATTCACTCTCTACTTTACTTTTTTGTACTGTCCACATTTTTGCACTGTTTTTTCCACTGTTCTTTTCTTGCACTCCACCTTTTTTTGCCCTGTACATTTTTGCACTGATCATTTTATTTATTATTATTATTATTGATACTCCAAGAGTAAGGGGTGGAGCTGGGAGCGAGGAGTTGGACACCACTGGCCCTGGCTCCAAGGGGGAATGGCTGCTGTGCTCCAGGCAGTTTGCTGCTGGGCTCTGGGGGTAGCAGCTGCCACATTCCAGCCATAGTATCATTAGGCCCATCCACGGGAGTAAGGGGTGGAGCTTGGGGGATGGTTGTGGCTGTTGAACTCTGGCCACGGCATTGCCAGGAGAGAGCTGGAGTTGCGTGGTTGAAAGTGGGGGTGTCTGCGGCAGCAATGCTCCAGCAGTAGTTTGCCCATCTCTGATTTACATTCTGGGCACTGACCAAAATTACTCAGGATGATTAGGACGTTACTCACATGTACTCCCACTTTTGAAAAAATCAATTAAGCTAGTCACAGAGGCTATGTCTACACTTAAAAAACTAAGTTGCTTCTGTTAAGTCGACATAACAAGGTCAACTTAAGTTGACCTTGTTAACTTGACTTACAGAGTCTACAATAAACTCTGAAGTTGACAAAGAGCTGTGGCTCCCAGGCCCCCGGGGATTCCCGAGGACAAGGGACCATGGTTCCCTGGTTGAATGGAGCTGGGGCTCCCTTCTCCCTGGGACCCACAGGGGTCACGGAAAGAAGGCAGCCGCAGCTGCCCTCTCCCCGGGATCCACAGGGGTCCTGGTAAGTAGGCAGCCGTGGGTCCCAGGGAGAGAGCAGCCACGGCTGCCTTCTTGTCGGGACCCCTGTGGGTCCTAGGGAGAGGGCAGCCATGGTTGTCTTCTTGCCAGGACCCACGCGGGTCCCAGGCAGAGGGCAGCTCTCTTGCCAGGACCCCAAGGCTTCCCGGCAAGAAGGGAGCATGGATCCCCTGTCCTGGGGAGCTACAGCTCTCTTGTCCCCAGCCCTAGGTCGACTTAGGGAACATCCACACTGGTTTTAGTTCGACTTAACAAATCGACTTAGCCATTAGGTCAACCTAAATGGGTAGTTATTAAGTCGACTTAAGGAAGCCCTTAAGTTGACTTAATGAAAGCCTGGTGTGGACAGGGACTAAGTTAGGTTGACTTAAGCCTCCTTAAGTTGACCTCACTTGCAAAAGTAGACATAGCCAGAGTCAGGTACTGCTCAATACAAGCAAGACTGACACAATCATGTCTGAAATGAGTAACCTGATAGACCCAAATGAAGATAAAACATACAAGTGGAAGGGAGGGCAAGGGAGGAACAGGAACATGAGTTATGGAAATACATTTACAGAGTTAGTCACAAAGGATATTCACACATCTAAATTACTGATTTTTAATTTTCATTAAATGTGAACATTCTTTTGTTACACAAAGTGGTTTTTAGTTATTAAGATGTTTATCAGTGTGTAGACTTTAAACAATACTATCGCTCTATGACTATAATTCACAAATATTTTAAAATATTTTCAAAGAAAAATATGAAGAAATTAATGAGTTTTTTTTCCTGAACAGTTTTTCTGCATTAGTGCCTCTCCTCTAAAACACAATAACCAAACACAACAGTTAGAGTTTACAAATTATTGCTCAATCCAGTCACTTTTGGTTTATCTTGATATGTCAACAACTCCTCTGGGTTTATTAAAAATTCAACAAAAAGTTTAAACAACAACAATAATAACTTCAAAAGGAAATCACCTGAGCCTACCCACAAGTTCAAACTTTGCACAGCATTTGAACATATCAGGAGTGGAACTGGACAAGACATTCTCCTGAATAGTGTTCAGATTTCTGTGCACTACAGTTCTTCTGACCACTACAATGTCAATGTTGTTAAAGGAATTTAGCTTAGTGAATCAAAAGTTTAAGAGTCCACTAAGCTGAAACTTCTTTGGGGAGAGGTCAGCGAGGGCACACTGAAGACAGAAACAGCATGGAAAAATAAAAAAATAGTAATAAAAAAAATATGTACAGACTGATGTGTGTTTGATGGTAGGGTCACCCAACCATGACTTTTGATTATTCTCTTAGGTCCCACAGCTATTCAATCAGATAATTCTGTGTCCACCTGGAGAGTCATTAAACTCAGTGTGGTTCCACATATGTACAAGCATGGAAGAGCTTTCAGAATTATCTCTTTAGAGTCTCAGGATGATCTTCCTTGTGTTCTCTTTCACAGTTCAGGGGGTAGTTCTGAAATCTCTACTGAAAAACAGCCAACAGCTGTGTATACAATGAACCATTAAAATCAAGTGCACAGCTCATTGATTTATCAGGGATTAGCTTTGGCCGAGCATGTTCAAACTGCTATAGAGATGGAGAAGAATTTGAAATCTGATAATAGCAAAACACAGGTAGTGCATCTGTAGTTTCTTTTGTTTACAGCTTTCAGTTTACATTTGGATAACTTTGTTCACAGTATAAAGGGCTAAAAACAAAGAGAGTCATTTTTTTCAAAAGTGGCCACTACATTTTGTAGTCTTAGTTTGAGAGCCCAACTTTAAATAAGGTTTCTTAAGTTAGATACCCCAAATCAATGGCAACTTTAAATGTGTTGGTCATAATCAGTGGTAGAGATAGACAAATTCTGGAGCACAATTTTGCAACAGTGTGTAGATTCTAGAGCAAAATCACTGCTGCAAAATCATAGAGACCCATAGGCCTTGCATAAAAGAGCATTTAGACATTAATCCTATAATTTTTAGACCTTTCACATGAGGAAAATCATATGAGTCAAAAGTGTGTCCTTATTGCAAGAAGGCTAATGTCATATTGGGCTGCATTAGTAGGAGCCTTTCCAGTAGTAGATAAAGTCAGGGCCCTAGAGTGGAGCATTATGTTAGCACAGCCACACACTAGTCCAGATTGCAGGAGGGGAACATCAAAACTGCATACTTGAACTAGGACATAACATGGTCTGAAGGATTTATGCCCTTCTCCAAATAATCAGGTCCTTTGTGGTAAGATTATGCAATAAAACTGGTCTTTAATGATATTTTCAAAAAGCTGGTGTTGAGAATGAATATGTAATAATATATATGTGGAAAAGAAACAGACACAGGAAATATTTGTGAAACCCCAGGAAAAAAAAAGACTAGAAAAAAAGTTAAGATAAATTAGAAATGTTTCTTTAAATATCCAAATACTGTTTCATCAAGAGTTGACCTTTTTCCATGTAATTAATTATCCAAACTGAGTAAAAATGCTTTTAGTGTAGTTTCACAGGAAGTTCAAACTGTTGGCATAATTCCTGGTGCTATAAAAAGAATCACTGCTACTTATTAGCAAACACATTTTTGTATAAAACTGGAGATGCTCTGCCCTATCAAAAATATGCTCACAACATGTTGGTCCATAGTGTAGCATATGATAAAGTTCAGACTTGTGCAATAAGCTGACATTCCATCTCAATCAGTTTGCATTTTATCATTGACTTCAACAGAACCATAAAGTCACCTAGGGTGTTTCTGCCCATATGTATTCTCAGTTGAATCTCATCCTCACAATACTTTCTACTTCAAAAATAAGAGCTCAGCTAGGCTTGTGATAAAAGTAGAGAGTTTACCTGACTCTAAATTCTGCCCACAGATATATACACATAGGAGTTTCATTTTAAGATGCAAAGTATCACCAATGTATTACCATGAAGGAAAAAAAAAAGAGCTATCATTACAGACTAGGCTGGATTCATCATTATTATTTTTAAATATCATCTACCAATATGCTTTTACCGAGCACTTTTCCTGTTTTCAGAAATATGCATACTTTTATATGTACCATGATAAAATGGTGCACAAGTGTAGAAAGTAAAATAGACACATTTACAAGGACTTGTACTGTTGAGGAAGTTAAATCTGGAGGAGCATGAAAGTTTAATTGGGAGGCTAGCCAACAAAATCCTTCAAATCTCTAAGTCTGTAAACTAGCAATTTTGGGCCAAACTGTAATTTTTTCTGTGTTCTGCAATGTAAGTGTTTAATAAACAAATCTTCTAGGCTTTATGGATGAAAGAATAGCTTTAATAGGATATATCAATGTACTGCAGATATTTTCTTTAGGTCGATCTAAGCCTAGTGTGTACATTTAAATCCACTTTGTTAAGTCGACTTAAGGGTGGTTAGGTCGACTTAACAAAGTGGACTAAGTCAACTTAAAGTTAAGTCGACTTAGTCCACTTTGTTAAGTTGACTTAATAAGGTCGATTTTAAGTTGACTTAAAATTGACCTTATTAAGTTGACCTAACTTTTCCTAGTGTAGACATAACCTAAGAGATTTTGTGCAGGCCAGGTGTTAGTCATTGCAAAACACTAAATGCCTTTAAATAAGGGAGAGTTCCTCAAAGGTATTGAAATCAGTGGAAATTAGGTGTCTAAATACCATTAAAGATCTGGGTCTGAGTTTCTGCTGAAACTTGCAGAAATAAACCTTCAAGAATTAAACAGGTGAAGCTCTGATGCCTTAGGTGTGGTGCTATGGCTCTCAAATATTTTAAGTGTTTTTTTCTTTAAATTCTTCACAAATTCTGCTAATTAGGTCTACATATTTCTCTCCATTTTGTATGTTGGGACAGTGAAGAAATATAATGCCAAGAAGAGTAGGAGGGATTAATCCCCACTGTGAATGCAAGGAGAGCATACCAGTTCCACCATCCCTTATGCCTCTTTCTAGTGTAAGGACCATGATTTTGCTTAACCTCAATTGATATTGCATGAGGAGGGGGAAATGTTTATATCAAAGATCTGCCAATCTAGCCCAGCTATGATGGGTGCACTTAAACAGATCAGATCAACTGGAAAAGGATTCAGGTAATATGCTAATCTGTGAGGATTTTTCCTTTTCAACTCAGCATGTATACTGTACATGAGGGAATCCAGTATGTTCAGAGCAGCAACAACATACCCTGTATATTATGTGAATCTCAACACAGGCAAAAAAGCCACATAGGCAAAAGCGACAGTGAAGCAGCCACCAGGAGCACGTCAACTGTAACAGCTATATTGTTGTTTCCTTGAAGATAACGTGAAATGGTGAGAGTTTCTTTTACTAATTCTATTGATATTTGATATCTGTCCATGCTGCTACCCAACCATAGATGATACATCTGAATTTAAAATACCTCTGAGCTAAATATTTATTAAAATACTATTTTGTGTTAAGTCGGGAAGAACATTTTACTGCCACTGTTTCTGATGTGGAGCCCTATTTATAGTATTGGATATTATTTAAGTTTCTATGTAATTCTAAAGAAACATTTTACCTCAGTTTTCTCAGTCTATAGGTTTTACTCACAGTCTGGTGGAATTTACAAAATCATCTAAATGAGTTTCAAGGGGACTAGAGTTCCCAAATCACCTAGGTGTGACCAAAAACCTCACCTGAAGATAGCATATTTTTAATAGCCCCACTATTCTTCCTTTGAGAATTACAACATATAAACTTCATTTTATTTAAGAAATTAAACCTTTAAAAAAATGAAGGAAGAAAAATTAAGGGAAATAAAGATATAGAAAGTATGTTTGGCAGCTCTAGTGAATCAATTCTATATTAACAAACTTCCACTCTAAACTAATTTATTAAAATAACCCCACTCTATTCCCATATTACATAAATGGGCATATTCCCCCAAATTTTCACTTTATAAGCACACTTAAGTTGTTCATCTGAAACTGAAGTTTGATAGTCAAAGTTAAATTATAATATCCTAATTTAATGAGTTTGATTTTCAATCCAGCACTTCAGTGATACTATTAGATGGGTCAAGTGAGAAACCCAGGGCAAATGGACCCTGCTCCAGCTTGGGAGTGCGAGGAGAGAACCATGGCAGCTGGAAACCCAGCTCCTGTCTGAAAGTAGGAAGGGGAGCAGCACCAGGCGGCTTCTCTTCCTGCTCACACTGGGCACTGTGACAGCCAGTGGGGAACAGGAAGGGGGGAACAAGAAGGAGGGGTAGCCGGACACCACTCCCTAGGGGGAGAAGCTCTGGGTGGCTTCTCTGACTCCCACTGGGGAACAGCCCAGGAAGTGGTGGGGAAGCCCCACAGAAGTTTGGAATCCTATGAAGACATGAATCACTGACCTAAGTAGAGAGAGAAACAAACAGAGTCCTATGGCACTCTGTTTCTCTGCAACAGACTAACACGGCTACCCCTTTGGAACTTGACCCAAGTAGGGTAGTGTGGATGTGCATCACCTCAGTAAATCACTGCAATCATTATAAGACAACTATACAGGTAGGCTTACCTTCCTGATGTAAACAAGGCCTAAATGTGGGATGCTTTCCTGGATTTGGGCCTCTGGCAGGTGTTGAGGACTGTGCAGATACCATGGCACTTTTTTGGTACACTCACCAGGGTAGAAAAACAAGGGAGGGGAAGCACAGTTACCATTATAATTGTACCTGTGGTGGAAGCAGAGAGGGAGGGCAAGCATATTTAATAGGATTGGCATGAGTGTAATTTGAACTTGTTTCTATCAGCTTTGCTGACTATAGCTCCCCATTAATAAAGATCCATTGAGTCCTCATTTTGACTGCTTTAACCATCCTCCATGGTTCGCCACTGCAAATTCCACTTGGATGGATTCATCACTGAGAAAGGGCAGGATGTGTTCATGTATCTGGGAGGAAGCTTTGAGATGCAGTCAGGGTTTTATCGGACTCTCTATAAAGGAGGCTATCGGGTGATGTTGCTGTCACCCATGTGAGGCCCATTTGCTGCCCAACTTCATCCACTTTTAGGTCAGTACTAAATAAAACCACCCAAATCCTAAAGGATTTTTTGACACTGGGTTCTATATGACTGGTTTACATTCTATCGAATTATACAGGATTTTGCCAGTTTCACCCTGTATTTCTTTTTGAAGGGCTATTCAGTCTAAGGGAAAAGAACAAGTGATGTTCTTTAATATATGAAACAGCTGCAAAAAGACTGCATGGAATTATCACCAGGCAACAATGCTATTCCAATAGCTAACAATAGCATTATACATTTCTTGGGTTGAACAGAAACTCAATGACATTTTTTTTCTGGGAGAGATAACTTTAGTTTAAAGTCTCAAATTCCCTTTTAAAATGCAATTTTCTCCATGAGCAATGTAAAGTAACAGCATAAAAGAAAAAGACCAGAAAGGTCTCAGACAAGCTTCGGAATAGCTGTGAGGCTTCTACTTAAATAAAAACAAAACAGAAAATCCAAGTACACAAGAAAGTAGCTACTGCTTCAGACAGAAAACTAAAAATAGGAATGCATTTTCTGTCTGTGAAGGGTAGAAATAATCACAGTTAGGGAAATCCTCAGGCCAGGAAGGAAGAGCACAGAAGCATGGATAATGATTAATAGTGTGAAGTGCTAAGCTTGATCTTTTGCTCTTTTTTCTACACTTTGTTCTTTCTCCCTGTACTTCAGACTAAATGTAGGTTGAATGGCCTTGGTTTTCACCTTTTGCAGTTTGTGACACACTTAGTGGCATATCGTGACCCTACAGGACACACCAGCCCATGCCCCCAAGCTGAATCCAGCCATCTTCCCAGCTCTCTGCTTGTTCACAATATTACTGTTCACAGTATTACTGTCCTTTATGCTTCTAAAATGTATACCTACCAGCTACTTGTTCTTTTTTATGTGTTATTATAGGAAGGATCTTTTGTCCCCCAAATCCCATCCACTCATGAATACTATGATGCCAGAAACTAAATAGATTGTGTAACCTCTAAACATGAACTGCCCCCCACACCCTAATGCTGTGTTTTAAGGCATTAATTTACTTATTCTGGTTTAGTGAAAATCAGATTATCTCCTGAAGAGACAAAATCTTTGCTTTTAAAGTGATTTTTTTTTTTGGGGGGGGGAAGGGAGAGGGGATAAAAAACATGTGGTAAACTATTCTAGAAGCATATCACTTTCATATAGCAGCAGCCACAAAACCTCAACCAATCACAGTTAAAGGAACCTATCATCCCTCTTCCAGAGCCTGATAACTGTTAGATCTGTTGATTATAATTAAGAATACCTAGAACTCAAAAGAAATTAGTCATGGAAAACCTGCAATAATATGTTATTTTCATACCCAGACTCTCAGTAAACTCTGAAAACCCAGGAATTTAGTGATTTCTGGCTGTCTCCATGATTCTTCCAAAAAAGTTTCCCTTTTTTACTGTAGCCATTGGAATCTGGAAAACCACCTTTACCAAATGCCAGGTATTATATTGGAAAATGACAATGACCTTCTAATATTCATAATTGCATCCCTAAGAAACCAATTAACTGCAGTAAGGTTACCAGTATAGTTCAGGTCAAAATTGCTTTCACTGTCATACACATTTAGAGTCATAAAATTAGAAGGGACCACAAGGATCCTCTAGTTTAACATGCTGTCAAGACGCAGGATATTTGGGTATGTCTACACTAAAAAAGCTAAGTCGACAATCTTAATTTGACTTAACAAAGTTGACTTAAGTCGAGTTAAAGTCGACTTTGTTAAGTTGATTTAGAGAGTCTACACTAGAAACTTAAGTCGACTGCCTGCATCCACACAGGCAGGTGTTGGGTTGACGGACAGCAGGGGCTAGAAGGGAGCTGCGGCTCCCAGGGAGCCGCAGCTTCCCAGGGTAAGCAGGTAGCCATGGCTCCCCAGGGCAAGCAGGGAGCCTCAGCTCTCCAGGACAAGTGAGCCACAGCTCCCCAGGGCAAGCAGGGAGCCACGGCTCCTCAACAAGCAGCTCTCTTCTCCGCAGCCCATCTCCCCGGTCAATTATGTCAATTTAGGCCTTAAGTTGACCTAACGAGCGGGAGTTAGTTGACTTAAGGAAGCACTTAAGTTGACTTAATGAAAGCCAGGTGTGGATGTGACATTCTGTAGGTCCACTTAAGTGTCCTTAAGTTGACAAAAGTTGCAAGTGTAGACGTACATACCCTTTATGTCTAAACCATCCAAGACAGATGACTATGCAGTCTCCTTTTAAAAATCTCCAGTAAAGAACCTTTCACACTCTCTAAGGCAGTCTGTTCCATTGTCCTTCTGCTCTTACCGTTAGGAAGTGGTATGTTGTACAGCTGTGTTTTCGGGATGCAATTCTGTCCCTTTCCAGCTCATCTCATGAAGGGCTGGGGGAGGGATGTAATCCTTAAAGGATACAAGGTTTTTCTTTGCTCTGCTGGCCCAGACAAAGCCTCCTCACCTCAGAGGCTGCAGAGGGGTAGGCGGTATTATGACAGTGGCATTAGTTTTAATGTAAATGAATGAAAAATATTGCAAGATGGTACACATATGTATTTGTAAAGATCAGCAGGCCTGCTCAGGTAGTCATGCAGATAAAGACTTTGTCATAAGGAACACACAGAGGGCAGAACCTTAATTTAGCATTTCCTGATATTGGAGTGCTGAACTGTGGAATCTGAATGTTCTCTTAATGTAGGAGGTTTTTGTATGCCATTATTCTGCATTTTATAGCAGACTAGCATGACCCTGAAATAGTTATTAGTTTAAGTGGATTTCTTTGTATATGCTTTTAAAAGCTGGGGTAGTATTATGTGTGAGAGAGGTTCATGCTGTTCAGAGTGGCAACCTTAATTCAGTTCAGTAGGAATGAATCTTTTTATGTTACCTACTGCCATTTATAGCTGGACACCGTTAAGGATTAATACCTATACTCTGCTACTTTAATATTAAACAACTAAAGTGAGACAGAACAAATTCCCATTAAAGGCTCCCTATGTCTACACAGATCACTGAGTATTTTATCTTAATCATCCCATATTACTAATTTAATAGTTCATGCAATGTGTATAAAGACAGGTGGATTTTCCCTTTAAGAAATCCAGGTCTCTTTAATAAAATATAAACTACAATTATGCTGGAGGATTTAAAATTCATTTTGTTTTTCTGTAGACTTCTCTTTTACAGATAAATGGGGAAACTGACTTTGTTAGTGAGTCATGAACTTGACGACTAGTTATTCAAGGAGAGCTTTAAAAAAAAAGTCAACAGGTACTAATGGTTGCCATTTCAGTGAAACATTCAGTGAATGCCATTTCATTTTCATCTTCTCATTGGTATGGAGCTATGTTGTTTGGCTTATGATGCATTTCCAAAGCTTTAAAACCATATCTTAACACTGTAGAGGTGGTCCAGAATCAAAACACATAATAAATATTAGAACTGTCCCATACAATTGAGACATCTGATCACCCTTGGTGTTTAATGTGTCTTTACCACCCTTATTCCATTACAGAGATTCAGCCCACATCTGGTATGAGTAACACTTAAAGTAGATTATGAATGGCTGTTGCCAGGATAGCAAGGGGATGTGGTCATTCAGTGAATCATTGTGTAACCTCTGTATGCAATGTTCTAATAGAATCCCATCCACAATTTCCAGATGTTTTCTCCAAAAGAAAATATGGAAAATATGTAATCTCACAAACACTTATGTATATACATCATTTCACTCATGAATAGTCTCATTGAAAGTAATGGAACTCATAACAAGTTGTGCGAGATAAGGAGTATCATGCTATATTTTTCTGACTGCTGAAACTGTAGAAACACACAATTAATTTGGATTCTGGATCTCGATTCCAATCATAATGGGAAACTAGAGTATTAATTTGAGGATAGGGAAGATTGGATACACTTCTCTGAATGTGTGAGAAGACAGGACATGTTATATTGTGGATACAAGACACAGCTTTGTGCACAGTCATCCATTAGAAGACTAGTTTACACAGTTAGAATACATCACAGTAACTTTATGAGCAACAAAGTAATTAAAATGTATATTGTTGTGTTACCCAAATCAATATTTTGCTAGGGTATGCTGCATTTAATTCAAGTAAAACAAGAATGTTCAAATGTGAAGTCTGGTTTATACCTTTGTAATCTATTTACTTGAATGGCTTATACTCACTTATTTCTTGTATTATTCATACTATGAAAATTGTCTTTGCTAATATGTTTCCTGTGGTGTATGGTTGGGGTTGGGAATATTATCTAGTAGTGACCAATCAGTCCAAGATTTTTCCCTGTATATTTTATATATTCATGACAAGGTGTTTGTAGGAATCTGTAATCAAATGTTTGTGACAGATGCACATTCACTTTAATTCAGTATCTTTGATTACCTTTGATTTTAGAAACACAATTCAAATTACCTTTGATTTTAGAAACACATAATTCTCACTCTGTGGAATAAAAACACATTTTTGTGCCCTTGGAGAGTTGCCCTCTCAAGGTTCTCAGTACCTTACATATTCATGAAGTGATATTTAGGGGTCTTACTTGTCTTAGAAAAAAAATAAAAAAATTACATCCTAAAGAATAGAGACCGAGAAGTAACAACTGCCTTGCCTACATATTCATGAAGTCTTCTGAACTACAAAACTAAGTGCCAACACACTGGAACTTCCAAAGTCAGTTATCTCAGCAAACTGCTGTTTAAATGTATATACACATAAGTAATACTATATAGAAAATAGATTTTATGGTGAAGGGGAATTACAACACAGCTTCATGATACAATAGTGCAGGATAATAGCAGCTGACAGACTTATCAGCAATACATGAAAGTGCAGGCTGTTTTGATCAGCTGTGGTGCCCCATGTGAGCCATTCCTCACTGCCCTCTACCCAAGTTATAGACAAGTCCAGTCAGAACTTTTTAGCAGAAATATTCTGTGATGTGGTTTAGAAACCCAGCATTGGGCCACAGAGGTTAAGGAACTATTCTGAGAGCAGAAAGTCACACCATGCTATACCTGTAGGAAAGGCAGCAACTGGAGGAGGATTTAAAACACAGGGAAACTGCTCATTTGGTGGCAGATCAGAAAAGAGAGCAGTCCTGCATTCTACAGCTCCTGTAGAGAAAAGTTGAGGGGAAGGCAGAATCTCCTGCTGAAAATACTGCCCCAAAGTTTCTCCCTCTGGTAAAGTAAGGCATGCTACAGAGACAGCTTGAGAAGGAAGCACTCCCTCCTCTCTCTCCTATGAGCTTTCAATTATATTACTCCCCTTTGTTTTGCTTTGTTTGGATAACTCCAGCAGGGAAAACCTTAGGCTCTGGAAGGAGGCCATGATGCAGGCTGAAGCAGTTGATGCCCTGAAAGAGAGGGAGCTATCACACTACATGCAGCTACTAGAAGATGGCAGCCTTAGAATGAAAAGTGGACAACCCAAGAAGAATCACATGTGCTGATACTGCATTTTATGATAAGAACAATTAGAAATAAGAGCTGGGTTTGAAAGTTAAGATCTGAGTCATGCTTTATAGCTGTTGGTCCACACAGGAGTGTAGAGTGACATTGCTACAGGAGGAATTCTACTGCATGAAGCCCAAAGGTTCCATAGCCATCTGACTGAAATCCCACTAATCCTGGGCTTACCTTGCAGTGTAGAAATACCGACAGAGAGTTCCAAAGTGATCCCAGAGTAGCGAATATCCAGTTCAGCATTGATTTCAAGGACATTAAAGAATGAATAATGTATTAAATTGCATTATAGCATAACATTCAAATTTCAGAAAAGCAAATATCCTTTGATGCATCAGCAACTTTATTCAGGTTTGTAGGTTCTAGCCACAGCTCTGTCATAATTTTGTAATCCACCTGAACATACTGTATTATTTCTGTCCTCATGGATTATACATGTCTTTCAGATTCATGCATGCTTAGATTCCAGATCTGTCCTTTCAGCCAGCACCTTAGATTTCCCTTTTCCTCTTATTATTAATTAGTAAATTAATATGCCCAGATTTTCAAAAAGTTTCTAAACCTAGGTCTACACTAAAGACCCTACATAAGGGTATAACAAGCGAGGTATCGTAGGGATTGGTTCTGGGTCCTGTTCTGTTCAATATTTTCATCAATGATTTAGATGATGGCATAGAGACCACAATTAAAATTCAATAAAGACAAGTACAAAGTACTACACTTAGGAAAGAACAATCCACTGCACACATAAGAAATGGACAATGACTGCCTAGGAAGGAGTACTGAGGAAAGGGATCTGGGTGTCACAATGGACTACCATCTAAATATGAGTCAACAGTATAACACTGTTGCAAAAAAACAAAAAAAACAAACACCATTCTGGGATGTATTAACAGGAGTATTGTAAGTAAGACACAAGAAGTAATTTTTACACTCTACTCTGCCCAGATTAGGCCACAACAGGAGTATAGTGTCCAGTTCTGGGCATCTCGTTTCAGGAAAGATGTGGACATATTGGAGAAAGTGCAAAGAAGAGCAGCATGAATGATTAAAGGTCTGGAACACTTGATTTAAGATTGAAAGAGCTGGGTTTGTTTAGTCTATAAAACAAGAGACTGAGAGGGGACATGATATCAGTTAACTACCTAAAAGGTTGTCATGACAAGGAGGGAGAAAAATTGTTCTCCTTAACTGCTGATGATAGGACAAGAAGCAATGGGCTTAAATTACGGCAAGGGAGGTTTAGGTTGGACATTAGGGAAAAAAACTCCTAACTGTCACTGGAATAAGTAGTCTAGGCAGGTTGTAGAAGTTTTAAAGAGCAGGTTAGACAAGCACCTGTCATGGATGGTTTAAGAGGGTACTTGGTCCTGTTATGAGTGCAGGGGACTGGACTCAATGACCTCTAATGGTCCCTTCCAGTTTCTATGGCTATGTCTACACTTGCAAGTTAGGTCGACTTAAGGAGGCTTAAGTCGACCTAACTTAGTCCCTATCCACACTAGGATTTCATTAGGTCAATTTAAGAAAATCCTTAAGTCGACCTAATGAAAACTTAGGTCGACATAGTAAGACCTGCCAGTTAGGTCGACCTAACACTCCTTTAGGTCGATCTAAGCACAGTGTGGACGCTTATGTCCACTTTATTAAGTTGACCTAAGGGCAGTTAGGTTGACTTAACAAAGTGGACTAAGTCCACGTCCATGGAAACCACTTTGTTAAGTCAACTTAATAAAGTTGACCTAACTTTTTCTAGTGTAGACATAGACTATAATTCTATGATAACATAGTCTTCCAGATGCTGCATACTGCAAGAGATTGAGTTTTTCTGGAACCCCAGCTCTGGCAGTGATGTTAGCTATTTTGCTATAGCTCTGTCTATCCTGGGTATCGATTGGCACAGCTATGTAGTTAGGGGTTTTTTGTTGTTGTTTTTTTGTTTTTTTCCCGCACCTGACTAACAGAACTATGCCAGTATAAATTTTAAATGTAGACCAACCCTATGATATCAGTTCTATGAACCAGTAGCCCTCAACTTTTATGGAGAAATTTATCATTACCTTTATTGCTCTCAAAAGAGCTCCATCAATACTGGCTGTTTTTTATTATTGTTTACAATTCTTCTATTTTGATGGCACTAAATATTTTTCCTTATACATGTCTCAATTTTATCTCAATAAAAAAAATAATTCTTTTGAAAATCACAGATGCGTTATTATTCATATATAAGACATGATCCTGCAACTGGACCCACACGTGTGATCCCTTTTTGCTCCTATACCATTTACACAGGATAAGGATCTGGTTCTATATATTTTTCTTCCTTAGTCTTTTCTTTTGAATGAATCAAAACCATAGCATGAGTGGTAACTGACAAGATTTCATAATTGAAAGGGTTCTTCAATGCCAATTTTATGTTTCCACTTTAATGGAGTTACCTTATTTACACCAGGTGAGAATCTGTATATATTCTACTATGAAGAAAGTTAACAAATGAGTAACTACACTTCTGTTATAGGATCCATGTACAATGGTGGAATTTACAGTCACTGTGCGTATGATAACTTTTACTGCACTAACTTCTGTTGATGAGAGAGTTAAGATTCAGTTTAAACAGATCTCATTTTCACCAAAAGAAGCTGATCCAATAAAATATCTTACTGTATCTACCTTGTCTCTCGAATATTCTGGGCCCCAGTAGGGCTACAATAAACTGTAAACAATGGAGGAGTTTCCATCAGTATCCATTTATTGTAAAATCATATGATTTCCAATAAAATCTTAAAGTGAGTCCATTTCCACAGTTGTTTTAATAGTAGCTCAACTATTTAAATTATGCTGGAAAAAGGTGATAATAACAGTGTTTATCAAATAGTTGCAAACAAATTAATTCATTATGCTTTTCTATTTACTGAAACCTCAAAATTTCAGTGAATTATGCTGGAATGTAAATTATCTGTTTCCTTTATTATATAGTCTGTCAGGATGCATTAATTAACGATTAATTCTATTAACATTCACTGACAACATTTTCTAACATAAATCAAATCATTTTTAGAATCTTCTATCATAGTCTGAATCCATTCTCTCTTTATTTCTCAATGTCTTGGAGATACTGTCAGTGAACTAATTGATGAGTTGGCTTAAAACATCGTAAAACTATCATTTGGGAAAATCAGCAAGCTGATTATTTGTTATATGCAATACATACCAAACTTGTTACTAAACAATACATACCAGCGGATTATCTACAAGAACATTTAGGACTTGTCTACACTTGACGAAGTGGGATTTTCTCCCACGAAAGCTCATGCGATAAATAAATCTGTTAGTCTTTAAAAGTGCCACAGGACTCTGTTGTCTTTCTACAATAGACTAACACGGCTACCCCTTTGGAATTCGAAATACTAAAGTAGAGCAGCTGTAGGTGTGTCACTGAAGTGCGTTAGTGTAGACACTACCTACACCAACTGGAAGGGGGCTCCTATCTGAATAGGTAATCCCCCTGTCCAAGAGGCTGGATCTAAGTTGAAGAAAGAATTTTTCCTTTGATTTGGACTCTCTATTTCTGAAGTTAGATAAATTTAGCTATGTTGCTCAGGTGTGTGGACTTTTAACACATAATTATGTAACTAGGTTGATTTAACTTTTTGCATAGATCAGCCTGAGTTTGCAACAAGTGTGAATCTACCACAAAACTAGTATGCCAGAATTAACTCTCCATGTGGACCCTGCTGCAACATATTAACAGTTAGTAAATGCACTTTGGTTTAGTTCTCTTTGAAATGGGATTAGATCAAAGTGTGTTAACAAGCCATTAATGCATATCAGCTGGGTACACACTGACAGTGCACTGCAGAGTAGTGTGGGATGGATTCAAACCCTAGCCTAGTATGAACTCCTAAGATTTCTTTTAGGAAGTTTTACCCTATTGGAATATAACTTGTATTTTCCACATAAGAAAATGTTTCCCAGACAATCATACTGAGCTATTGTTTTTGTTCTCCATTTCCTACTCACCTCCTTCCTCCCCATCATTGTCACATAAAAAAGTCATACTCTCTGTACCTGGGAGGATGGGTAGTATATCTCATCCTCTCCTGAAGCTGATATTAATGCTGCTCCATCAAATTGCACGCTGGCACAAAACATAACTCTTCCTAGGGAAAAAGAAAATCTTCCTAGTCAAGCTGCTCCTGGAGGAGAGAACAGCCTGTTAATCTATGTTCCCAGATACATAGGTGGTGAAAGTTACAGCAGCCCTAGAATGACAGAGGGGGCAGAAGGGGAAGATACTTCTAGGATCTGAATCAGAATTCTAATCAATGGACTAAAAACATAAGTAGGAGTTTTAGAGGAGATGAAGAATCAGGGAGACTCCTACCTTCTATAGCTAGGACTCATTCAAAGACACAAGCCAGTGTGGAGGTAGGAGTTCGTTAATCATACAGTCATAGGACTGGAAGGGACCAATGTTCTCTCACATGGTTCTTTTTATCCTTTCCCATTCCATCAGCCAGAATTGAGCTGTAAATAACTTTAGGCTGTTATTTCTTAACCTCTTCCCTAGCTGAAATTCATCCATCTATGAAATAGCCCATCCTCGTTTCCTGTCACCTGAGAACTCTCCAATCTTAAGTCAAAGGGGTTGATTCTGCAAGGGGCAGAGCCTTCTGTGCTATTCTGAGCATTCTCCCAGCAATTTAAGTCAGATCTGTGAGCTGCTGAGTGTCATCAAGAATAAGCATCAATAATTCTGTTGCCAGTCTATGGCTATGCCTACACTTGACCAAATAAGTCGACTTAGCATGTCTACACTATAAAATTAAGTCGACATCAAGGGGACCTTGCCAAATCGACTTAGAGCATCCACACTGCACACCTAAGTCGACTTCTAGGGGCTAGGTGGACCTGGGACTGGTCCATGGTGGCGGGGGGGGGGCACCCCTTTCAAAGTGCCAGGGAGCTCAGTATTTACCCCATTGTACCCTGGTACAATGGGGACTGAGCAGGAGAGGGACTGTGGCAGGGCATAGGAGTGGGGTGGGCAGGGCATGCCAGGCTCTAGCTGTGCCAGCCACCCTGGCAGGGAGGGCAGTGGGGGAGCCCTGGGGCCCTCTAAGTCGACTTAAAGTCGATTTAGGGCTAATCTGCATCCACACTGGCTAAATCGACTTAATAAAGTTGATTTAGCCAGTAAAGTCGACTTTAAACCAGGTTTAATAAAGTCGACTTAAAATTTCCTTAAGTCGATTTAAGCAGCAGCTTAAGTCGATTTAAGGAAATTGTAGTGTAGACACAGATTAAATTAAGTCAACTTAAGCAGGCTTAAATTGACTTAATTTGTAAGTGTAGATGCATCCTATGAGAGGGAACAAAATGGCTATTGTAATATTCCCCTCCCCAGGGGGACAAGGTTCAAGGATTCAGCAGCAACAAACACCGAGACACAAATGACAGAATAAAATGGATTTATTAACTAACAAACTATTTAGTGGATCACCTATCACCCATACTAGTATGAATACTGGAGTCAGAATTAAAGATGCAAGATAAACAGCTTATGCCCCTTCTGCAGTCCGGGACCCCAGGCGACGCGGGCTTCATCAGGGGAGTGTGTTGTCCAAGGCCTCTTTTCCCAAGATTCTGTGGTGAAGTCCAGTTTGGGCCTGGGAGTGAGCTATTGTTATAGCCCATCATTCACAGGGAGGGTTGATCAAGCCCTATTCCTGGTCACATAGACTGCTGCTGATGGGCGTTAATTGCTACTATCAAAAACTTCAAACTACTTAACACTAGAACTATTATTTGATTACTTTGTTTACTACAGAGCATAGCAGGGAGGAAATGTGTTTAGGGTGCCCCCACCACCCACTAATGCTCCACCATCTCCCATTCCTCTTACAGCTATGTAATTCTTTTAATGTGACACAACATCATCTCAGGATCTCATATAAAGTTAACTGAAGTTTTGCTACTGTCTTCATGGTTAGCAGGACCAGGCTTGTGTATATTTATGTTTGAATTCATGTGATCTTATTAACTTTGAAAGACATTTAAAAGATTTAAAAACTCCAAAATATATAACTTCTACTTTTTCAGATTTGAAAGTCATATTCACTTCATCATCTATATAAATCATGGAATCTATATAAATCGGCCATGAGTGCAGGGAACTGGACTCAATGACCTGTCATGATCCCTTCCAGTTTCTTTGATTCTGTGATTCTATGATTGGAACAGTCCATGGTTCAGATACAGGATACCAGCATTAACATTAGGTTTTGTTTCATAGACAGCCTTACCCTCCAAAATAATATCACATGTGCACGCACTACCCTACACAATGTATGTGTTTCTTTTTTGTTTCCAGTTTAAGATATTCACTTTGTTGGCTTGGTTTTCAGTTTCACCATAATTGTATCATTAGAAGTATCAATTACATTTTTATAGCTGTGTTGTAATTGTCAAGCTGTCCTGAAGTGGCACAAAAGTGTCAAAAATTGACTTCAAAACTGAGCTCGAGAAATGTATGGAGGGAATAAATTTATGGAGGGGATGATATGATAGGTTGGCCTAGTAATTGGTAATAGTAATATTCAATTTGGTATTTGACTGATCTTTGACTACTGGTTGTGGATATGCCAGTGGCCTAAGAAGGGAGGGTAGATGGGGTGAGTTCTGAGTTATTACAAAAAATTCTTTCTTACATGACTGGCTGGTGAGACTTGCCCACATGCTCAGGGTTTAAATGATTCCCATATTTGGCGTTGGGAAGGAATTTTCCCCAAAGGCAGATTGGCTAGGGATCTGGGGGGGGTTTCGCCTTCCTCTGTAGCATTGGTAATGGCTCACTTGCTTGTGGATTCTCTGTATCTTAAAGTCTTTAAATCATGATTTGAGAACTTTATTAACTCACTGATTGGTTAGAGGCTTATTGCAGGAGTGGGTGGGTGAGGTTTTGTGGCCTGCATTGTGCAGGAGTTCAGACTAGATGATCATACTGGTCCCTTCTGACCTTAAAGTCAGTGAGTCTCAAGGCAGATAGTTAAGAAGTATGGCCCAACCTACAAATTGCATATAAGTTTTATATTTAGATTTCACTATCCAATTATCAAGTGTAAACTCCTCAATACTGTAAAAGCTTAATATGGCATAAAAGTTATAGTGCCTCCTTTTTATGATTTTTTATTCTTCCCCGCCTTCAGCTTCAAGTTGCAAATTCAGCTGTTAGGAAGAATTCACCTGAATATCTCCTTTTTTTGGGGGGGGGGGGCAGGTGGGAGGGGATCGGCAATCGGCAATGATTTGTCCTCTGAAGTTCCTCAATAATTCTTGTGGTGTTGATGGGCCTTCTTGTTGGGCACTCATGTTTCACCCTCATTAATGCTTCTCTTCTGTCTGGTGATTTATAGTAACAGAGGAAATACTTTAATATTACCTTATAACATGGCATACAGATATTATAAGTGAGATTAATGCATGCAGCAACTAAAAAGTGTTTTATAAAGTCTGACCTCTAAACACATTTTTATAATGCTAATACTCATTTAAACAAATACCATCACACAGATGAGCCAGACTGGTTCCAGGTATATATTTGTCAGTGTTTAGTTAAGATCTAGGGGCTTTGGCATGAGCTACCACCTGCTCTGCTAGCATCATAGTAATGTTAATATAATAAGACACAAAGATCATTTTTTTAATAGCAGGATGTGCCTAAATACACATTAGACTATAACAGTTCTGAAGCTGCAAAAACCAAATGGGATATATATTGTTAGACAGTATGTGTTCACATTTACCAAAACAAATCTGCTGGCACCATAATATATACAGCTGTAACTTTCTGTTGCATTCCCTAATTTAAGGAGGGGGGCCACCAATGTCTTGTTCAGAGTCATAGCTACACTATATATTCTTGATCTTACTGAATGCAGCATTATAAACCATGAAGAAAAAAAACAATTATTTTAAGATGCAGTGCTGAGCTTTCACTTGTTGTAAAGTATAGCTTATAATTACACTTTTTATTTATTTATTTATTTATTTATTTATTTAGATTCAGTTATTACAACTATATGGAAATCATTAGGAGATAATGAGGAATTCCCAAGTCATTGAAAGCAGTGGAATAATGGTGATTTGGACCAGATAAAGATCTGGCTCAAAGTTTCAAGAGATGGCCTTTTGAGCATTTGTGCTAATGCAGAGCAAATACCAACAGAATGCCCCCAGGACAGAAGAAAACATTCCTAAGTGCTAGATATGATGGAAGAATATAAACAAAAACCATAAACATACAGAAATAAAATAAGAAAGGCCAAGGCCTGTGCGTGAGAGAGAGAGAGAGAGAGAGAGAGAGAGAGAGAGAGAGAGAGAGAGAAAAATAGAGACAGAAAGAGTAAAAAAAAAAAGGACAGAGTAGTAGTCCCATTACTCATTACGGCTGCGTCTACACTGGCAAATTAAGTCGACTTAAGCTTGGCTTAAGTCGACTTAATTTGCCCTGAGTCTACACTACACTTTGCTTATGTCGACTTAAGCAGCTTGCTTAAGTCGACTTAAGGAAAATAAAGTCGACTTAATGAAAATTAAGTCAACTTTATTAAACCTGCTTTTTACTCGACCTAAGGCTTAATTCGACTTTCTAAAGTCGAATTAAGCCAGTGTAGCCCTGGGGTAGCCCTAAGTCGACTTAGGGCTACTCCAGGACTACACCAATGCCCTCCCTGCCGGGGGGGGTGATGGCACAGGGGGAGCCTGGCATGCCCCCCAAAGGGCAGGGAATGTGGACACGGTGTGACACTTTCTGGATTTAGGGAAGCATTTATGATATTATTTTCTATTATTATATTATATTATATTATATTATATTATATTATATTATATTATATTATATTATATTATATTGACAAATGCCTTAGATGGGAGGGTATGAACAATCATTGTCTCCTTAATGGCTCATCAGGATACTCCCTGGGACCATATCACCTGATAGATTCCTTAACCTTAAGGA
The DNA here is from genome assembly GCA_007922175.1 of Pelusios castaneus. Taxonomy (NCBI): domain Eukaryota; kingdom Metazoa; phylum Chordata; order Testudines; family Pelomedusidae; genus Pelusios; species Pelusios castaneus. Next base: position 3,567,515 of record ML685903.1, read on the forward strand.
GACAATGGTTGTTCACAACCTCCCGTTTAGTGCATTTGTAAAGAAGGACACAAGTTAATGTATGGATATAACATCAAATTCTTAACTTCTAATCGAAATAGAATTCCTAGACATAAACTATATAATCATTCCCAACAAATTACTACCTTTCTATTGATACCAAACATGACATAGTTCCTATGGATTATAGCATTTATGAGATATCCATAGAAAATAATATCATAAATGCTTCCCTAAATCCAGACAGTGTCACACACAGGGCTCTGCCTTGCCAGGGTCCCTGTACCCCTTTGCCCCATTGTACACAGGGGGTGCCCCCCCCGCCACCGTGGACCTGCCCAAGGTCCCCCTAGCCCCACAAAGCCGACATAGAGCATCCAGTGTGGATGCTCTAGGTCGACTTTGTAAGTTCCCCTTTAAGTCGACTTCAATTTTAAGTGTAGACACACTAAGTCGACGTAACTAAGTCGACTTAAAGTCGACTTAGTTAAGTCGACTTAGTTAAAGTCGACTTAAAAGTGCAAGTGTAGACATAGCCTACGGGAGGAAAGACAACAAAAGAAAATGTGGAAATCACAGAAGTGCTAAATGACTTTGTTTCCATTTCCACCATAAACTATAGTAGTAATCGAGGACTCCTTATTTATCTAACATAATGTATGCCAGAGAAAGTAAGGTAGGATCTGAAACTAAGGTAGGGAATGAACAAATTAGAAATTACTTAAACAAAGTTAACAAGGGTAACAGCAATAGTGAGCATGGACTTGTCAAGCATAAATTGTGTCAAACCAACATACTAGCTTTCTTTGACAGGGTAACAAGCCTTCCGGATAGAGGTGTATAACTTGACTTCAGTAACTCACCCCAGATCTCAACAAAATAGGGATATAATAGGGATATGATCTAAAAATCGACTTAATGAAAGCTTAGGTTGACTTAATAAGAACTGCCGGTTAGGTCGACCTAACACTTTAGTTAGGGTGGATGTTTAAGCACAGTGTGGATGTTTAAGTCCACTTTATTAGGTCGACCTAAGGGCAGTTAGGTCACCTTACTAAGTCCCTGTTCAGGGAAACCACTTTGTTAAGTCAACCTAAAATCAACCTTATTAGGTCGACTTAACAAAGTCGACCTAACTCTTTGTGATGTAGACATAGCCCCTGATACTTAACTCAATTAATGCCATGTGCATGACATCAGGGATGCTCATACAGACTCCAGTTGACTGGTTCCCAGTCCTAACAGACATCCAGCCTTTACAGCTTAGAAGAGCTTCCAAATATCTCTCTTTAACGTGTTAATGCAAACATGACAATCTCATTACACCATGGCCTGAAGAACTTGCCAAAGACAAGACGTTCTGAGCAAACATTTATCAATCAACTGATTAAAATAAATCAAGTGATTGCAAAACCTCTAGGGTTGATCCTATGTAGGACAACACACGGGATTATGCTTTTTGCAAGCACAGGCAAAGCTCTTTGGATTACAACTGGAGGGAGAGAAAAGTTCTGCATCTTTCTTCTACAGAGTCAAGAGGACAGCATGCTTATCTCAAGAACACAATATCTCAGCCAAGTTTGGCTGTATTACAATGAAAGGATTTTTGGAGAGCTTTTGCTCTATATGATAAAAGCATGTTTTGTTAGTTAAGTTTAGGCTCTAACCTATTGGTTATTATTTTATTTTACAAGTAGCTCTTTGTTTCCATTTCTGCTTGCCAGTATTTGATTTTGTGTTCTTTGTTAATTACATTGATACTTGCATTCTCTCTCTATTCAAATCTATTGCTGTCTGTTAACTGGAGCCATGTTCTATGCTGTAACTGGCAAGCTGATGTGTACTGTTCCTTTGAGAGCAGAGGATCTTCTGATTCTGTGAGCATCCAGTGGATATGGGGCTGGGCACTCCAAGGGGACACTTGGAGGTCTTGGGGATAATAAAATGCTCATAGTTAACCTGGAATAGACAGTGGAACTTTTAGATGCCAGGAGACAGTGCTTCTCTTACCAGGGGTTGGTCAGGTTGGGGAACTGACCTACAGGAGACATAGAAAAAGCTTCCTCCCTCTAAGGGCATGTGGTAATGAGGTGCCTTTCAACCCTGGATATCTTTGGCAAGCATCATACTACACTCTTCATTTCTACTGCATTTGGACAATACTTATATCATCATATGTGTTCCATTTTTGTTCCCTGATCAGGAAAGTATATATGTTACAGATTTTAAATGTAGCCGTGCTGTAGAAATTACAACATTTGATTAATATTAATTATAAATGTAAAAGTTTACTGAGAAAAGATTTTTTTTAACCTGCAATTAGGCTGTGGTAGCTTTAGCTCCTAATTAGGCAACTCTACTTATATTCCGTGGGAAGTCATCCTCTTTGCCTCCCCTCTTCTGCTTTCAGAACTTTGTCTGTGAGAATTTCATCTCCGGCTGCTTGCATGTCAGCTGCAATCAGGATTTTATGGCACACAAGAATGAATTGTTGCTGTCTAAAGCCACTCAACTTAAGAAGTATTCTGAAACAGTTTGGACGGAGATCAGATCACTTAAAGAGGCACATAATGTGGAACAATATTCTGTGCTCTAAAATTATGTGATACTACAAAATACAGATTTTCTTTAAAAACAAACAAACAAACAAAAAACCCCTCCCCATTTGTTATCTAGGCACTCAAATTTAAGAAGTCAGATTTATGTTTATCCATGCAACCTAAACTCATCATGTACACCAACACTCTGCATGAAATGACACAGAGGTGTCATTATATATCTAATAATATAACTGAATACTGTAGCATACTGTATGTTCATAAAGGGTCTGAATTAAAGTTTCATTGACAACTGTAGATCTGACATTTCCTAACTTTATAGCGCTTGACACAGAAAATTAAATACAGTTTAAAAATATTCTTATAAAACATAAAATATCAAGACAATAAAATCAGAGATTTATAATAGTAACACAGCTGAACATGAATGTAATATCATAGGACAAAGGAAAAACCCATCTCTGTCCTTTGGACTTTCAAATTTCATATACTTGCTGCAAACAGAGCACATATATGTGCTTTTAGCTTTGCTAAAAATCTGTTACAATGGAAAATATTAGGTAACCTATAACATAATGATTATTTCCATAAAAAAACAAAATAATGTTACTGGGTCAGTTCTTCAGTTAATGTAATTAAGCATAGTTCTACTGAGGTAAATGGATTTGTGCTGATTTACAACAGTTGTGGATGTCTATGAATAAGCATATACAGAGGGACAAAGGATTGATCTATAAGTAATTAAAAGTGATGAAACAGCTCTTATTGACTTTAACGGCTTTAGATACTACAAATAAAATAAATTACAATATAAAGGTGACATAATTGTGATGAACATATTAGTGCCATTTGATCAAGTTTTGCTCTTATTTATACCTATTCAGTTCCAAAGAAGTCAGTCCACACAGAAGAAATTGAGTAGAATCTGACCTTTCATCATGGATGAAGAGCTCTCAATAAATGAAACAGAGTAGCAAAAGGTTAACATATTCAAGTGAAACTCAATCACTTAAACATATTATACATTCATTACATTTTACTGCACAAACTGCAGTAAACCTAAAACACCAGATTCTCAGCTTTCTTTGTCTAGTCCACATTAGTACACATCATTTGGAAAACCAGATAATCAGTCAGCTTTCCCATCTTGAACAATGCATTCAATAAAAACATGCAAAGGATGGGAATCAAAGACACACTCTTTTAAAACTTTTTTATGGCAACTCATAATAATTGAGTTCAGATACAGGCAAACGTATGGGAGGACATGGTCGCTGTGCCAAAGAACTTAAGTGATTCAGATATAGACAAAGAAGAACCTGAACAAAAACAGACATAAATTAAAGTGTGTTGTCTGTATAAGGACAACATTTTAATGGCTACCAACTTACCTGCTATATGCTCACTATTAAACAACTCTGCAAAAGATGTGTTTTAAAGAGAAGAAAAAGAAAGATATTGCCTATCTGAGGCCTTTTAACACTACTGCAATACAGCCAGTAAATCATAATACCCATAGGAGAGAGATATCACAGTCACCTTACCAATGGAAAACTGAATCAATCCACACACAAATAATATTTAGGCCGTTCATGGTAGCCTATAACAGAACACATTCCAGATTTCAGCAGTGATTCAGTATTCAAGCTTTAAAGTGTGGCAGATTATTTTCTATATATTTTTTTCTTAGCTGTTCTATTTTGTAACCTAAACACATTTTACAGTCAGGCAACTGCAGTTACCTGTTGTTATTTCCCTTCACATAAGAGACTCATGGGAGCCTGGAAAGAGAGGAGATGAAAAAAAAAAAAAAAAAAGAAAGTCATAATTGGAGAAGGCAGAGTTGGTTCATTAAGGATTTATTTATTCTCTAAATGACAGTACCTAACAGCATCTTCATGATATGTGCTTTCTCTGTAATTTAATGTCCACCCTCATAAAGATCTTCTTCTATCCCCTCTAGAAAATAAATAGAATGCTTGATAAGATATGATGACAACAGATTTGATTCCACATTTGAGAATAAAATACTTATGTTCACGTTTGATAATTTTAACTGTGGATTGCTGAAAACAAGTTCTTGTTTCTCTTTTTAAAGATCATTCTAAACTTTTCCTTGCCTTTTGTAAAATAGACCAAGGATCAAAACTTATTTATTTATTTACTTTAGTGCTTCGGATGGTACCAGGCTGACAGCTTTGTAAAATGAACTCCAATAAAGTTAATCCATAAAATTAAAGGAACAGAAACAGCATGGTGCTTATTTTTTTTTTAATTTTAGGTTATAGTTTGATCTCCTAATGGCATTCCTGCTTATTATGCACTCTTTCAACGCCAATCCAAGTAAATCACATAAGCACATGACTATTGACACTGATTTAAGAGGACTATTCATGAGTTTACAGTTAATCACAGTGCTTGGCTGGATTTTACGTTTTGCCCATCTTCATGAAAAACTGTTCTCCCAGCAAAGAAAGCAAATTTTACTTTTGTGTTGTATGAAGTTTTATAAGAAATCCTATTGCACATGTAGATCACTAACTCCTTAAAGATTAGGTAAAGAAAATATCATGTAATTATTTATATGCTTCCAACATATTGTCACCTTGAAACTTGAACCAAATGGTCAAAAATAGTTTATTTTTCTTGGATCTCAGATCTACAGAACAGGCTAAGTTTAAAAACTATCCATGTTGTCTTTGTTTAGTTTTGTTTAGTTACACAACTACAACAACAACAAAATCTGATTGGAACCTATAACAGTTTACTTCCTAAAAGATAATGGCTTCTCATGGGTGAAGTATTTCTCCCTGTGAACTTGTTGTCCACTGAATTCAGATATTAGTATTTGTTCATTCAAAGTGGCAACAAAGGACATTCAAGGATTAGTTTAGTGTTCCATATAGGGCCAACTGGATACTGTATTATATTGTACTTTCTGTTCTAGAATGTGTATTGCATTGATTTGTTTTATCTTCTTTCTTCCTGAAATGTTTAACAAATCAGATCTGGTGGAAAGAGGTCAGACTGGAACAAAACAAAACAAAAAGTAATGGTTCTTGCTAAACCCCTGCCATCATTGAAGGAGTAAGCTGAAAACAGAATGATTATCACTTTACTGCAATCAGTTGTTTTATTATTGTTGGTATTACTGTAGTACCCGAGGGTGTAGTACCCACTTAGGCTATGTCTACACTGGGTAATTTAAGTCGACTTAGTGTGTCTACACTTAAAAATAAAGTCGACTTAAAGGGGAACTTAAAAAGTCGACCTAGAGCGTCCATACTGGATGCCTAGGTTGATTCTAGGGGCTTAGGGGGACCTAGGGGAGGTCCACAGGGGCAGGGGGGCACCCCTTGCCCAATGCCAGAGGGCTCAGCTTTTGCCCCATTGTACCTATGTACAATGGGTCAAGGGGGGACAGGGACCCTGGCAGGGCATAGGGGCAGGGTGGGTAGAGCTCTGCCCTGCCAGGTGGGGGGGCATGCCAGGCTCCCCCTGTGCCCCACCCCCCGACAGGGAGGGCAGTGGTGTAGCCCTGGGATAGCCCTAAGTCGACTAGGAAGGTGGTTTTATAAAGTTTACTTAATTTTAATTAAGTCGACTTTATTTTCCTTAAGTCGACTTAAGCAGCTTGCTTAAGTCGACTTAAGGAAAGCTTAAGTCGACTCAATTTACCAGTGTAGACGCAGCCTTACAAATTAACTCAATTTAAACTGGTTTAAATCGACTTAATTTAATCTGCGTCTACACTACATTTTCCTTAAGTCAACTTAAAGAAAATTAAAGTCGACTTTATGAAACCAAGTATAAAGTCAATTTTACTGGCTAAGTTGACTTTATTAAGTCAACTTAGCCAGTGTAGACGCAGATTAGTCCTAAATCGACTTTAAGTCGAATTAAAGGGCTCCAGGGCTCCCCCACTGCCCTCCCTGCCAGGGTGACTGGCACAGGCAGAGCCTGGCGTGCCCCCCCCACAGGGCAGGACAGAGCCTTGCCCACTCTGCTCCTATGGCCTGCCAATGTCCCTGTCCTGCTCAGCCCCCATTATACCCAGGTACAATGGGGCAAATGCTGAGCCCCCTGACACTTGGCAAGGGGTGCCCCCCCGCCACCGTGGACCAGTCCCAAGTCCACCTAGCCTCTATAAGTTGACTTAGGCATCCAGTGTGGACGCTCTAAGTCGATTTGGCAGGGTCCCCTTTAAGTTAACTTAATTTTTGAGTGTAGACATGCTAAGTCTACTTAGCAAAGTTGACTTATTTCGCCAAGTGTAGACATACCCTGAAAGTCTAGTCATGGAGAAGAACTGCATTGTTCTAAGGCACTGTACAAACAGAACAAAAATATAGTGCTTGCCCCCAAAGACCATACAATCTGATTAAAGAAGCAGAGCCAACAGGGGATACTGACAGACAGGTGTAAAAAACCAGGGAGACATGCAGACTTTATTGACCAGTATGAGTAGTCTCAGCACACCAGAACCCTAGCTTTGGTCAAGTTTTTTTTAATAGGCATCATGGAAAAGGAAATATTTGAGGAGGGTTTTAAAGAAGGATAATGTTTTAATTAGGTTTACTGGGAGATCCTCTCAAATGTGAGGGAGTGCGTCTACACTTACAAATTAAGTCGACTTAATTTACTTCATGTCTATTACACTGGGCTTTCCTTAATTCAACTTAAGCTGCTCCTTAAGTCGAATTAAGGAAAAGTTAGTTCAAATTAGTAACACTTCGTTTTAATTCGAATTAGCGCTTAAGTTGACTTTATTAAGTTGACTTAAGCCAGTGTAGATGCAGAGTATTGCCTAGGTGGAACTTTTTAAGTCAACTTAAAACGTTAAGTTGACTTAATAAGGTCGAAAAGAGGCCACATCTACACTTGAAAAGTTAAGTCCACTTCTGTTAAGTTGACTTAATAAGGTCCACTTTAAGTCGGCTTTAAATTGACCTTATTAAGTCAACTTTATAAAGTTGACTTAACTTTTCAAGTGTAGACATAGCCTAAGGGACTAGGCACTTGACTGTAACAAAGTGTTGGTGTATAAATTGCTAGACTATGTGGGAGAAAAAGTAACGTTTGTGAAGCCAAGTGAAGAGTGTTTGTGTTCCCAAAAACTATCCCCCTAGTGTGTCACAGACAAGATTCTATTGTGTTAAGCAGGTCATAATGATTCAACCTGGACATCTGGGATAACCTCAAAAGGGGCATCACAATTTATGGGTACCTGTAATACCATAGCTATCATCTGCCTCTATTTCCCCTTCCTTAAGTTCCCTTTAAGAACTCAAAGTTTACAATTCCTTTCTCATCCCAAAATCCTTTAATTCACTGTTCACTAAAAGAACTTAAAAGTCCCATAAGAACAAAAATGCTTTCTGCTCCAGTTCAACAAAATCTCCTGCCCTAAGCTTCCTTAGCTTCTTGCCAGGCCTCTAGCAAACACAGATGCTTCACTCAACCACACTCCTTTCCTGTTGCTTCCTGCTGACTTTTGTTTTGGAATCCATGACTCCTCTCAGATGAGGTTCACCTTGTAATAAGGGTTGGTTTAGCCACAGGTTCTATAGCCCAAGAAAAATTAAGCCATCCTCTTATAGGCTATGTCTAGACTAGGGAATTAAGGTCAACTTTAAGAAGGTCGACTTTAATAAGTCGACTTTAAGTCGACACTATTAAGTCGACTTAGAGAGTCCACACTGGACTCTGAAGTCGACTTAAAGGGGCCCTTAGTAAATTGACTTAGAGAGTCCTCACTGGACTCTCTAAGTTGACCTGTTTGCTCCAGGGAGAGCCAGCCCCGCATGGGGCAGCAAGCCCCTGAGTGGTCCGGGGGAGAAGGGAGCGAGGAGCTCCCTTCTGCCTCGGACCACTTGGCTCCCTTCTGCTCGGGACTTCCCATGGCCCAGGCAGAAGGGAATCCTCCGCGGTCCCTTGTCCCCGGGACCCGCACTCCAGCTGCGGGAGCTGGAGCGCGGGACTCGGGGACAAGCGAGCCCCACGGTCCCGACCAGGAGGGAGTGCGGGAGACCGCGCTCCCTCCTGGCCGCGACTGCTAGGGGGACAGCTGGAGCGCGGCGCGGCTGCTGCCGCGCTGCAGCTGTCCAAAGGGACAGCTGGAGCGCGGCGCGGTTGCTGCCGTGCTCCAGCTGTTTAAAGGGACAGCTGGATCACGGCAGCCCCGGGCTTCCTCCTGGCCGGACCGAGCGGTCGCGGCCAGGAGGGAGCGCAGTCTCCCGCGCTCCCTCCTGGTCGGGACTGTGGGGCTGGCTTGACCCCGAGTCCAGCACTCCAGCTGCCACAGCTGGAATGCGGGTCCCGGGGACAAGGGACCGTGGGGCTTCAGCTCTCCTTCCTCATCGGGACGCATGGTCCCGGCTAGGAGGGAGTGTGGTAAGCCTGGGGCTTCCTTCTCCCCAGGCTCCCCTCTCCAGCTGCTGATCAGCTGGAGCGCGGGTCATGGGGAGAAGGAAGCAAACCCTGTGGTCCTTTCTTGCCGGGACCTGAGCAGTCCCGGCGAGAAGGGACCCATGCCCTAAGTTGACAAAGTCGACTTAGGGCCCCCCCCACGTCTACACTGGCTTAAGTCGACTCTAGAGAGTCGACTTAAGCCTTAGATCGATTAGGGAGGAGGTGTTAGGAAGTCGACTTTATTTTGCCTAAGTCGACTTAAGCAAGCTGCTTAAGTCGAGTTAGGCAAAGTGTAATGAAGACGCAGGACCAATTAAGTCGACTTAAGCCAAGCTTAAGTTGACTTAATTGGCCAGGGTAGACACAGCCATAGTGCCTAACTTGAACACCTTAACTGGATTTGATTTTCAGAGGGTGGGTGCCTAGCCCTTTCAGCTAACCAGACCCCTGTAAAGTGTTAAATTGGGTACCCAAAACTTGAAACACCAAAAATCAATAGTCACTTAAAAAAAAACCTTGGCTATGGTTTTCTCCACCATAAATTGCCAACTTTCATTAATTGCCAGAGAGAGAAAGAGAGAAATATGATGTCATTTCCTATGGGAAATCTAAGAGAAAAAGTCTTTTTTGTCTAAGTATTCTGACACGTTGATTTTTTTTTTCTGCTTTCATGTTGCACAGTATATTGTTTAAAGAGGAGATTATCAGAGTTGCTATATTTCAGAGATTTAAGATCTCAAGGGAAGATAAAATTATAATAGATGTAGAAAGAATTAATAATAATAATAATAAAAAGAGCTCTGTTTCACCAGTGATTTTTCTGCTAATAAGCACTGGCTAAAATTGCATCAGACAATTAATTTTTTTTTTTTAGTTCTGACTTCAACTAACAGTGTCTGGCAGTATTTTGAATAAACGTTTGTTCTTAATTGTTCTGCAACTGTGACTCTACTTTTGACCCATCAGGAATGATACTGATATATTTTAAATGGCCCTGTAAATATAGTAATGGTCTGGAGCTATTGTTAATTTCAAATTTTGCTTTTATCCAAATACATTGAACTATAAAAATAGCAAGCAAATACATCTCCCAATAGTTTGAAAATCTAAAACCATTTTAAACAGCAATCCAAAAAGTATTTCCTACTATATTCTAATTTATCCAACTTCCTGTTAAAACCATTAGTTAAATAGATTTTCATCAATACGATTTCTCACTAGTGCAACTAAAAATGATAATCTGAAACTAAAATTTTGCACTTGACTACAGTTAAGGTGTATTCAGCATGATCTTCTGTTAGAGTCTTTTTACTTTTATTACAGGAATTAATCAATAGGTGTAAAAATGACTTTGGAATTTAGTTCTCTGTATTAGGACATTATAATCCAGTTTGTGACTCTGGGAATAGATAATCCAAGCCTACTAGCTATCAAGTAATGTCATGCATGTCTTGGACATATAGGCTACATTTTTCAAAACTTATTTACAAATTTGAATCCCAGCTTAAGACACCTTAAAAGGGCCCAGTTTTTAAGTACTGATCATTTACCACTGGAAAACTCAGGCCCCTTTTTTTCAGGTTAGGCATCCAAAAATAGTGTTTGTTTTGAGGTTTTATAATATTTTAACTGTTTTTTCCCCTGAAGGTCTCATTTACTCTGATGTGCAATTATTCATAATAAAGCAAAAATGAATCTTCTATGTTTGTGAGAAACTGTAAAAGCTTTTTTTTTTTAATTCAATAGATTTTGTATTTGAGTTTGACATCCTATAATAATTTTCCCCCTGTAACTAATAAAGGAAACCAATATAAAAAAGTGATATTTGCTGTTCTACATGTAAGTTCCAGCTATGGATTTATATGTTGAACTACAAAGAAATGAAGAGAGATAAGATGGGTGAGGTAATATCTTTCATTGGACCAAATTTTGTTAGTGAAAGAGACAAGCTTTTGAGCTTACACAGAGCTCTTCTTCAGGAGCTGTCTCTCCTACCAATAGAAGTTGCTCCAATAAAAGATACTATATCACCAGCTTGTCTCTCTAATATCCTGGGACCAACATGGCTACAACTTTTCATATGAAGAAATGGAGGGTCAATTTATGCTGCATGCCTTTAATCTGTGTTCACCTCGTCTGTGAGAGCTGTGTTTTGTTCTGATGGAACATCATGAGTTTATGTAACAACCAGCTGATAATGTTGTACATCTTCATTTTGACATGAATATTATATTGCTTCTTCCCTATAATAGTGTAAAAGACATTCTGAAGAGAAGGAGTAAAGAGGGTGTATTCAGTGCTTGAGAGGAGAGTCTTCAAGGAGAGAGAGCAACACAGAACTCTAGGATTTCTTGTAAAGGAAGAATTCAATTGCTAAAGGATCATTTCATGGAATCTTGCTAAAGTCTGCAAGTGAGTTAGTTGATGATAAAAAAGACAGCAGACAGATCTAAATCAATCTGTATGATTTTTTTTTTTTGGGTAGAAAATGGAGTAATTAATGCTGATCTTGCCCCACAAAATGTGTCTACTTTGAATCTTGTGTTTAGCTTCTGGGAAACTTTTTAAATGGTTCTCAAACTTCAGTGGATATAAAATGTCCAAGACAAACCAGTCTGCACAATGCCTCACAGAGGAGACCCCTTCAAGTGATAGAAGTATAATAGCATCAGACATACATATTTTGCAGCTATGCCACGATATTCTTTACAGTTCCACCTAGCAGTATCCCCTATTCCTATGCAGAGAATAGTAGATGACATTTGCCCCCTCCCGTCCCCGCCAGAACACTAAGAGGCTTTCATACCTATAATTGACAAAGTAAAAAAAAAATCGCTTTTTTAGGTCCAAACAAATGGCTTTTCTTGGAACATACATACTCATACACAAATTAAAATGTCTGTACTAGGTTCCAATCTTTCAAAGTACTTAGCTCTTATCCTGCATCATTTGATGTTTTACCATGTATGTCAATGGTCATAGCTGCATAGTATGTGTGTAATTTTGCTCGTATGAGTAATTCCATTGAAGTGTCTGACGAAGTGGGATTTCCTTCCACGGAAGCACATATAATAAATCAATCTGTTAGTCTTTAAAAGTTCCACAGGACTCTGTTTTTCTGCAGTAGACTAACACGGCTATCTCTTTGAAACTCCATTGAAGTAAGAGATCATTTGGGATTCTGGGCTATGCACAATAGCTGGGTGTTTATGCTACAATGAACAGCAGTGATATAGTTAACCATGTTGAATTACAGAATTCAATAACACTACCTCCGGGGAAAAAAAGACACACACATACCTAAGGGCTTTGCAGTATTCAACGCATAATGAATATTTCTGAAATAGGGAAAAAAAAACATTTTGTGGGTGAGGAAGGTTAAGCAATCGAATGAATATTCAAGATGGTGCTCAGATTCGATAATAGAGCAAACTACTGTCGAAGAAAACTCTGAATCAAGAGACTTGAGTGTGACAGCAAAGCCTTTACTTTATTCAGAATACGAGAGCGCTCACGGGGAGAGAGCAAAGACCATCTCCGCCCCTGTGATGTCAGGCAGTATCCTTTATAGACCCTCAGAATACATTTTGCAGGAAACAGCTACAGCTTCTCATTGGTACAGCTACAATCCTTCCTTAGTAGGAAGAACAAGGACAAAATAACAGACACAGAAACAGGCAACTAGTTCTGACCAGACAGAACTAGTCTTCACGGCTATGTAGCACGCACAGACAGTAACAGTTCTTATCAATGCTCCCTAGCTGCATTCTTTTACACTACCATGTTAAATTCCAAAGGGGTAGCCGTGTTAGTCTATTGAAGAAAGACAACAGAGTCCTGTGGCACTTCTAAAGACTAACAGATTTATTTATCACATGAGCTTTCGTGGGAGAAAATCCCACTTCGTCAGACGCTTCTGACGAAGTGGGATTTTCTCCCACGAAAGCTCATGTGATTAATAAATCTGTTAGTCTTTATAAGTGCCACAGGACTCTGTTGTCTTACTACCATGTTAAGTTAGCTTTTTTGAGCTGCTTGACCCTTAACTCATTGAGGAATCTGGACCACCCTTCAAGGAAGGGTGTAATTATGTAAATCTAAGAGTTTATGCAAATAATGATACCACAGATATCCCCATTGTTCATGTGCCTTAGAACATTTCTGGCTTTTCCACTGATTTTAGTAAAATTACTAAAAATCCTTTTCTGTCCTCAATGTTAGTGTCCTTGCCATATACTCCAAGGCTTCTTACAAGATATTGAACTCCTTAGTTTTAGTATCATGCAGCCTAATTCTGGTAGAAGAGCCTTATTACCTGTTGATCAACTGGCAGTCAGTACAAATATTAGTGATGTTTGAAAGGTTCAGGCCAAGGTTCAGTAAAGGGGAAAGTCTTAATACGGGGTGGAAAGCTGAGATGCAAAGACTTGCTGATGGGTCTGAGCAGCCATCAAGCCTTCCATTGGAAAATGAATCACCAGGGCAGTGCTATCAGGGATGTTTTTCTTCTTACTTCGAGCCTGGGGCCTGGAAATGTGTACCTACAGGACTGTTTTTAGTATTTCATTTTAATTCATTTAATAAACTCTAAACGGAGACCTCAACTTATGTAAATGAAGCTGCCAGATAATTTTTCAATTCAATTAAATGAATTGGTCATAAAGAATCCAGGAACCTCCCCATAAAATTTAGATACAGCTAACCAAAGAGTACTGGGCCTATAACAGCATGAATTTGTGCTATTGTAAAAAGCACAAACATTTATTTTCTTGTCCCTTTCCACAGTGCTTACTTCTTGTATTCTAAGTAATTGTTGCAGTTCTGACTTCATAAATCATGAAACCACAATGTCTATTATATCTTACTTACTGAACTCTGGATAATGGCTACCATCCTTATTCTGGTTAGGAAGATGTATCTGCTTCTCAAAGACCTCATAATAAAAATGTAAAAAACTACAGTCATCAGCAGCATTTTATGTTTTCACTTAGAAAAGTTTCTGCAGCTTTTACTGCCCTTGGCAGAATTACAAGGAGGTGCTGTTACTAAGATAGGTATAAATAGACATATACAAAATCATAATTTGGATTTTAAAGGGCATATCAAGATTTGAAACATAGCTCATATTGTTATCACATTCCAGTAAGCTAACTCAAAGAATTTCTAACAGCTTTTCAGAATATAGAATGCTATAGAATATGCTACTGAATGAAGAGACTGGCTTAATTCATTTGAACAATCATAAACAAAATGAAGGAGGGGGAAGGACTGGACTACTTTATGATATTACTCTTTTACTATCAATTGAGATTCCACATATTTCATTATTATATTTTACCACACTAAGCCTACTATTCCATAAGTAACACTATTAATGCTAACAATAAATCACAGACTACAAATATAGAAGACATCAATTAATCATGATATATTCTGCCCAGGAAAAATATAAATAAGATAACTAGGCATATGTAAACAAAGAATATTACTACTAGAACTATGTACACTTTGGGGTTTGAAACTGGTTTCAAACAAAGAAATGTATCTAGTCAGGTAAACATGAACATGTTTTTGATCTTCAAACATGATCATGAAACTGAAAGCAAGGTTTTCTGTTGCATTAGGAGTGACACACATTTAGAATGTGAATTTCATATTTTTTTATTCCATTATGAAACTTGGTAGAGGTCACATGTGTCTCTACAATCCTTAAATGGTTGATTGCTCATGCCCATTTCATTGGAACGGGCCATTGTGCCACTTGTGGCCAATTTTCCACAAAAAGAACGCTTAATTTTCCACAGAAAAACTGACATCTGTAATTTCAGTATCCAAAGATATGGAAAAAAAGATCCCCTGGTCAGCATTGAGGCAGTGACAAGTTTTTAGCTTCAATTTTATTTTTTGAAAAAAAAATGCAAAATGAATCCCTTAAAATTCCTAACAAATCATTGTGGATGAAAAAACTAAGGATAAAATATCCTAACTTGGGATTCTAAAATTAACCACCTAAATGCATATTTATGCACTTGAATTACTGTTGTGACTTTTAGAGATATCAAATGCCTGCATAACACCTTTCCTTTCTATGTATACAGCTAAATATCTTGCCCAGCCCATCATGGTTTAGTACAATCTCTGTCTCTCTTAACCTGACAAATGCAATTCAAAATGCTAATGTAAAAACAATTTTCTGGCCCAACACTTTGATCAACTCACTTTTCTCTCCATCACATCCAATACAAACTACACCTGAACCCAGAGCTGGCCCAATCATATACATAAACCAGGTGGTCGCCTAGGGTGCCAGGTTTAAAGGGGCATCAAATTAGATGGAAGTGAATTTTTTTCTCTATTTTTTAAAAAAATCTCTATATTAAATGTGCTTGGGGAGTGGGAGGGCACCAAAGTCATAGTTCACCTAGGGCACCAAAAACTCTTGGGCCAGCCCTGCCTAAACTATCTCATGGGCTATCCCTGCACTATCAGTTGCCCAATATTGCCTTCAAAGGATGCGTCTACACTGGCAACTTAGATTGAGTTAAGAACGCTTAAGTTGACCTGAACAAAGCCATGTCAACACCTGGCTTTCATTAAGTCGACTTAAGCACTTCCTTAAGTCGACTTAATAACTACCACTCTTTAGGTTGACCTAACACCTAAGTCGATTCATTAAGTCAAACTAAAACCAGTGTGGATGCCGTAAGTCGACTTAATTCCCTAAGTTGACCTAGGGCTGGGGACAAGGAAGCTGTGGCTCCCTGGCAGAAGGCAGCTGCATGTGGCTGCCTTCTCATCGGGAAACTGCCCTTGGCTCCCTTCTGCCAGGGGGCCACACACGGCCCCCTAATACACAATGGGAGCCGCGGCTCCCTTGTCCCCAGGTGGAGCCATGGCTCCTTTCTTGCCAGGGAGCTGGGCAAGCAGGGAAATGAAGCTCACTGGCAAGTAGGGAGCCGCAGGCCGCAGCTCCCTGTTTGAGGGAGAGGTGGGCTCCCCTCGTCCCCAGGAGCCGCAGCTCTCCTTGCCCCTTCAGAGCTGCGGCTCTCTGTTGACCTAGCCAGTCAACTTAAGAGTCTAGTGTAGACTCTCTAAGTTGACTTAACAAGATCGACCTTAAGTTGACTTAGACAGAGTTGACAGAGTTGACTTAGTTTTGTAAGTGTAGATGTAGCCAAAGAGAATCATCATGCTTACAAAAATCTTTACAACTTTTAGGGATCTGATGTGCTTTTAAATGGTAATCAGTATTGACTCGCTGCTACCTTCTGCTCTCCTGTTTTGTCCACTTGTTGTCTCTTCTATGAAAATTGTAAACTTTTCAGAGGAGGGACCATCTATTTTTATGTTTACACAGAACATAGCACAGTGGGGCACTATTCCATGACTTGGACTTACAGGCACTACCAGAGTATGTGTTCAATATTTTTGAAGCTCCTAATGAAGTCATTGGATGTTAAAAGAGCTGGACACTTAAGAAAAAATATCAGGCAACTTGTTCCTAAATATGAAATTATATCCCTAAATTTCAACGTGGCTGCTCATGCAAGAAGACTTGAAATAATTCTGAGAAGGTGGTACCTTTTTGAGGTACTAGTGAAAGACAGTTTAAAGGAAGTGGGAAAACAGAGTTCATGTATAGTAAGTATCAATGTCTAGTTTCCAAAGAGGTAGCTGAATTTCTGATAGCTGCAAAAATGCAAGACAGTTGCCATTGTCAAAATTCATGTTAATCTGAAAGCCAGGACAGGAGAATAGGATACAATAGGAGCCAACAGTGAATTCTGAAGCACCATACAGGCCCGAAAAAAAGTATTAGTAGTGCTGATTCTGGCTATGTTAATAGCTGTCTCACATAGAACCAGAATATGACTGAGTCTTAGCTGATGTTGTGGCAAAGAACTCAAGGGAGGAAAAGACTTCTGGGCCCATTAGAAATAAAGTTAAGCCACCTAGGCCAACTTTCATGTGGGAATTTTTGTAAGTCAAAATAAACTCCAATGAAAACACACTTAAAACCTCAAATCAGAAACAACGATGTTAAATCCCATTCAAATCCCATGTTAAATCCCATAAAAACAACAATGCTAAATTCCAAAAATCCACCAAGTTTTTCAGATGACTAACGTCTAGGAGGAAGGATTTCAAAATGCAAAAAAGCCTAGTGGCTTTCAGTGGGACTTGTGCCCCTAAATCCTGTCAATGCTCTAAAACATTTTCCTGAGTGTTTCAAAATAAAGATTTTTTTCATTTATTCTTTAAAATAACAGTAAAATACAACTAATTTATAATGCAGAAGGAAAAAAAAAAACCACTAATAAGAAAAGTGTGTCTTACAAAGGTCTCAGATGGTCTATTGAAAATATTTTCTTTGTGTTATCATCTAAATGTATTCTTTTCTTTGCTGTAAGCAATACAAATGTAAGGCATTGGCCCTCATATGTGCATTTTTATGTTTAAAACAAAGGAAGAAGCAACAAGGTTCCCTTTGTCTTTAGTGTTGCATAAGTGTAGTTATAATTCTGGGAAACTGATCATCATTTATAGGAACAGAACTATAAAGACACATGTATATATGTAGTTAAATTTAAATGCTGGTGGTGACTATGATGTTGGGTCTTTTTGACATGCAATACAGAAAGAAACAGAGTGGGGCAAATAGGTCAATCAGCAATCTCAGTTAGCTGAATCTGAACTTCCTATGTTTGGACAGACACTTGTTGGATATTTCTGTCATGTCATCAGTGTATCATTATGTAATATCACCACATTGTGCCACATACTAGAGAAGCTCTTATTAAGATGGCAGAATGAGCTTATTCCACAAATACGTGTGGTAAAGAACAGATCCTCCATGTCACCTGTTCAAAACCAGCCAAAGTTGATAGTGATCAAAACTTGTTAAAAATAGCTAACAATTTGGTGGTCTCAGGTCACTCCCCAGTGGACTACAACCACAATAGCTATTTTACCTTCCCAACTAGCACTAATTTGCAATCTTGTTGGCAATCTTAACAGAGAGACCAAAAGGGATGAATACCGAAACAGTCTCATCTCTTTCTATTACCTGCAGATCAGGTTTGAAATATATTGAGATAAGAAAAGCAGGGAAGATTATACTAGGCAACACCTCTTTAGTGTTCAGAATCAAGAACTCTTCAATCTTTGATGCCATCAATAAAATAATGTTAATGATCATTAAGTATATAATAAAAACCTTACATGAAAATAATCACAAACTATGTACCACAATGAACCTCACATGTGATATGCCCTATGTAATTTATTTTATTACAACACAGTGCAGAAATATTCTCCTGGTAATCTGGAATGAAATATTTCCTGTCTTATTTTTTCATAAGTAGATTTATAATGATCAGAAGGTGGCAAAGCATGGCATGTGAATGATACAAAGAAAATCAAGACAGAAGGGAATTTGACAGGTGTCACAACTGGAGTTCAGATTCATTACTCTGATGTGTCAGGTAAAATGCCTCCCTCATTTCTATTTCCTTCCCAAAATTTTCATTCTGATCAATCTGATGTCAGATGTCATATAAGTGCTGCTGTGTAGTTGAATCTAGAAAAGAAGGTCATTAGCTACTGTATAAACATTAATGTTAGCTGACCGGTATTCCAAGCTAATATTTCAATTCCCTAGTTTTCCATAAAAACAAACAAGGTGTCCAGTGGCACTTTTAAAGACTAAGAAATTTATTTATCACATGAAGTTTTGTGGGAGAAAATCAGACGCTTGATGAACTGGAATTTTCTCCCACGAAAGCTCCTATGATAAATACATTTCTTAGTCTTTTAAAAATGTCACGGGACTCTTTGTTAGTTTTGCTGAACTAGACTAAAACAGCTACCCCTTTGGAACTAGTTGTCCATATTTACTGATATCAGGCTAAAATACTGAAAAACTCCCCATCCATATCCTAATATCACTTATTACTTCAGCTGGGCTTTTCCAATAAAACAGGGAACTATTCTAAATATCAAGCACCCTGCTTAATTTCCAGCTTTATTTCCCAGTGACAAAAATCCCTCTTTACTTCTGGTTTGGTGATTTCCAGAAAAATGGTACCAATCACTGACAAGCAACTTAAGCTCAGGAGTAAACCAGTACAACTACAGTGGAATAAGACTTTGTCAATGCTGCAATCTTGTGTTCCTTTCCACACCTTTCACGAGCCATACCAGATCTGGTAGTTCTGTAATGGTGATAGGCTGTGAACTGAGAGAACTGGTCAACACTGAGTCAGCCATTTCATCAATAAATCAACAAAGATGAATAACAATGAGTTTATTTCGCATTTAGGCATGCTGACTTGGAATCATGCAAGCTGCTTCCCTTCACATGAAGGACAGCAGGTTTCTGAGTGCAATATGTCATGTTGTAAAATTCCAGAGGCTTTTCAAACAAGGGATCTGGAGACTGTGCTCCAAAGGATGCTGCCTCAAAGTGAAAAGATGTGAAGTGCCTAGTCTAATTAGTAATTAATAGGTCTTAGTCAGTTAGGAACCTTTAAAAATTTTACTCTTAGTTTGCAATTTGTGTATGGTTTTACAATGAATGATTCATTCCTACACAACACTCTAAAATCATCATTATGAAAAGTGATTAAATGTTATTATTTGAAAATAGTTCAGATTGCTTTGGAAGTGTCTGAGAACAATCCACTGGGAAGTTTGAAAACTTTGTACAGGTTTAAATTAATAGTAGATATGTTCGCTGGATGAAATCCAGACAGACCATTAACAAGGAAACAGATGTTGCTGTGAACCAGAGAGCCTGAGTTAGAGTTAGGGATTTCAGCATTTCTACCCTTTAAAGTCTTTCATCTGTTTTTGTTTTCCAAGTTACAACTACTGTTCTTGATCCAGTCTCAAAAGCAAGATTGATACTACTTCCCTAGCCTCAAGCATAAAAGATTACTGGCAGAATTGTTTCTCTACATTGGAATGAAGTGTTTTTTGTTTTTGTTTTTTTAAATATGTGGATGTAAACTGACCACAAAAAAGATCAGACAGACAGACATTTTAATGAAGATTTTTCCAGTGGCAAAAGGGGTAACTGACAAAGTTTGATTTTAAGGCATTTTATTGTACAGTAATATAAAATATATATTTTGTAAAATAATATGGGAAAATATTGCCAAATTAGTTGCTTTCATGAAGCTGCTAAATATGTATAGTTAGCATCTTGACAAAAAGCAACTAACTGGGGCACTTTTCATGCTATCATATACATTGAAATAGATACATTGCTTTTTAATATATAAGACTCCAAAATATAAGTTTTTTAAGTGATCATTTTAAATGTGAACCAGTAGATGTGAATACTGTGATACTTCTTAATAAGAATGTCATTAGTCTGTGTAAACACTGAAAAGGACAAATTTAAATTTGGACAACAAGCTTTCAGCAAGTGTCCCAACATGCATGTAAAGTTAAAATCCCTTCCTTTCCATAAAGCAGCATTTGCAATAACAGATCAGACTCTATAAGCTCATTACCTAAAGCTGTGCAAGTCTGAAGACACTCATGCATACTTCAATTTTACCATATGTGGGTATAACTCACAGCCTACCTGATTCAGAGATAGTTGTTCAGAGCAAAGGCTTTGCCAAAAGTATCAAAATACAGTATGAAAGCACTGAATCTATAACTGCTTATTTAGTTTTGGAATATAAGCTTTGGAGCATATATAGGCCTTTTGGTTCTGATTTACCCAATTAGTACTATATAGCTTTGTCTAGCAATAATTGTTTGCATGACAGCCTGCTTGCCATTATCAGTTATAAACAATACCTCAAGCAAACAGCAAATACAATATGGAGAAGATATGCCCAGGGTGAGTCTCACCTGAAACAAATTTAGACAAACTCCCAGACGAGTTTTCCTAGCTACAGAATGGTGCCAGTATACTAGAGTAGCTTCTGAGTAACCCCACAGAAGTTACCAGGCTAACTACATGAAAAGTGTTTATCTTCAACTGTTTATAGAATATGCATGTGTAGCCCAAGGTCCAGAGTGCTTCAGCAGCAACAGTGAGAACTACAAGTTCTGGACTACAAACTGCGGCATGTTGGAAGTATTTCCTGGCTCCTGCCAGGAAGCACCTCCTACCCTCCCTAGCAGGGAGCGTCTGCATGGACTGAAGCTGGGAGCATGTGGCAGATAAGCAGGAAGGAGGCCAATGGAGTGTAATGCTGCTGTTATGTCTCTTGCAAGTAGGACCAAAAGGGGTCAAAGAGCACCCTGAGAAGAACTGAAATGAGGCCAAAGGACAATGCGGGCTTGTTTGTTTTGGGGTTCAGTTGTTGTGGGAGTTAGGATTGGTTTGTAATGGGGTTTCATTATACAGAAGGAAGGATCTCCTACCCTCCCCAGCAGGGAGTGTCTGAAGCTGGGAGCATATGGCAGACAAGCAGGGAGGAGGCCAATGGAGTGTAATGCTGCTGTTATGTCTCTTGCAGAATAAAACTGTGTTCCTGGGGAATTGGTCTGAGTGGGTCTGGTCTGAGTAAACACACACAAACACAATGCAGAGCACACAGAGGAGCCTCAGGCCTAGTTTCCCTAACCTGTGTAAAAGGCCACCAGGGCAGACTTCCCCTATCTTGAACACCCTCATGCTGGGCCAGTAGGCAGGAGGGGCTACACATGCTAGTTCAAATCTCAGGGTGTGTCTACACTAGTAAATTAAGTCGATTTAAACAGGCTAAGTCGACTTAATTTACTCTGCGTCTACACTAGCGTTTCCTTAAGTCAACTTAAGCTGCTGCTTAAGTCGACTTAAAGAAAAAGTAAGTTGACTTATTAAGACATGCTTTTACTACAACTTACTGCTTAGGTCGACTTTATTAAGTCAACTTAAGCCAGTGTAGATGCAGAGTAGCCCTAAGTCAATTTAAAGTCAAATTAAAGGGCCCCCAAGCCTCCCCCACTGACCTCCCTCCCAGAGTGCCTGGCACAGCCAGAGCCTGGCATGCCCACCCACAGGGCAAGACACATCCCTGCCCACCCTGCTCCTATACCCTGCCCCTGTCCCTGTCCTGCTTAGCAAGTACCCTGGTACAATGGGGAAGATGCTGAGCTGGCACTTTTGGAGGGGTGCCCGGGGAAGAGGGGCAACCAAGAGGTGCCCTCCTTACCACCATGCACCACCCCCAGGTCCACCTAGCCCCTACAGGTCAACTTAGGCATCCAGTGTGGACGCTCTAAGTTGATTTGGCAAGGTCTGCTTTAAGTCGACCTAAATTTACAGTGTAGACATGCTAAGTTGACTTATTTGAACACGTGTAGACATAGCCTCAGATATGGTAATGTTCAGGAGACCTACAGCAAATCCCAGACACTAGATAGGGGCCTCTTAATTTATGTTCACTGTAGCATCTGGCCACCAGCTATAGAAACAGCAATCTTTACTTACAAACTGCAGCCTCCCCCAAACCAGAAGTTCACAAAAAGTTTAAAAGTAAAGCCAGTATGATAATACTTGAAGAAGACACAGATTCAACACCCACCCTCTCTCACCCTTTAGGCTGGAAGTTCTGTAGAGGAAGCCGGTCAGTATCAAAACCTGAGCATCTATCCTTCAGTTACATCCGTTCTTCCAAGTAAGTATTGAGTTCCAAAAATAAAACTCTTTTTTAGTCCCCTTGCTGATAAGGACTGGGAAGAACTAAGAACTCCCTACTGTTTCCCCTCCTCTCCCCGCAAAAAAGGTTCTATCTGCAAGTCATAGCATTCTATTTATTCTAGTGATACAAATGCACCCCATTTTTGTGGGTTTCATTATATTTGATGGTCTTCTCAAGGTCCCAGATCCTGAAGCCAAATAGTTACATTACAGTCTCCATATTATGCTACTAAGATATAGAATCTTTCTCAATATTTCACAGAAAGAGGACTCATCAAACATCAGGAGCAACAGCAAGAACAAACCAGACCAAAGATAGTTGAGAAACAAGTTTTCAATGTCAGTAGGAAATATTATAAAAAGTTTTGTTACTATGAGCCAGTCACCAATATAGACTTTTAAAATTAATACTGGAATTATGTCAAAACTCTCCCCAACATGCTCTACTATATGAAAATGAGTCACAATAGCTGTCAGTTTATGAACTGAATTATGTGTAATAAATATACTAGTATATGTTTTTCCTCATTTTTGGTAGGGGATAGAAAGAGTGTCCTCCAATTTTAAATAAATGGCAAAATTTAATTTAGTTTAATGCCTCCTTGACCAACAATGCTTTTGGTGGTCCCACAAGTGACCCTGGCCCTGACTATAGGATAATTAGGTTCAGGAATAGGTTTCCAAGGCAGAGTGTGGAATCCCCATCATTGGAGTTTTGTAAGAATAGTTTGAAGAAGCACCAGTCCAGAAATGTCTACTTTTATCTGGTCCTATCTCAGAGCAGGGGGCTGGACTTGATAATTTCTTGAGAGCCCTTCCAGCCCTGAGATCTTCCCCCAATCATTCAGTCAATTGCCAATGCATTGATTGCTGTGACACCAACAGAGCCACTAGTGTAAACAATCTCTGCGACTAGTACCCTAGCCAATAGGCTAAATGTTATAAGGGTGTAAAACACTTAAAAAGCAGTCATTAGCTTTTCTAATTTGCTGACAAATTCCAAACAGTTTAGTTAATTTAGTTTAGTTTAGTTCCCAAACCAGGGGAGAAAAAATTATTCACTCAGCTCTATAGTGTAATGTAATTTCATAACAATTTCATCCAAATTAGGTTTAGTGCTTGTGTGCATTACAGAAGTGGAAATTGTATTGTTAGGATCATTTCTTCACAGCAACTGAATGGGGTCAGGAAGGAATTTCCCCCCAGGGCAGATTGGTTTGGGCACAGGGTTTTTTTGTTTTTTTTTTGCCTTCCTCTGTAGCATCGGGCATGGCTCTCTTGCTGGTTGATTCTCTGTATTTTAAAGTCTTTAAATCATGATTTAATAACTCAGTCATAGGTTAGTGGTTCATTACAGGAATGGGTGGGTGAGGTTTTGTGGCCTGCAATGTACAGGAGCTCAGACTAGATGATCTTATTGGTCCCTTCTGACCTGAGAGTCTATGGGTATGTCTACATTGGTAATTTAGGTCAACTTAAGTAGCCTTAAGTCGACCTAAATTACTCCCCATCCACACTGGACTTTCATTAAGTTGACATAAGAAATTCCTTAAGTTGACAAAATGAAATCTTAAGTTGACTTAGTAAGAACCTCCGGTTAGGTCGACCTAACCCTTAAGTCGACTCCTTAGGTCGACTTAAGCACAGTGAGGACATGGATTAACCCTTAAGTCGACGTTATTAAGTTGACTTAAGGGCAGTTAGATCGACTTACTAAGACCCATTCAGGGTAACCACTTTGTTAAGTCGACTTAATAAGGTCAACTTTAAGTTGACTTAAAGTCGACCTTATTAAGTTGACTTAATAAAGTCGACCTAACTTTTTCTAGTATAGACATAGCCTATGTGTCTATGAGTCTGGGTGACTTCATTTCATTTATATCCACACTCTGTATGTTGAATTACTATTTTTCTGCTCCCACTCCCCATGAATTTTAAAGTTAATATATGAAGGGAAATAGAATAGTAACACAAATTATATATATTTTATTGCCAGTAAGGATCACAAATCAATTGTGCTAGGCATGAAATTGAAGTATAGGAGGACATCATCTTTGGGCTAAAGAATTTGCTGTTCAAGACCCTGAAATGAACTGAGTGCTGGCCCTATTAAGTGAGAAGTATTCAATTTTGTGCTTTTTTTTTTGTTTTGGTTTCTTTCTAAGTGATTTGAAACTATGGATTATGAAAAATCTCTGATTTAAAGTCAGCTGGCTATCCTTATCAAATACTTGTCAGTACTCTAAACAAATGTCTGCATTTCTTCCACAAATTACAAGAGAAGGTTATAACTCCTTGAAATAAAGTCTTCCTACATCAATTTTAAATGATTTTGCCCTTTCAGTCATAAGAAGGATCGTATTATTTTTAACTACAGCTCACATAGCTAAATTTTCTTTTCCCCCTACTTTTTCTGTGTTTGCAGTTTTTATAATTACAAGTAAAACCACTGATCATCTTCTATATGTTGTTTGACTTGACTTCTATCTGCAAAGAATGGTTTCACTTCCAAATCTCCCTCTACAGTGTTTTTAGTAGAGAAATAAGTTGCCTTTTTTCAAGACTTTTTATAATACAATTTTATTTAAAATGGATTTATCCTGAGCAGGCTAAACTTCTAGAAAGTTTTCAGCCTGATTCTGAAAAGACTTCAGCATATTTGTAAGTTTGCACACATGGACTTCAGTAGGTCTATTCACATGCATAAAAATAAATCAGGGTGTTAAGAATGTGTAACAGAGTATCAAGGACATTTCAGATTTTAAGCATGCAAGTAGCCCAACTCAAGTCAATTGGATTACTTGTGTACTTAGAGTTAATCTTGTGTTTAAATATATTGCTGACCTTGCTGTCAGAATTAAGAGAGAGTTCTTAAAATAGGCATAAACTATGGGAGCTAGATCACAGATATTTTGGGTGAAATTCTGACTACATTAAAATTAATGAGAGTTTTTCCATTGACATGAACAGAATCAGGATTTTACCCAGTGAGTGCTAAAAGTAAAGGGACCATTTATGTCACTCAGACACACATTTAGTAGTACATACTTCATCTTTCCTTCCATTCATTTTTTTTTTAACTACTTAGTAAATGAGGAATTAAAAGTGCATAACAGTGGGGGAAAATATCACTATAACAGAGCAACACGATCTGTATGCAATAGGATACAATTATTCATACTCTGTTTTATATATATAGAGAGATAGAGATAGAGATATAAGATGAGAAATTCTATTAGTATAACACTGTTTAGAAAGCAAAACACATTTGTAAACATTAGGGTCAAACTGATACCCTTTCTTATGATGTGTTTCCTCCCTCATCAGTAGTCTTATTCTTTCACGTCTCAAAAGATTTCTTTAATAAGGGCAATTAAATCAGCTGGACTACTTGTAGATTAATGTATTACTCAGTTAAAGTATGGGTATCATAATCTGGCCCAAGAACTAAATTCAAACCTCATGTAAGCATGTGAAACAATGGAACTGCAATAGAATAATTTAAGAACTGAATTTGGCTCAATGACTCAAAAAGCTAGTTTGCCCAGAACCCAACAGTTTTGACTTTTTAAAATTGGTCCCAAATATTTAAAAAGGCATTTCAAGGCTTGCTTGCAAAATGAATGACTGTGTGCACAAATCCTCAATTGATTCATATCCCAGTTATTTTCTAGATAGATTTTGTATGCAGGGATGAAAATAATTTTGCACATATAATCTGTGGACAGTCATGCAGATATCAGAGCTAGTTTATTTCCTTTAACCTTCAGGCCATTTTATTTCAATGTTTGCAGTAACTGAAGCAGGCCTTGTTGGTTGGTTATATATTTAGATTCCTTGAAAATTCTACTTTACTTTATCCTGTATGTGGTTTTCTGCCCTGAAGAGTGAATTCTTTGAGAAAAGCAGTATTTTCCTGTGATAAAGGCACAGTCTCCCCATAAGGGAGATCAAATCTCAAGGATCTAGAATTGGACATTCCTCTTTTTAATGTAAAGCAGAATCATACCATATGGAAACCACTATGTATGATGATAAGAGAAGACCACTTTGTGCTTTAAAATGTTGTTTTATTCAAAAAGGCAAATGCTAAAGCGACTACAGAGAGACCTGGATGGATTTTCCTTCATGGACCACATTGAACAGCAATTACAGTCAATGGGACACTTACCTTTGACCGCAGAATGAAACTTATTTTTTTTTTAAAATGTGTTTTAGTTAAATGTTAATAATCTAAGACTGTTTTCACTTATGTAAATAAAATACAATCCTCTTTATAGCTCATGCAACTAACAAAACATCCTTGGTATTTCTAATTGGCAGAGATCTGCAGAGACTTTTTTTTTTGCCTTCTTTTGCATCACGGGGGATGGTTCATTTGCAGGTTTAAAGTAGTGTAAATGGTGAATTATCTGTAACATGAAGTCTTTAAATAATGATTTCAGGATTTCAGTAACTCAGACAGAGGTTAAGGTTCTATTATAGGAGTGGACAGGTGTGGAAGTCAAACATGATCATGATTTATGACTATGAGTCTCTATATTCTAGAGGAAAATTTTCTAACCTTAAAAGGAAATTCAATATTCAACCTTATCATGAGAAATAAAGAAGAATTGAACACAGAACTAAAACTTAATAGTAATTTAGGTACAACTGATCACATTTATAATGTAGAAATCTGAATAAAGTACAAACCCATGATATTTTGAACTGTATTATGTGCATGTGCGTGCACACACACACTTTGAGCTTTAAAAAGACAAATTTTGCAAAGCTGAAAACAATTGTGAGTTAAATCATCTGAGAGGAAGAAATTAATCAATGCATGATAATTTAGAATTGCTTAAGAACTCTTTATTAGATGCCCAAATGGCTGCAATCACGTAACTGAGGAAAAAGGTCATATCGGTTAAAAAAAAAATCTTTCTGGTTTAGAGGGGACATAAAAGCAGTTATAATAAATACACACACATACACACCTCAGGGAAAATTGATAGTAATTAATATAAATCAAAAGCTAGGAATTATATAAAACTGATAAGGCACACAAGGAGATATCTTTAACCAGAAGAGTAAAAGGACAACAAAGATATTTTACAATCTACTAGGAACAAAAAATAATCCTGACAATGATATTGGCCAATTTTTAGATGGAAATAGTAGAATTATCAAGAATAATGCAGAAAAGGCATAATGTTCTATAGTTTTGGGAAAGTGGGGGAATGAGATCAACTATTTGTATGACAACACTCTATTCCATTAATATCTCATAAAGGGCTGCGTCTACACTTAACCTTGGCTTAAGTCGACTTAATGTGCCCTGCGTCTTGCTTAAGTCGACTTAAGGAAAATGAAGTCGACTTAATGAAAATTAAGTCGACTTTATTAAACCACCTTTCTACTCGACCTAAGGCTTAATTTGACTTTCTAAACTGATGAGCCATTAAGGAGACAATGGTTGTATTCTTTATGTCCTCAATGGCTCATCAGGATACTCCCTGGGACCATTCTACCTGGCAAATTCCTAAACATTAAGGAGACAATGGTTGTTCACACCCTCCCGTCTAAGACATTTCTCCAGAATGACACAAGTTAAAGTATGGATATAACATCAAATTCTTAACTTCTAGTCAAAATAGAATTCCTAGACATAAACTATATAATAATTCCCAGCAAATTACTACCTTTCTATTGATACCAAACATGACATAGTTCCTATGGATTATAGCATTTATGAGATATCCATAGAAAATAATATCATAAAGGCTTCCCTAAATCCAGACAGTGTCACACACAGGGCTATGCCCTGCCAGGGTCCCTGTACCCCTTTTCCCCATTGTACACAGAGGGTGCTCCCCTCCCGCCACCGTGGACCTGCCCAAGGTCCCCCTAGTCCCACAAAGTCGACCTAGATCAACCAGTGTGGATGCTCTAGGTCGACTTTGTAAGTTCCCCTTTAAGTCGACTTTAATTTTAAGTGTAGACACACTAAGTCGACTTAGTTAAAGTCGACTTAAAAGTGCAAGTGTGGACATAGCCAAAGATATTAAACAGCAGCTAGTAAAGTTAGACCTTTTAAAATCACCATATCCAGTTAACTTGCATCCAAGAGTTTTAATGGACCTGCCTCAGGAGTTTGCTGGACCATTAATATTGATTTTCAATAAGTCTTCATACCCAGGGAAGTAACAGATGACTGAATAAAGTAGAATAGCTGATATTAATGAAGACTTAAAGGAGGATAATATAAATAACTCCAGTCAACATGGATTATGGAAAATATATCTTCTCACACTATATTGACTTTTTTTGCGTGAAATTACAGTTTTGGTTGGTAAAGGTAATAATGTTGATAGAATATATTCAGACTTCTGTAAGGTATTTGACTTGGTACTGCATGACATTTTTATTTTAAAAAAATAACTACAGAGATAAATAAAAAACTGGTTCACTGATAGGTCTCAAATCGTAAATGGGAAATCATCACTTAACAGATGTGTTTCTGGTGAAGTACCACAGGGATTGAAACTTGGACATACACTCTTTAACTTCTTTACTAGTGGGCTAGAAGAAAACATAACATCTACACTGATAAAAGTTCTCAGATGACACAAAAATGGTGGGAGTGGTAAATAACGAAGGCAGGTGGGCAGATCACTGATTCAAAACAATTTGGATTGCTTGATAAACTGTGCATAAACAAATGCAATGTGATAGAATATTGCTAAATAGAAATGTATACATCTCGGAAGAAAGAATGTGGGCCACACTTACATGATGGTAGACTCTAACCTGGGAAGCATGACTCTGAAAAAGATTTGAAGGTCAGGATGGATAATCAGCCAAGCATGAGCTCCCAGTGCGAAGCTGTTGGTAAAAGGACTAATATAATCCATTAAAAAGGGGAATCTCAAGTTGGAGTAGAGAGAGGTTATTTTATTATGACACTGGCCCTGGTGTGACTGCTGATTGAGAAAGACATTGATAAATTGGAGAAGGTTCAGATAAAAAGCCACAAGAATGATTAAAGGATTTTTAAAAAAAAAACAAGTGCCTTATAATGATAGACTCTTGAAGATGCATAATAGTGGTCTTTTCAGTCTAGCAGAGAAAGGTGTAACATGATCCAATAGCTGGAAGTTGAAGCTAGACAAATTCAGACTGAGAATAAGGCATACATTTTTAACATAATAATTAATCGATGGATCAGTTTACCAAGAATTGTGATGGATTCTTCATCATGAATAATTTTTATATCAAGATTGGATATTTTCCTCAAAGATATGTTCTAGGAATTATTTTGGTGAGGGTCTGTGACCTGTGTTACTCATGCGGTTGGACAAGATATTCACAGTGGTTTCTTCTGCCATTACAATCAATGAGTCCATGAAAAACAGGCTAAAACTTCAAGCTCCTCACTGAGCGAAAGTATCTATATTTTATCTTTTTTTTTTTTTTGGTCTGGAAACCTATGTAATGACATGATCATGGTCATGCATGAGCAGGAAATAGAAACAGAATGTCAATATTTCAGCCTCTATTTTCAAAACCACAAACTAGAAACAGAAAAAAAGCTGCAAAATTGGTGAGAGAAAGTCAATTTTCAAACAGAAGTTATCTCTGACTATCTAAGGTATTTTTTAGAAACAAAACAAACTAAAAAAAGTTGAAAACATGTTAAGGTTGACATTGTCCCTTGAAGCAAGAAGTGCCCTCAATCTAAAATATCTAAGCTCAGCCATCAAAACACAGTGTTTCAAAAATTCTGCCCAGAAAAAATTACTTGTCAGGTTTTGCAAAACTGTCAGCCTGATGTTTTTTGTTTTCCAAGAAATAGTCAGACAGCATTACTCACACTGTTTAAGGCACAAGTATTGTCCAAAGCTTAAAGAGCATGAAAACAGTATTTAAATGCACAAGTCATCCAATCTACTAAATGGATTTTCTCTCTCCACTTTGTATTCAGAACTCAAAAGAACAAGAGCAATTGTACCTTTGTCTCCACCATCCCCTCCTTTATCCTTTTTCTGTATTATAAGCACATTACTGCATTCCATATTCTCAGTGCTTTGCATTTTGAAGGTCTTCTCAAAGTTGTTCCAGTGACAATGATAATGAAGACAGATTGTGGCATGCTTGTGTTGTACTTAAACACTCTTAACTATGTGGTTTATTTGTTACAATGCAGGAGAAAGAGTGAGCTATAAGACTTAGTGATGCAAAAATCTTTAAAAGAATGTGTGTCTTGAGCCTAGCAGATTCTTGTTTCTCAGTTTTCTGATCCTCTGAATATTCCCTGCTCCCATTACTTGCTCAGTAGGGTAGATTGTCCTTCATCTTGACCATTCATCTTATTTGTTTTACCTCCACCTGAGAAAGCGATGCTTCACTTTTCTATCACTTATGTCTTTTCAGTTCAGTTCAGTGCTATATTTCTGAAGACTGAATTCGTTTTCCTGCATAATGGTAATGTATTTACAGTTCAATTGGAAATGTTATCTAAAGCCAGATACTCAGGGATCAGAAAAGGTGCTCCAAGGAGAAAGTCCAGTATATACAACTTTGCACATTTAAAACCACTTTCATCAAACAAGGACACTCTCAGAGAAATAGATTGCATCATGGGACATCCAGATATCTGGAGAGAAACTGCTTCACTAAGGTAGATGGAATATGGACCACATACTGTTAGTTGTCATCTATTATCCCAACTGGAACCCATAAGGGTTATCATCCCACAGTTTCACCCTATTTGATGGAGAGCACATCCTGAAATAAATTTTTCCTGAACCCTCTATTCTGTCCTTCAAACAACGCTCCCAACATGAGGTGTTCCTCATCCAGTGTGTCAAATACACAACAACAGTGAGTGTGAAACTAGATAATCTCTATGCTCTTATAAGAACTCACACAGAAAAAATGATAAAGACAAAAAATGCAGGCAAAAACTCTTCACAAAGTAATTACTCCATATCAGATCTATCAGCCCCTGTCTTTAAAGGAAACCTAGAAGACACATTCAAAAAATGAGCATGGAAACTTAAATTTTTAGTCAAATTCCAAAGGGGTAGCCGTGTTAGTCTATTGTAGAAAGACAACAGAGTCTTGCGGCACTTTTAAAGACTAACAGATTTATTAATCGCATGAGCTTTCGTGGGAGAAAATCCCACTTCGTCAGACGCTTTGAAGATAGGAAAGTTACAGAGTGGGAGGAAATTAAATGCAGGGGAGTGTATGACATAGCATCAGGTCAGGCTGTAACAGCAAATCAAAGTAGGTGTTAGGATTCAAAACACTGGGGAACAGCACATAGAGGAGGGGGGAGGTCAATTCACTTGATGTAATGCGAGAAAAATCCATAGTCCCTGTTCAACCCCAAGGCAACTGAGTCAAATTTGCATATAAGTTCGAGCTCTGCAGACTCTCTTTGAAGCTGTGATTTGTTATTCATCTGTGTCAACACAGCTATTAACAAGTCGTTAAGGGAGTGAGCAGGGAGGTTGAAGTGTTCCCCTACAGGTTTTTCAGTATTGCAGTTTCTGATGTCAGATTTGTGTCCATTGATTCTTTGGCGCAGAGACTGTCCTGTCTGTCCAATATATAAGGCAGAGGGGCATTTCCGGCACATGATGGCATAAATCACATTGGTGGATGAGCAGGTGAACGAACCCTTGATGGAGTAGGTGGCATGATTAGGCCCTGTGATGGTGTCATCAGTGTAGATATGAGGGCAAAGTTGAGTTGCCTTGGGGTTGAACAGGGACTATGGATTTTTCTCGCATTACATCAAGTGAATTGACCTCCCCCCTCCTCTATGTGCTGTTCCCCAGTGTTTTGAATCCTAACACCTACTTTGATTTGCTGTTACAGCCTGACCTGATGCTATGTCATACACTCCCCTGCATTTAATTTCCTCCCACTCTGTAACTTTCCTATCTTCAAAGCGTCTGACGAAGTGGGATTTTCTCCCACGAAAGCTCATGCGATTAATAAATCTGTTAGTCTTTAAAAGTGCCGCAAGACTCTGTTGTCTTAAATTTTTAGGTCTGCTAGATACTAAAAACTATGGTTTAAACAAATACATTGGTTTCAGGGCTCATTAGAACAATTTGTAACCTACTAATTCTCTGCTATACTATGATTGCAGAGGTATTAAGTGAACTGTTCATTTTTAGTGGTTTCTTGTTATATATGTTAACCCATTATACTTACCAGTCTCTCCTACTTTGTATTTCTGGTCACCATGCCCTTCAAGATTGTAGAACTAGAATATCTCATCCTCTCACTCTTCTAGTTTATTCACAGGCTGGAAGAGGAAAGCAAGCATTCCTGCTTGTTCAATTCCCAACTGCTTTTTTTTAACTTTGAGTGAACTTGTCATCGAAGTAAACTAGATGAATAAGCCAAAATGAAGAATGTAAGAAATTAAAAATATATATATATATTCTCTCTGCACTTGTAGAAGAAGCTACTAAGCCCCAAAAGTTGTTTTAGCACTTCAAGAAGTACTGGTTCCGTGTGCTTTACTAGTAACTTCCTCCAGCTGAGTGGTTGGGCTTTCCTTAAAATCTAGCAGCAAATGTGCACTACTCCCTTACTTTTTTTGTAGTTAACTTAAATGATTTTAATAGAATATAGTAAAATTAGGTCTTAACATAAGTTTGTTTTTTAAAATAATCTGCATTTAATTTAAAATAAAGAACTAAACCTGATTGACTTTAAAAAAATAATTAAATCTGAGTTTTTAAATAGATTTGTCTCTCCACCCTGATGTGTGCCACCATGGCTATCTGAACCACAAATACATGCTAATTCACTGTTTCTCCAATGACATAACATAATATTATGCTGTTTTTAAAAGAGTAGGGGAAAAAACATATATCTTTCTGACCTTCTTAACTATAACGTGTATTCATAAAAATATTTTTTCAATTAATTGTACAACAATTACCGTCTCCATGTTTCTATATTGTTTGTATTTAAGAATTGCTCTCTGCATTGTATAGATGAGGAAATAGAAGTTTACCTGGTCTACACAACAAGCTATCACAGTCAGAAATTAGGAACTAGATCTCCTGAAAGGACACTCATAACTTGTCTGTTACAACAGGATCCTTGGTCAAACCACTTGATAGCTCTGTGTTGAATACCACATGGCAACCATATCATATTCTTTATTAGCCCATCAACTAAGGCTATAAATCCAGAATTTGGACATCCATAAACAGGGCTGGATTATCAAAGGGGCTTTAGGGGCTTTAGCTCCAGGGCCCAGCAAAATAGGAGACCCAGGGTCCAGCCCCTAAAACCCCTCTGATAATCCAGAGACAAAGTTCAGAGCTGGCAGGGCAGGAGCATAGAGAACACCCCTGCCCAGCCAGCATTGCACAGAGAAGGTGGGCTGGGCTAGGGTGAAGGAGGGCTCTGCGCTCTGCCCCTGGGCCAGCTGCTTGTGTGACCTACGGCTGCGCTGCTCCAGCCCAGCACACAGCTCTCCAGAGCCTGTGGCACTGGGGGGCTGCTGGGGCCCGTCGCTGCACAGCACCATGCTGCATACCAGGCACCAGCAGCCCCTCTGGAAGACTGTCCGGAAAGCAGGGCTGGGGTGGGAGTGTCCTGGTGCCCCAGCACCCCCCAGCTATTTGATCAAATATTCCTTATAATCTCTGCTTAAAAACAAACAAACAAACAAACAAACAAACAAACAAACAAAAAATCCCAAAACCCAAAGCTTCCCTTCACTCCTGTAGAAGTGCTAATGCATGTATTTATAATCCAGTGTCAAAATTCATTTCCTTTCTTGAATTTCCTGAAAATTGCCATGCTGGAATAAATATGGTAACTACAAGAAAAGTCAAATGATTTTTTGAAGTTATGTTGATTTGCATTCACCTATGATCATATGTGATCATCTGGACATTATGCAATCTTAGAAAAATGTGATAATTGTTTTATCATCTAAGCTGAGCTTCATCATACTTCAGCTGTTGTATTTTCACTTACTATATTATTCATCAAACTACACATTTAGCAGTGCAATCACTATTTAGGAAAAAAAGTTGAATATAGTTCTGGTCAATATGTAGTACCTGATTTGGCAACTCTTATACATACTGAATATCATTTATTAAAGTTAAATCAGACTATTCACAAAAGTAATGGTCAACATAACAAAAGATAGGAGAACTGGACCCTTAATCATGTTCTAAAAAAGTCATACTACATATTTGTACTACATTTGTACTCATTTTTACTATAGCAGAGACCAACAAAGAAAATAACAGAACACCACTGGTCATCACTTATAACCCCCAGCTAAAACCTCTCCAACACATTACTGAGGTTCTACAACCCATCCTAGAAGATGATCTCACACTCTCTCAAGCCTTGAGAGGCAGGCCAATTCTTGCTTGCACACAGCTCCCTAACCTGAAGCAAATACTCACCAGCAACTGAACACCATATAACAAAAACACTAACACATAAATCTATTTTTGCAACAAACCCCATTGCCAATTCTGCCCACACATTTACTCTAATGGCACCATCACTGCTCCTAACCACATCAGCCACACCATCAGGAGCTCATTCACCTGCACATCTACTAATATGATACCATCATGTAAAGGGTTTGAGTAGGGACTTGGAATGGTTATCTCATAACAAAGAGTAATTGTCCCTCTTCACACATTCTCACCTTCTATTCAACTGTTGTGAATGAGCCTCATCTATCCTAACTGAATTGACTTGACTGTTAGCGCGCACACACACACACACACACACACACACACACACACACACACACACACCTCCTAGCTGTAGTTTCCACTTCATGCAGCTGACAAAGTATGTTGCAGCCCACTAAATCTTATGCCCGAAAAATTGTGTTAATCTTTGAGGTGCCGCAAGACTTCCGTTATTTTTAATCTTGATTTCTTTCTTTTGTTTGCATTGGAACTGAGGGGCATCCTCCTTTCAATTAAATTATGGTTTATTTTTCTTATTTTATGTCTGTCTATATTCCGTCTTTTCTTCACAGGTAAAAGTGAAAAGATCACTCTATCAGAGCCATCAAATTATTGCAAAGGAGCTGGAGGGGAACAAAATTAGCTGGCTCTCATGACTGATTTCTGCTTCTCTTGAAATCATGGAAAAACTCCCCTTAAAGACATTGATTAGCTGGATAGATGATTCAATAGTTAATAGATATTGTTAATGTTAATTGGTAAATAGCTCTGCACTGGTTGTAGTTTTAATATTTAAATTATGTGAAATACCATTTTCCACTTTGGAAAGGTTATACTGGATTCAAATGGCTAATTATTAGGTAAATGTTTAATCTGGCATAATTTTGATGCTTTAAAAAGAAAGAAGCTTTAAACACAACAGAAGATGTAGAGATTGGTAGCCATCTGTTAAATCTATACCAGTACTAGCAGAAGAATCTAATAACTGTGAAAGAGCTGATTCATTTTTATTTAAATTATATGACAACTTTTTAAATATTAAAATATATATAACCAAATTATATACACCTGAAATTTCATTCTGATAAAATGAAAACATTGACAAACATCACCTATTACAAGACTTTTCTCCACCATCCAGATGACTTTTTTAACCTGAAGGAAGATTTCCTTAATCAAATAAGTAGCATCATGAAACTTTGTACATTCTTATCACATTACACAAGTGGTCAATGCCAGATGCTTCAGAGGAAATGAACAGAATTGGGCAATTATCAATTGATCCATCCCCAGTTGTGCACTGCCAGCTTCTGGCAGCAAGATCATTCACCATAATAAAGAAATCATTTGCTTTACAGGCAATCTTTCTAATCCAGTGGGGTGACCTCTAACTGCATATATGATATCACGGAATGATCTATTCTGAGCAATACAAGACTGGAAATGAGTGACATGACTTCAGGCAACCTAAAGGGTGAGCAGAGGGCAGGCAAGTTTAGAATAGTCTGTATACTTCATGGTGTTTTCTGTTTCCCTGTTTGCAGTATTTGACATATAACTGCAAAATTCATTAATTACAAAAAAAACCCACACTTCCAAATTGATATTTTAATCCTTAAAACAACAAAACACACACCCAACCTTTTCAGATTTGCAATTTGAATATGAATTTTGTGTGGTTTTAAACCAACAAGCTGAGCTGGGGGGAAAAAGGAGAAAAAAAAAAAGAAAGAGTTGCTCATCCCAATGTAATGTAAATTCTGATCTACGGGCTTAAAATTAATTCTGTAATTGTCAGATGAGTACTGTTTCCTTCAAACTTCAGAGTCACATACTAAGAATGTAATCTTTGGATAACAATATTTCTTGATTCTACTATTTGCCTATTCAGGCAAAGGCCTAGGGTAGGGCAGTGCAGATCCATATTAATGTCCGGATGACTTCCAGGATCAGAATGCCTTCAAATTTTTACCTAGCCTGAAAAAGAATGTGCCCACTGCTGTACCTGTATTGGTGATAGAGAGTGGGAAGGGGTTGAGGTAAAAGGATTGTCTTGTGCCTCAGATGATTTAAGTAGGAAACAGTATCTATACTTATCAAAAAGAAAATAAAAGTTTGAGTGGTGATGTAATTTCACTGAATACGTACCTTCTTGAGGGAGAAAACAGATGGTGTTAATTGAGTCATTTTAGTGGAAAAAGACATAACAAGAACTTTGGAAAAGGATCTGGTTAAGGAGAGATTACAGTGGATCATAGTGCAAGGTGAACTGTCAGGCTGGAGGAAGGTTACTGTTGAAGTTTCTTAGGGGTTGATTTTTAGAATTGATCTTATTTAACCTTTTTATTACTGACCTTGGCACATAAAGTGGGAATGTGCTATGAAGTTTGCAGATGACACAAGGTTGAGAGGTATTGACAATACATAGAAGGATTGGGATATCATACAAGAAGATCTGGATGATCTTGTGAACTGAAGTAATCAAACAGGATGAGATTTAATAGTGGAAACTGCAAAGTCATCTGCCTGGGGACTAATATCAAGAATTTTTGCTATAAACTGAGTATGCATCAGTTGGATGTGATAGAGGAGGAAAAAGACCTGGGAATACTGGTTGATAAAAGGATGACTATGAACCATCAATGTGGTGTGGCTGTGAAAAAAGCTAATGAGGTCCTAAGATGTATGAAACGAGGTATATCCAACAGAGATAGGGAGGTGTTAGTACCATTACACAAAGAACTGGTGAAATCTCCTTGGGAATATTGCATGCATTTCTGGTCCCTCATGTTTAAGTAGGATGAATTTAGACTGGAATGGATGCAGAGAAGGCTAGTAGGATGATCCAAGGAATGGAATACCCATCTTATGAGAGGAGACTCAAAGAGCTTGACTTCTTTAGCGTAATCAAAAAGAAGACTAAAGGGAGATATGATTGCTCTCTATAAATACACAATCTAGGAAGTTTTTGGAAAGTGTTGCAGACAACTTCCTAGTACAAGTGCTGGAGGAACCTGCTAGGGTCTGTGCTTCTCTTGACCTACTGCTCACAACCAGGAAAGAATTGGCAGGGAATTAAAAGTGGGTGGTAACCTAGTCAACAATGACCGTCAGATGTTCAAGTTCAGGATACTGACACAAGAAAGAAAGGAGAACTGCAGGTTATAGATTCTGGACTTCAGAAAAACAGACTTAGACCCCTCGGAGAGCTGTTGGGAACTGACTGTATTTAAAAAGAAAAAAAAAGGAAAGAAAAAAAAAAACAAACCATCCTGATGTACAGAAAGAAGAGCAATTATGGCAGATGACCAGCATGGCTTAATAAAGAAATCTTTGGTGGGCTTAAACACAAAAAGGAAGCTTACAAAAAGTGGAAGCTTAGTCAGATGACTAGAGAGAGTATAAAAACACTGCTCGAACGTGCAAGAGTGAAATCAGGAAGGCCAAATCACAATGGCTATATCTACACTGGCAATTTAAGTCAACTTAAATTAAGCCACGTCCACACTAGGCTTTCATTGAATCGACTTAAGAAATTCTTTATGTTGACTTACTGAAATGACTTAAGTCAACTTAATAACTACCACTCATTAGGTCCACTTAAGCCTCCTTAGGTCGACCTAACCGTTCCTTAGGTCGACCTAAGCCCAGTGTGGGTGCATAAGTCCACTTTGTTAAGTCAACTTAAGGGTAGTTAGGTCGACTTAACAAAGTGGACTAAGTTGACTTAAAGTGTTGCCACTTTGTTAAGTCGACTTAATAAGGTCGATTTTTAAGTCGACTTAAAGTCGACCTTATTAAGTCAACTTAACAAAAGTTGACTTAACTTTTCTAAAATAGACATAGCCAATGAGTTTCTTCTACGACCTAGTGTGAGCACTAAGTGTCTCTGATGTCATCAAACATAAATAACCCATTCACAATGTGCTTGATGGACTGGATGCAAACTACCTTGTGTGGGTTATTCCAGGAACGAACACAATTATGACACAGGAATATAGCCAATATTCATAACTTCAGATATTGAGATGATATATAGATGTAAACAGGATAATCTTATTTAGTTATTCATATTTTTTCCATTGAGACCTTATATGACATACTTTACACAAGATTTGTTGTAATCGTCTAACACTGTCCATATCTCTGATGTACAGATTATACCTCAATCATACAGCACCAGGTCCTGGGTTACCCACCCCCCAGATTGTATGATAATACAATGTTGCTTTGTTTTATAGTGGCTTTCACAAAAACAAAACAAAACAAAAAGAATCCCAAATGTTTTACAAAATTAAATAGTTGCAAAGTTAAAATATAAAGAGAGGAGAGAAAAATATAAAGATAAGGAGGATAGCAAAAAAAACAAAAAAAAAAACCTTTCAGATGAGATTTCTAAGAAATGAGGATTTTATGGTGGCAACAAGGCCGCAGAAAATTACTAGAATCTACAAAGGCGAAAGGTCTTGCAGTAATAGGAGTGTGAAGGGATAGGGAAGACAGTGCTAGAGAAGTGGAAGAAGCTGATAAGAGAATAGGATCTGATCCAATTCCCACTGAATTCAGTGGGAATTGCATTGGGCTCAAAGCAAGAAATAGAATGAAGTTCATGGAGTATTTTAAAAATAACATCTGGATATTGAATGGCACGAGGACCATAGCACAAGAGGAGTCTTTGATCTTGCTTCTATATATATGGGTGCGTCTACACTTGAAAATTAAGTCTACTTAAGCTTGCTTAAATCGACTTAATTACCCCACGTGTACACTACAGTTTCCTTAAGTTGACTTAAGCAGCTGGTTAAGTCGACTTAAGAAAATTCAAAGTCGACTTTATAACACCTGGTATATAGTCGACTTTGAGGCTCTTCCTTCTCCCCAGGACCCGCGCTTCAGCTGGAGCGTGGACCCTGGGGAGAAGGAAGCCCCACGCTCCCCCCGCATAATATTTTACCATGATTTGGGCATATCTATATCTATATCTAACTGTGTTAATGTTAATATCTTTAAATTAGAGTTCAGTTTTGGGGCTATGATTGAGCATTTAAATATTGGTAATAATGCTATGTCCTGAAAATAGAGTATAATTAAGAAATAGATATTATAAATAAATATTTTTGCTATTTCTGTCCTTTTTCTTTTAACCTTAATCAAGAATCAATTATGTCAGCTTTTTTGATGTAACATAAATAGATTTTGCTAACGGAAAAAAACAAGTTAAGAATTTTTGACAAGGTCATAATCAAAAGTGTCAGAAAATTTCCAGCTCTGCATAGGACAAGATAGAACTTTGATTTGCACACGTTTCCACTGAGCCAATTACAGCCTGTAGGAAGAGGGGGAAGGTAGAAAATTGAAGTGTAGGACAAATGTCACAGCTAACAATCACTGGCGTATGATTTTGTCAGATGAATTTCTAGGAAAAGTGATGATGTGAAAAGGGTCAGAGGAAAAGGGACAGAAATAGTGAAAATATAATACAAAATTAAGTTAAAATAGGAAATGTTTTGTAAGAGGAATCAGTTATTATATCATCTTGCTGTAAATAAGGTAACATAATGTGCTGTGATAAGTGTTTACAGTAGTTATAACTCTGCCAATGTTTGTAAACCCAATTTTGTTCCCAAAATGACTGAAGAGTCATACTGAACTGAAAGATGCTTCCTTTCCTGGCAGAATTCTCTTATAAAGATTCAGAATACCAATGAAAGCAGTAATCTTTTAAGACAGTATCATTTTGTAAGTGGACACTATCTAAAGAATAATAAAATAGTGCCACCACTGTCTGTTTTGGCGAGTAAGGGGCTCCATCTTTTTTTGGCTAATATGAAATCCTTTTGACCTCAATTATATTGCCAATTTTTCCTGAAGCCACATGATTTCAAGGAAAGGAGATCTTGGTCCACTGAAAATTACAGGGGAACACACCTATGGCAAAAAAAAAAAAAAGATAATAGAGAAGATGAATATCAGAGCAATGGAAAGAAATAGATCCAGCTCTATACATCTCTTGGGTGATCACACCTGCAATGCTGCATTCTATTTCAGTCTTTCTGGTTACAATGAGATTAAAAACTGGAGGTGGCTCAGGGAAGAGGTACAATTATAACTCTGGAGCTAGCAAAATTGGTTTATGACTAGAGAAAGATTAAAAGAACTAAATAATTGTAGTGTATCTAAATGAAAAGGATGGTGGTAAAGAGGGAGGAGTTCATAAGAACCATCTGCAAACATTTAAAGGAGGGAAATACAAAGAAGTGAGAGAAATAATTTGGTATAATTAATGGGAGTGAGGGAAGACAAATAAGTTTTAGCAAAATACCGTGCTTGCAACATCTATTAGGCTATAGGTTAGTTTTCCTAGGAAAATGATGGAAACACAATTGCTGGACTTCAGAAAACTGTACTTAAGTACTTAATGTACAGTAAATAACAAAAATCAGTGTTGCTTTGGCAGGAGAAGGTGACTGATGAGCTGATAGAGTAGAAAGAAGGAAAAATCTATGGGCCTGAGGATTTATGCCAATTTACACCCACTGAGGATGTGACCCTATGCCCTGATGACCTGTGTTCTATGTTTCTCTCTCTCTGTCTTTCTCATGTCACTTGTATGAGACTATTTGAGGTCCCATTTCATTGTGCAAAGTCAGAGAGAGATAAAGAATATGGAATAACAATGCCACTCCAAGTACATTGCTTGTTCCATTTTTCTGTATTTGCAGTTGCTGTAGGGTACAGTGAAGCTCTATGGTGCATCTACACTGGCAACTTAGGTTGACTTAAGGAGGCTTAAGTCGACCTAAATAAAGCCATGTCCACACTGGGCTTTTATTAAGTCGTCTTAAGCATATATCAAGTTATTCACCAAGTTCTTTAGTCAGACTAAACTCACTGTTACTCAATAGTTAATTTAACTGGCACAGTCATCCCCAGTTCTGTTTGTCTAGATAGGCTTAATGCATGCCTTTTTTGAAACTGAAGCAGCTGCAATCAGAAATTAAATAAGTAAGTTTTTTAAACGTTTTATATGAACACATTAGATGCCAAATGTGCTTAATCTTAAAATTGTCAGAGTCTGAAAATTCTCTGGGTTCTAAATATTTTTGAAAAATGTAGGGAATTCATCACTCTGTCCTGAAGAATAATTGTAAATATACTGTTTATACTTGACTTCAATATTTTTTACTCTGAAGATTCATATCAGCCTTCCAGCTAATAAAAGTAACACAATTCCTTTTATAGAACTCTGCTGGTTCACTGTTGTTATCAATAAACAAAAAACAAATAAAACCCCTAAAATCGATCAATTAGAGCCATGTTGATCTGTGGACTGCAAGACTTGAGAAAATTAGTCATCATAAGGCCCAACTAAGGAGGAAAAGAGTAAAATTTCCAAAATCTGAGTCTCTCATGGCAAAAAAAAAAAAAAAATACAAATCATAAGTGTCTGGCACACAAACTAAGATATGGGATTGCACACAGCAATCTACATCCTAACCCTGCAAGTTGATCCTGTTTTCCAAGGAAAGAATTGGGATGCAGTGCTCAGGGGTGACACAGGAACGTGTTTTTGCGGGAATAAGGCAAGTTGGTGGGGAAATGAGAAGAAACCCTTTCCTTTCCCATGTCCCCTTCTCCTTTCAGAATGGAAAATTGGGAACCTTACAGCAAAGGGCAAGTTGAAACAAAATAATATTTATCCCTACGTGGGTCTTTGCTTCTCTCTTCTAGTCCCAACCTCTTCCACTGCACACACTCTATTAATTCACCAAAAGCCTCATTTCCCAATATCCTCCATTTCCCTTGAACTCCACCTTGCCATCAAAACCCATCTTCTTCACAATGCCCCCTCCCTAACTCCCACATATGCATCTACCTTTCAGGAAAAGGGATATTCTTCTTAAAATTCTTCAGAGTTCCACCCCCACAGTCTAAAATGCTCTCAGGCCCAAAACAGCTGAGTTAAAAATCCTTTCCTTCTCTCCATGATACCCACCACTGCAAGGCACAGAACCTTCCTCTGCAGCTTCAACACTATAGCCCTGCTCCATTACTCTTTAACAGACATAGCAGGGAGTATGTGCAGGAAGCTCTACCACATATATATGGCCTCTGTGGGTATATCTACACTGCAAATATCTACCTGTGGCTGGGCCTTTGCCAGTTGACTCAGCTTCACAGGATTTGGGCTTCAGGGCTGTTGAATTCCATTGTAGACTTCCAGACTTGGATTGGAGCCCAGGCTCTAGGACCCTGCAAGATGGGAAGGTCCCAGAGCTCACTCTGTAAACTGCAGGGTAGACACAGCCTGTGGAATTACCATTCAGTCCTGTAGTCCCTGTTATATGCCCTCTTTCTTTTGCTTTAAGCTCATGTGCTACAGAACCAGACAAAGTCTGAGTTGCAGCTAGTAATATTGCAGTCTCCAGAGCTCCTGGCAGCTCTAGAGCTACTGGATGTTCCCTAGTGGCAGTCATTGGAATTGCAGCCTCCAGAGGTCAGGTACACCAAACAGTTGTGATAAAAGTGACCATTAGTAATCAGCTAGATCTGTTAAGAACTGTATTGAATTTTTGAGTTAAGTGTCAGAAAATTGTATGCTCACTTTTTCTCACATAGGTCTGCTGTCACTCCTGAACTGTGACACTAGAGATTTTTGCCATGGGCATCTCTTAAACAGACTGCCTATCATGTTAAATTGAGTGATGAGATGTGATGTGTATGAATAGGAGAAGAATGAGATTAGTTTTCTCCTTATTAAAGGTGAATTGTTTGTGCATGAATTTAACTCTTTCGACTTACTGCTGCTGGTCACCAACATCATACCTCTTATCAATAGCACATCAATTACTTAATACTTTCTTCAAAGCCATTTCAAATTGGATCAAAGCCTAGTATATGCTTTTTAATTTCAGAGGCTTTCTACATCCAATAACATACTCCATTTCCTCCTGCTCATTTGCTTTCTATAAGCTAACCATAAAATGTTCTAGCTACAGACCCGGTGAGTGAAGATTCAAAAGAAGAATCATCCATCTTTGAACAGTCTCACTTCTGAAAATTAAAAAAGTAAATGCAGAATCTTAAAAAGACACATCCACAGAGAGGAAAAGTTTGGGGGGGAAAGTAATTTTATAGTTCATAATATTATCAGAAGTTGTAGGTACCCCTTTTTTTTCTTTTAATACAGAGTAGACATTTCTGTTCAACTTATATTTTCTATAGCAGATGAAGAATTACTAACTATAGGCAGTTGCACTGAAGGAAGTATACTATCACTTCTGCCACTAGAGATAGAAAAGATAAAAATTTACTTGGCTTCCCAGGTTGATGGCTGGGGATGGAGGGAGTTTCATGTCTTCAGTATAATCCCTACTACCTTAAATCTCCTGGGAACACTTCCATAGAACCACATACCCAGATAGGACGGAGCTGAGGCAGAGGCAATTGAAGGCAGAGGTGGCAGTCCTGGGATACTGACCAATAGCTAATGCAGTTATCACTTGTTTGTATGGTCAATCCTCTGTATTGTTCTGAACTCCTTCATGGGAAGCCTTGATTATCTGCTTCCTGGGACACTCTGTCAATAGAGCCCTGCGTGGATACAAAAATGTGGATCTGGAACTGAACCACACCCACCCAATATCAGTC
Source organism: Pelusios castaneus (assembly GCA_007922175.1). NCBI lineage: Eukaryota > Metazoa > Chordata > Testudines > Pelomedusidae > Pelusios > Pelusios castaneus. The sequence goes on from ML685903.1 coordinate 3,612,250, forward strand.
TTTATCTGATCCATGATCCTTATGTTTTATGTGGATCCAGAACTGCATCCGCAACCGCTTGGGATTTTAGCATTTTAGCATTTGATTGGCTCATTTGCCACATGGGTCCCACCCATGTTTTCCTTTTCTTTTTTGTTATTTGCATGCTGTGCTGTCAATCAGATTTCCTTGGCCACCAATGAAATTTCTGATTGACAGCATGGAATATGAACCACAAACAAGAAAATTAAGAAGGGGAATGAGCCAATCGAAGGCCAGTATGCTAACTTATTGACAGTGAGTTGTATTTCTCCAAGCTCCAGCCTGTTGTGACTGAGAGTCTGATTAGCTGGCAGACCACCACATAGAGCTCAACTGGGATTGGCTGGACAGTACTTCCTTGTTCCCCTGTGCACTGCTGACAACACAGATCATAGCAGCAGCTGCAGGGATTGTTCATAAAAATAGAATCCGTAGCCGCAGCCAATCCGCAACAATGAGGCTGCAGATATGCAGACCCATACCCGCAGATGCAGTTACCCATGGATTTGAAGCGGATACCCGTGGATCTGCAGGGCTCTACCTGTAAGCATTACTCATACAGAGTAACATTGTCAGGGAAGCAAAAGGGGCAATGAAAAGCTAAGAGAAAGTAAGGAGGACCAGAAACTCAATATGTATGGTCCTGGTCTCTCACAATTTCCTCAAGAGCAGGAGGGGGTCTAAAGAACTTTTGAGTCTCTATCTATTTTTAGGGGAAAACTCTGCTTCTCCACCAATCCACAGAAAACACTTCTGTTTCAGTGTGAGCTCTGGTGTCAATATGAGAAGGAGAAGTTTACCTTCTGCTTTGAGAGAGCAGCAATAATGTAACTTAAACTTGCCCTAGCACTCCACTTGTGCTGCAGACTTACTGGATGATGTCTTGATTCTTATGGAAGCTAAAGAAAACTCCTAGAAAAGGAACTGTCTAAGGAATACTTCCTAGAACTTATAAACTGCACATTTTTATGACCTCCCTAGAAGGGTTTGATATGTTTGCAGCCGAGATCATTTACATCATCAGCTGGCCAGGACCAAAAGAAGATTCTTAAGAAAGCTAAGTTTTAAAAGGTTATAGTCCTGAAAAGTGAGAAAAAATGGCTTTTGGGGGTTCTGTGGGTATTGTCCTTCAAATTTGCTCAATTTAATCATAAAATAATTATTTTCTTAAGTGCCAGACTTGCAAATCCACCATAAGAACTGTAAATAAAGCTGGGTTCTTTCAGTTTTATACTTCATCACCTGTAATAAGGATTTTGCAATAGGAGCTTAATTAACAATTCTATTGATGTACGATTCAGAAAATATCCCAATACATTCACCTCCCCGCAATCTCAGGTGTACACAATACTGGCTCTGCAACAGTAAAAGGATTATTTTTAGGAAAGGCAGCATGTATATTTCTGGATATATAAAAGGAACAGATCAGATCACATATATAAGGGGCTGCCCTCTTTACCTAGTGACCTTTCTGACTTAGATGATCTTTCATATTTGAAAGTATATATTAATCTTCTCCTTCTTCTTCACCATCTGATCTCCAGCTACTGGCAAACAGAGATTAATTTTAATTTTAAATTATACATAACTTATATGTCTGTATTTCAGGCATCATTTGTTAATAGAAAAGTTTATTTCCTTAGAACAGTAAAACAACTACACCAGTTAAGGCTAAATTTAATTTACATTAATTTACATGTAAATATAAGTCCCTTATCATGCGGTAAAGCAGAGAACCATTAGGAATTTACCCTCACAAAGTTGTAGAGAGACCAAGAACTATTATTATTCACCATTTAATTCATTAGGAACTCTGACAAAGAGATTAAGAGTATGTCTACACTAGAAAAACTTAAGTCGACTTAACAAAGTAGCTTCTTTTAAGTCAACTTTATTAAATCAACTTAACATTGGACATAGGCATCCCCACTGGCATTAAGTCGACTTAATAAAGTTGACTTAAGGGCTACTTTCTGTCCACACCAGCCTTAAGTCAACTTAAGAAGTCAACTTAAGACTTAAGTCAACCTAAGGAGGGGTAGTTATCAAGTCAACTTAAGCTTTCATTAAGTCGACTTAATGAAAGCATACTGTGAACATAGAGTAATTTAGGTCGACTTAGGGATCCTTAAATCAACCTAAATTGCTAGTGTAGACATACCCCATGTGACTTGCCCCAATTTTACATTTTTCTCCTGTCTTCATTCTATACTTCAAAAAACAAAACAAAACAAAACAATGATTTAATAATGAGACCCAAGAGTTTTTTGTTTTTTTTTTTAAATGTATAGATGTACTTTTTCATGTTAACTTTTTCAGGAAATGGAAACTGACTATAAATGATAAAAATAATACAGTCACTGAGAAAGTGGGATAGGTGTATAATTAAACAGTAATAGAAACTTAGAATTATTATTTATGTACTGTAATTGTTATATGCATTTAATATAAAAATGCCTTATGAGATAAATATAATCAAATACAAATTATTTGAAGTATATAATAACAATTTTATCACAAGGATTTTGGTCTGGTTAGAGAAGTTCTCTTCATGGAAGCTGAAGATCACCACCCACATTCATTCACTTCACTTCATGGATCTTTGACTATTACAATGCAAAATAGCTACATCTATAAGGAATATTTGTTATTTCCTGATCTGCTTTCTGACTGATGGAGATGAGATTAAAGTTTATTTCTGTAACCAATACACCAATTCTGTGTATTGGTCACAATACACAATTTTATCTTGCTGCTATGGGGGAGCTTAAGTGCGGCCTTTACCATTAGTTAGTGTAAGAGAAATGTATGGAGTAGAAGCTGTCTGTGGATTTAGTCCCAGTTTTGAAGGAACCATCACCTTGAGCATCACTCTACCACTGACTGCTTGTTTGGCTATTACTTCCAACAGACACTTCAAAAGCCATTAGTTCCAATTCAGAAAGTCAATTATGAAGAGTAACTAATTCTACTATCTACGGTCTACACACAGACTAACGATATAGAGATTTAGCTCCACAATCAGAATAAAAGCCACAGTTGGGTAAGTATTTGCTTACTTGCTAGTCTAACCATATGAAATATCCAGAGTCTAGGGTAGTTAGTAGCAGATGCTTTTGATAGTTAAACTTGCTAACCAAACAGTGAAAAGGAAACATTTTGATTCTGTTAAGGAACTGTCCTTGGATTTTGTGACTTGTATATCATATCTGTAGATTTGACTATATATATTTTAAAATGGCATTTGCAAAAAAATTAGGAAACAAAGTTTGTGCGAAGTAGAAAAAAACCTTGAGAAATTATTCTAATATTCTATCCCCTGGAGAAAAGGAAAGGTTTGCTCACTGCAGAACTGGCTTGGGTAAGGAGTGTTCCATAAAATCAACAGAGTCCAGGATAATAAAATGGGATCCCCTATGTTTCCAAAGTGTCTGCATTCCCAACTCTTTTTCTGTCCCCTCTATTTAAAAAAACAAACAACCCTCCCCCCCCCAACATTCATTCTGCTAGGGACACCTCCACCCCTCACATCGATCCAGGAATCCCCTCAGGTGGATTCAGATTTAAAATCCAAACAAGTACCTGAACTATGATAGTTCAGATGGGGTGGATTGTTAGACTGGCTGGCCCTTCTTCTCAACCTCAACTCAATCCTTGTAAGTATTGAGACAGTCTTCATAGAGAGATCACCATGGGATTAGGAGAAGGGGGAAATAAATAATGAACTAGAGATAGCTGACCCCTTTTCTGGATTGCTAGCTGGGTCCTAATCACCTTATGGGAGTTTGGGGAACACTATGGACCTAAACAGTAGCTGATAATATTTTGAATTTGAACTAATCCCTCACAACACTGGATGAGTAATAGGAATGAAATGTATATGTAGTGGCATAGCAGGTGGTTAAATTAATATATAATACTCTTTTGATTTATACTTTCTTGTGAATAAGGATTCTTTATTTCTCTCCAGCTAACTTAATTAGCCACATTTCTCAGTGCAAGAAACGCTAGAAAGTAGTCATATTAAGACATATTTTCATGTAAAAAAAAAAAAAGGATCACTGGAATATATCAGTATAGTTCCTTATCTCTCTTTATTTTGTTGTTCCTTTTAAATATTAAGGTCCAGATTCTCAGCTGGTGCCAGTAAAGAACTGTCAATCTTATGCACATACACAGACCCCATTTCCTTAATATGTGAGTGTCTCCCAATCTTTAATGTTTTTATTCTCACATCAACTTTGGATGGAGGAGGAAGAGGAAGTAGTATTACACGAACACCTATGCACCATTATAAAATCAGGGAACTGAGGTACAGAAAAGCTAAGTGACTTGCCTAAGACACATAGGAAGTTTGTTACAGAGGAATGAATTGAATACAGATCTGCTGAGCTCCAGGCAAACTTCTGACCATTTTCTCTATTAATTTCAGTGGGGTTATATTAGTTTACAAAACCTGAGGATAGGGCCAATGTTGCTGCCTAGTAAATTCATAGAGTGAAAAGCGATATAATTTCACCAATGTTTACACTGCATGCATCAAAAATGGGGAGCTACTGTAAAAAACAGGGAATAAACAGCCTTCTGGAAGGTACTGTTTCAGTCCTCTCTGTCTAGTCCTTGCCTGCCTAGGAGGCTAACTGTCATTGCATGATAGTCACGCCAAGCTAGGGAAATGTAATGCTGGAAATATAAGCTGAAATTAAAGACAAAACTAGGTACAACTCAATTAAAGACAAAACTAGGTACAACCAAGCAAAATCTAGAGACAAGTTTAAATACATGATCCATCTCTTATTGCATCGTCATGGAAAGTATGTGCAGGATGGTTTGGGAGAAATCTATCTTTCTGTGGAAGTGCTATAGCTAATTGATTAATTGGTTATATTACAATATAATAGAGCTCTGATGGGTCATAGGTCCCCTGTCTCTCGAATTCTTTAGTGAATTGAGGCCTGTGGAACAAATTAAGCAGTTTTATTAGGGTGAACTGACATTGGACGCAAAACTTGGGCATCTTCTAATTGTTGTTACTATCAAAAGAGAATTAAAATAAGAAAATATTATTTCCACAGTCCTTATAGATCCCTCACATCACTAGTAATGTCTTCACTCTGATATTCCCACTACCTAAGTACCTAACATAGATATTATAGACTGAATTTCAACATGGTCTATAATTCAGGCAATTATAAATGAGAATTATCCTGCATGCCAACATGAAGCCTTGAAGAAAGATTCTGAAAATCTTTTTGCTGTGACCTCTGCTTTGCTTCATTAAAGTTTCATTTTATTATGCCACAAGCCAGTTGCTTTATTCTTATTAAAAGTTTGGCTCAGTCATACCCAGGGCCAAGTGAACACTTTTTTCTCCCAATTAATCATAGAACTTGTCTCTTGCCTATTACTTTGTTAATTCTGTGAAGTATTTCATGCTGAAAAGACAAAATTCCCAGGACTAGAAGTAACAGAACTATGCATTTATACAAGTAGAAGATAAAAATGACACGCTTTAATGTTTCTTTAAATCTTAAAGTACAATAAGCCCTTTTTAAAGGGAGTTCATCTTGGCAGAAACCTTTACCATTAATCTTCAGGCACTTGTACACTCTATCAAGTCTTCTAACAAGTTTATGGAAAGATTTTGCTTGGTGTGGTATCAATTTCCACTTGTAAAGAGAATGATTAATTTATAGGGAAGTAGAGTAGAAAATATTCAAAATAATCATTTGAACCAAAGCAAAGGTGATTTTCTTTTGGTGAATGAATGGATTCCTTTTTACTTAAAGAATTTAAGGTTCCCCAGGGGAAGATATTAAACTTTCTATTAATCTCTTAACAACCAATCAAAGAAGAAGTATTTTGCTGGAGATTGTCTACTTTCGTGGCTTAAAAGGTCATTCCCATAGTATAGTTGTTTATATGCTTACTGTAGATGGGGATGGAACTGTAAATAGGAAAATTATTTTTCTTAAATGGTCAGGAAAGTCAGAGTACCCTATCTTAACAGTTAGAGGTATCAATCAATCAATCAATCAATCAATCAATCAATCAATCAATCAATCAAT